>NW_010582812.1:33773-80934 GCF_000705375.1 Tinamus guttatus
AGAAAATGCATTGCTGCTTTGGTGGGAGTTTCCCCTGTTTTCGTAATCTGCCAGGCTGATTACTTTGAGATAGTTGCAGCAATTCATGAATTGCATTTAAACTAATATTTGATGTCAGTGCATTCAAAACAAACACCCCTTCCTTCTTTATTATTATTCTTTTATTTAATCTATTCACTTATTTTAACCAGCTTGACCTGTTGTGCTTTTTGTTTAATTGTCTTTGTCTATAGTGATCCCTTTTGCTCAGACTTAATGAGGCAAAAAAGAGAACCTAAAAGCATTTTTTTTTCCTATGTGAATAGTTCTATATGTAGTTTTTTTCTGCAAGTCAGGCCTAACTAGCTCAGAAGTCATCAGTAGCCAAGGGTTGATGAAGACTATGGAGGAGTCCACTTAAATTGAAACCAAGTTGAACAGCAGATTCATTTGCTTGCACTGCTCCAAGTAAACCCCCTGAAGCCCTCTTGGCACTCTTCCTTTAGCATAGTTCTCGTATTGGCATATAGTAATATGTAATATTTAGGACAAAACAACAGCAATCATGATGTTTTAAAATGTGTTTAAACCTTTAATTATTCTCTGTCCTGTGCCCAAACCCCTTGCATCTGTGGCCACTGCAATCCCTGAGTAGTTTCATGGTGCAGGTTGCTGTCCACCACAGTTTGTAGACATAAATTACAAATATTTGTATTATACTAATTCTTGGTGGTTCCTTCCTTAAAAAATTTCTGCCCGTACTAATAAGTATATGATCCATGCTGTGAAGTATCTTGAGTCAAGACAAATGTGATAAAACTCGGGAAGGGGGAGAAGTTTTTTAATATATGTATTCTGAGTAGAGGGTCAGGGAGTTCTAAATTTTATTGACAGTCAGAGACTTGTACGCACTTTGAGCTACTTTAAAAAATGAGAGGCAGGTGTTTAAACTTCTTGAAATACCGATTAGGGCAATGACTTTAAAATAAGTGTACCTCAGTGACTTGTCTGAAGTAATATGAAGAAGTTGTTGCCAAACGCCAGAGCTGCACTCTAGTGGCATAAGCCCCCTGCACTGAGAGGGTTTTGAGAGTGTCCTTCCTCCTTTACTGTCCCTTGGGGCAGAAGCCTGGAATATTGTGTTTACGTGTATAGTGGGTATGTTACATAGTTTCTATTTCTTGCCTTTACACAGTATATTTAAAAAAAAGGAAAAGGGAAGGAATAGTGCTTTTATGAAAACAGGTATGGGAGAAATGATTTTAGAGTGGTGTGAGTTGTTGTGGGTGTTTGTTGTTGTTGCTTTGGCTCTTGGAACTGTTTCACTGAAATCTTGCTTCTGTAATGAGGTAACATTGAGTTATGTGATGAGAAAGCAAAGATTAAGAACAGTGAGTATATTTGTAATACTGATGTCCCCCATATAGCTATTGGTGGTTAATAAACATCCAACCTCATTTTTGGAAACAAACAAAAAAAAACAAAAAACTTTTTTTTTTATCTGTATGATAATGCTGTGTGTAGTGAATTCAATGTTTAATGTAATATTTTCACTAAGCTTCATAAAATGATTGTGTACTGTGCATGATTGACAGCCTATAGTATGCTCCAGTGAGATAAACCAAAGGAATGGCATATTCAGGTGGGGAGGTCACAGGAGTCTTAATTAGATCCAACATTCACAATCCAATTCACTTTGAAAGAAACTTCTCACTTTTCAGCAAGTTATGAAATCTCTGCGCTGCTAAAATGAAGCCAAATGTTAAATCTTTCGATACAGACTGGGTAATGTGCTTGTTTTTTCTCTAAAGGAAAACTAAAAACAGACCGAAACATATGAAATTATATGATATAATGCCACCTTTTAGGCATTTTTTTTGTTTCAGTGCTATTCATCTGGAAAAGCCTTTACCTTCAACCTTTCCAAAGCACAAGGATCCAAATCCTGTTAGGCTAGACATCCCATTGACCCAGCTAGGCATCTATTAGTAATCTCTTCCTGATGAATTCACAATCATTTTAATTATGCTGTTTAGAGGCATGTGTTCAATAAGTATAGAACATCCCAAAATAGTTCAGCTTTTTATCAAGATTGCAGATCTGAATACTTAGAATCTAAGCTCTGAAAAATTAATATTTAAACATTCCATTTTTGAAGGATGACAGTTTATAAGTGCCCTCCCTGAAGATTTTTTGCTCCATGATTAATTTGCTTCATTTGCTTTAATCTGTTGCCATGTGCAGCAAAAAGACAAATTGTGTTTACATTTCCCTGGTCCCTCCCATCATTTCCAAAACAACCGCTTCTATGCACTTCGGGCAGCTTGGATCAGGCCTAATTACAGCATCCTACATCTGCTTTCAATCTCTAGGCTAGCATATAAGGTTGCTCTTGTATTTAGACTCATAGCGGGTTTCCCTTGCTTGTTGATGTTTTGCTTTTCAAAATATATATACACACACACACACATATATATATATATATATATAAAATATATATAAGCATCCACAAGGACAACAGCATCCTACCACTGACATCTGTCATACAACAGCTAACAAGGATTCCCACTTCCACGCATTGCTGTTTGCTCAGGACACTTGAGCTTCCTCAGTACAGGCAAAGTGCCTGCAAAGCAAGACATACTGTTTCAGCATGCTAGGTTTGTGGGCTCACTTTCACCACCAGCACCCCACTCTTGGGGTTGCTTGGTTATTTGTTTCTGTCTGTTCTTATGTCATGTATCAGCCTCACTTCTTGATGCTGCACACCTCCTTGAGGTTTCTGCCCATATTGTGGATGGGCATGAAAAAGGCATCCTGGCTGCAGAAACATGGCTTTACTATGAGTGGAGTAAGTAAAAATCTTGATGATAGGAGAGAGTAAAGCTTTATTTTCAGTTTTAATTTTTCGTTTTATGAAAAGGCTTAGTAACATTATATAAAGAATTAAAATACAGAAGTGTGAGAACCTTGTGCTTTGCACAAATTCTGGATTTTTGTCACTTCTGCACATCATCCAATTGCCTCTATATTAGTTTTACCGAGTACTGTTTAATTGTACAATTTCATTCCCCATGAGTCAGTACTGGACTCAGGGTTGGGCTCCTGTGGCATCTGGTTATTTCTGGAGGCTAAGCATGAGTTTTGGTTGGGGATTGTTTCTTTGCTATAGCAAGCTGGTAGTGCTGATGATGAGGTGGCTGGTGCCATGGATGCTGGAGCAGTTTCAGGATTCAGGGTGTGTGTGTGTGTGTTTGTGTGTGTGTGTGTGGAGGAGGCTGATGATTTTTACATGCTTCTTTTCTGCCTAACCTGCAGGGGATAGGAGCACCCATAATTCAGTTGTGATATACAGCATGCTGGTGATTTATTGAATTTGTTCCATCACTTACAAATAACATAGACTTATTAAGCATATGCTGAATCTCTTTATCCCATTCTATCATTTCTTTGTTCTGTTTCCCAAACATAGAAAATATATGCATGAATGAGAGCATGTAAAATATGTATAGATTTAAGGATAGGATTACTTTATGCCTTATGATAGTTCATAAAACTATTTTTTGGCTATGATGCATGACAACAAGGATAAAAGTTCTTTACTGAGGAATAGAAAACACCAACAGTTATTCTTCCAGACTCTTAGTTTTCTTCAGCTATCATGGAATAATTCATGAAGCCATGGAAAACTGTTTTTGAGCAATTTCTGCATTAAAGGTTATAGCAGACGAATGGCAGAATCAGCCATAAAGAAAGAAATGATTCCTGAGTAGGTTATTCTTACTACAAGCAACATCATATGGATTGATGATAATATTCTACTACATGCATGAAGGAAGATTTTTAAATAGCTTTAGTACAAAACTGGAGATTGTACAACTTGCCTTGTATGGCAGATGGTAGATGGGGGAGGGAAATGTCCTGAAACTGTGAAAAATGCTTGAGGATCTATAATTGTTTTCTTTAGGAAAATGCCAAAAATAAGAACCAACAAAAAACTCCAGTCTCACATATGGCCCAGATCAAGATGTGGAGCTTATTCTTGTTGAAATGTGACGCCCCAGATTCATTCCACCTAATTTTAGCTAATCTGGTCTCCTTCTATACTTAAAAGAGTAAGGAATATGTCCAAGACTGAATTTCAGTTTAAAAAAAAATAAAAAAAGCTGTGAGTTTTCAGGATGCTGCCATTATTCAGCCTAGGTAGTAATTCCTTAGTTTATGGTACACCTAATGAAATAGATATATGTACAAGTGGGCACAGCATCAAGTTTGCCACTCCTTGAAATGAAACCATTTTTAGGTGTTTTTAATCTTTTTCTTCCACTGTTGAAAGTGACTTTTTTTTAGGATATTTGAATACTAATTTTGTTCTTTTTTCTTTCCTTGACTCGCTCATAAACAACAGTGTTAGTTTGCTTTCAACTTTTTGAGCCATATGTGCTTTTTAAACTAATGTTATTGTTGTTATTACATAGAACTTACACTATGGAATTAGGTCTACTATACCTGTTTCATCTGTGAGGTATCTTTTACTATGTAATAGTAAAATTGAGAGGGCTCGTTTGCTCCATTTAAATTGCATTGTGTCTTAACATCACATTTTTCATTTCCTTCATTTCCTCAGTGACTTAAGTACTTAAATTAAACAAGAAAAGCTTTCTAACACAGAAGTGAGGAAATCTAGAGTTAAAGCTGCTACTCCACTCTTAATTCACCCGGCGGTGCATAGGCACTCTATTAAGAAAGCCACAGAACAGCAGGTGAGCTTTTATCTTATGTTTCTGCAATGTATATACCATATGTGCTACACAGTTCACTGCATATGCTATGTATGATCACCCACTGCTTTGGACCCCTGCTGTACCAAGGTGCAACCAGGTGATGTAAAGGATGGGGAATGACTGCCTGATTAATACATTCCTATTTTTCTTGATGATCTCTGTGCTTGTTGCACATTCTTTTAATGCAATGGGACTTAAAACCATCATTTTTTTTTCTCTCTCTCTCCCGACCCCAGCTCCACCACCTTCTGTGTCTCTCTCTCTCTGTCTCTCTCTAAAGAGCACTTCTGTTCTTTCACTCTTTAAAATCACGCTTTCCCCTATGTAATGTGTGGAATTAGTTGTTCTGCTCTTATGCTCATTAGTTACACATCTGAGGAGAAACAGAGGCCCTTTCCTCCAGCAGTGAAAATATACAAGCCTTTCAGGTTTCCCAACTTCCTCTGGTTGGAAATATTCAGCCTGGGGTGCACCAACTCCTGCATTGCAAAGGTGACTGTGAGGATTGCCCGTTGAGGACTGATAACAGTCTCCACTTGATTCTGCTTTTATGTCTATTGCTTGGGGCCTGCTGACTGAGACAAGAGCTTAGCTCCTCAGCCACTAATTGTTTTTGGGCAATCCTCCTCTAAAAAATACTTTGTATTTACTGCTTCCTTGCTGATTGAAGTAATTGCCTCTGTGGTAGCTTTCAGAGATCAGGGTAGGGTCTTCATCTCCAATAATACTCTCTTTACAATATTTGGGTCACAAAAAATGCATGCAAGAAATAGCTTAGTCTGACTGTGGTCTCAGCTACCCATCTGCCTGGACCCTTCAAAAGTAGTTGCCCAAGTGGTTTTGCGCTCTGCAACCCTATCTCCAGGGCTGCAAAACGAGACGAGATGCATACAAGTGTGCTGTATTGGGCATCAGTGCTGCCCGATGTCGTTAACTTCCGAGTCTCTTTGACTCGATCTTCTGAGACAGCAAAATAAAAGAAAGCAGAAGATGAAGTCTGAGTAATTCCTCTGACTGTGCACATTGAGAACAGAGTGGAAAAGCAGTGTAGGCATCAGGCAAACTGCAGTTACCTTCATTTAAAATATGTATTGATCAAACGGACTCTGTCAGGATCTGATTAAGGGTCATGTAAGAGTACTGAAGACATTTCCTTCTGGTTAACAGCTCTGATTACAGGGACTCCTGGAGTGAATTTGCCTGCAACCAGACAGGCTTGTCTCCGGGCCCCACCTGACTCACTAGGGTTTCTCGATGGCCTGGCTTCCTGTTGCTGAAGGCTACTATTCATTCACAGCTTGTAAATCAGTAGCCTGGAAATCAATGGATGAAAAAACTACTGTTGGAGAAATGTTCCTCAGCAAACTCCACTCTCTCCCCTGCCCCTGACACTTGCTTTCCCAAGGC
This sequence comes from Tinamus guttatus, assembly GCF_000705375.1. Next base: position 39,944 of record NW_010582812.1, read on the forward strand.
ATGTATTCCATGATCATGGAAAAATATTTAAAAGCTTAACACATATTATCTAGTGATAGAACTGAAGGACCATACTTTCTCATGATCTGGGAAAATTGTGATATCCCCTTGAAAGTCATGAGTCTCTCTTGATTTTTTTTTTTTGTTTTGTTTGTTTGTTTCTCTCTTTTATATATAATGGAACCACATTAACATTTCCAATACTTAAAAAAATATACCTTGAATACCTTTAAAGTACAATAATCAGAGCTGGCTGAAGGCTTAACACAGCGAGAAGAACTGGAAAGGTTTGAGCATGCTTAATAATAGTTTTCTGGCATAAATGATTAAAATGGTGTTAAGAAGTTCTGGCCTGATGAATACAGCCAGGAGACTATCAGCAGCTGCTACTACGGCAAAGAGCATCGTACATCCAGGGAAATATCTTGATGGGGCTAGAGCACGCCAGGAAGCTATGATAATTGGAGCACAACATTTGGTATCTAAACATTGAGAAACATACACATTTGGAAATATAACAAGCCCAAAGTGAATCTTTGCCAAACATGCTGCTTATCTCACGTAACACCAAGCAAATGTGCTATGCGTGTCGCTCTTTTTATTAACTCTTTTCTGCTCAAGACAGCATACAGAACAGCTGTTCTATGCAGTTTCATACCATATCCTTGTGCAGGTCTGCTCACCATCACTGAGCTCGAGGTAGCCTTGGTGGCTGCAACCACCAGGCAGAGCGCAATATTGCTGCTGTGGGTGCATGCAAGTGTGCTTGTGGCCCTTGGCAGTGGTAGGAACCTTGGTCCTTTCTCACTCTGAGCTTCATTGCTGCATCTCTCCTCATGATGAAGGTTGGAGGTGTCACCCTCTGCCGCCTCCTGCCAAATATCAACAGACCCATGACTGGGTCTGACTGAGGCCAAGACTTCATGGTGCTCTCTTGCCGAAGTCTGTGCTGCAGATATAATCTCCCATAGGACTTGATGTGATCAGCATACACTTTCCATTTCATAACTAGAACAGTGTGGTATAATTGAAAACTATAGTCTCTGTATCTAAGCTCATGCACAGTGTACCAGGTGGATTATTTTGCACTGACCCTCTGTATTTGCTCTAGAACAGTGAATGATAAAAGAAAGGCCACCGGACCCCAAGGAGAGATGTACTGCCTTAGCTCCAAAAGCACTGATGTGATTATGTAGGGGTGGGGGGAGAAAGAGACAAATTAAAAAATAAAGAACTGCTGAATGAGCTGAGGCAATAATTCAGTATGCAGAAAGCCAATAGTGAGGACTGAAAAGAACGAGAGCAAAAGCAGAAAAGGGGGAAAAATAAGATAATTTTTCATCCACTTAAAAACTTAAAATGTGTTCCTGTCACCTATGTGCTCTTAGATAAAGAGAGGAGAAGAAAGTCCAATATTTCCTTTCTTGCTGGCTGCTGGTATGTCCTTTAGAAACATATGTTTCCACATTGGAGGTACTTAGTTTTCAATTGTCTACTTTTAAAAATAAAATAAAACTTGTCCTTAAAAGCAGCCTACTTTTTGAAAATATAATCTTATTCAGTTCAAATAAGCAAGTCTAACAGACAACTATAGTTTATTATCCTATCCATGCTCAACTACATGTAAGGTGGCAGAGATGCAAAAGAGTAGCCTAAGATTGATTCCAACAGACACAGCCTTATGAAAAAAAACGGCCTTGATAGTATTTATAAGAAGGAGAAAGGTGGCCTGAACATAAGCTGGAGTTTATATAATTAAGTATAATGTTCTTGGCACATCTTCAGTGGGAGCAGTTTCTGCTCGTGGGATGAATTAGAGCACTTTACCCCTTTCGCTCTTTGGTGAAAAGGGTTGTGCTTTCACTTTTGCTTTTTTCGTGTATTTTCCAAAGAGAGAGAAAAGCAGAGTAATTAATCACAGGTGTTAGCTTCTTGCTGTGTCAAAAGAGGTCATTTGTTTTCTTGTAAAAACCTTTCTTGTATGCTATCAGACAGGAAAGCAAACTCTTCCTACTAATCAGGATGATGCTGAAGTCAGAGTAGCATACCGGAAAGGAGAGGGCTGGAATAGACTAGATTTGATAAAAAGATCAAGCTTTCTATTTTTCTTTTGAATACAATTACCAACTCATCAATTCTGAACTTTTAAATACTTGCTATATAATTACTTTTGATTATCCAGTTAGATATTCATATTGTGGTGTTAGTCGTATCGCTGATAAATATCTAAGTGTGCTTTGAGGTAAGAAAGGATGCAGCATAAACACGCTTCCTAAAATATAATGACAGCCTTCAACAGAGATTGAGGCTAGCAAGAAAACCTCATCTTTGGAAAGAATTATGTGCTTAATTTTACAGATCCTAGTAGTTTTGTTTTCAAAAGCCCTCGATGTATGCACATACATAACATATAGGCTGAATGCATAAATCTCTTTGGATTCATGGTCCTAATAAAAGCAAGTCAAATCCTTATCTTAAAAATGAGAACTGAACTTAACATACAAAATACTTGGATGATGTTTTTTTTCTTTTCCATAATTTCTAATTTTCATGCTCCTCTCCATTTCCTGGTTGTAGTTGAGAAGAAACATAAATATATTGAAATGCCGTGACAAGGGGATGCATTCACAAAATTTTTATTAGTAAGGATGAAAAAACTGGTGGAACCTAACCCAGATCTGCATACTAAAGAAGCTCCAAAAGAGTACCTCAGTTTAGATAAACCAAAGTCTTGGACTTTGAGCTTTCCCAACAACTACTAATGGAGAGAGGCTACTTGTTCTCTAGCATTCTTACTTTTGACCCTCAAATCTTCTCGAAATATTTTACTCCTAAATAAAAGAACAGTAAAAAAAAAAATCTAAAGGTAGTTATTTAAAGATGTAGTTTTGTTCCAGAATAAGTTAACCACAGTGCTTGTGAAAGACCATAAATACTTGTCAAATCCTGTGATTCTTGACCCTCCAAAATCTGAATCATTCCTCTGGAAATGCTGCCCTAGAGTTGCATGCTTTTTTGTCTGTGTTACACTCTGTTCCCCTGAAATACATAAAGCATACTTTATTTGATTCAGGAGTACTGTGAATTGTACCTACCAATTTCTGAAACTTCTTCTATTACTTTTCAAAATTGGACTTCTAGACATAAATTCATGTAGAAGTAATTTATTTCTAAGCCATTCTAATAGGCTTAGGTACTAATTAGTTTCGATTTCTTGATTACTGTCTTTAATCATTTTGCGGCTGGTCACTTGACCCTAATGACTCAATCTTTCTAATTTGATTAGGAAGCTATGGGCACTGGTAAGAGTAGTTGCTTGGATATAAACTGTTTCTGGAAGAACCTTTAACATAACTGTCAAAAGAATAGTTCCCTAGATCCATCATTTTCCTTTTACTCGTACTTAGTGCTTTCCCAATTTAGCAACTGAGGACTTTTAGGGGACCTGATGGGCTGCCCAGTCCTTTTTGATCTTACGGTAGATGTGCACCAAGCTGAGTCTGGGCCTGGCTGGTACTTTATCACAGAGAAGAGGAAATACCTCTATGTAATTACTGCGTCTATTTTATGATGAAACTATGTTTTCTCTAGAAAGATGCCTCTAAAAGGATAAAACAAGCTTAATATCAGTAAGTGACTCTAGTATGTCCATTCCATTATGAGCATCATGTCACAATCTTCATTCCAGTATATGTGATTGGGTAGAAATTTTGGATTTCATTTTTACCTTGGTTCCTATTTTATTTCTTCTTCATGTAAATAGAAGATTTATGAAACTGCTGTACATAACATGTTTTTGCATCAGCTGTTTTAATTTCTTGTTTTATAATTTTTCATTTTTTTCCAGTGGTTAATAGGAGCAGGAGGGATTTCCTTTTAGGACATCTACTTTTGGCTTTCTACTTTTCTTCTTATTGTGTCACACATCACAACTTATTTTTCTTTTTCTTCTCCTTATTATTTTTTTCCTACCATTACTTCCCTCTTAAGTCCTCATTCCATTAAGGTAGGCCTTATTTAATTATTCCCTTGCTGCTTGCTAACATTGCAAGAGATGATCAGTAGTGTTAACAGAGAACAAATCATGGGAGCTTATTCCACTTTTACTTTCTTCTACTATTGCAGTTTGTATGGGTAAGGATTAGAAGGCATTTGACCAAGAATGTGTTATATTAACTCTGCAGAAATTTGATGAACTTTAATGTATTCTACAACTGTGTAATTAAGACAGAGCTGCTGGATCTAAGTACTTGCTACAGATGCATAGAGTGCCATAGCTTGAAAGTCTTTCAGAAATGATATCTAATTCTTATAATGCCCCTGGAATGTGGTTTACAGTCTCAGGGATTATTTAATTAGTCATCTTGCAATCTTAAGTGGTTGTGGTTGATGATATTTCAGGAGTATTGACTAGCTTCATTTATCAAAAAGCTGTGTTTAAACTGTTACTGATGAACTTCAAAGTTGAAGCAAGAGAAGAGGTTTTGTGCTGCTGGCTCTGGTGTGGAGGTAATAATCTCTGGAATGGAAATGAAGAGTTACTCAACATTATAACGTATTTATTATTAGCATCTCCCCAGTTTTACAAGAAGAGACATAGATTCATGCTAGCTAGTGATCTTCATGGTGTGTTGACCAAGACAGGAATTTTAAAAAAGCATATTAAATGAATAAATTTAAGTATTTTGAGTCATTCGGTAAAATGTCAGTCAGATATTTTGCAAGGTAGAAAAGATTTCAGTCGAGGCATATAATCTTCCCTGTCTGGAGTTAAATCAGAATTAATGATAAGAATGCTAAGAGGTGGGGATAAACTGATCAATTTTCATGGGACTGAGCTCAGACCATTGAGGCTTGGGGTTTTACTTGCAGCACCCAATAAAACAGACCTCTGGATCTTGTATGAAACTTTAGGAGCAAATAACATAGAGAAATCTTTACTAATAATACCTGGTCAGTGATAGACTACACCTCCAGGAATCTTTCCATCATGCTGAGGGGAAAACTGTCTGTGGTATAGGGGCATCTTCACACATCTTAAATGTGTGAAATATTAATGTATGGTATATGACGTTACTATAAATATTAATAAGGATTCATGAGGACAATAACAGTTTCCCTTTCCAATAACAGTACATCTATTAAAAGAAAAGGCAGTATTGTTAGGTTGAAAACAGCTTTTCCTGCAGAGCTTTTTCATATTCATGTTCACACGTTTATCTCTGGGGTTGCTTGAGCAACAGTCTCTTGGATGCATCATGCAGGGTTTTCCCCTCTGTGGAGTCTACAAGTCACTGCAGAGAAATATATGTTCTTCAGGTGCACCCCTTTCACACCCTTCTTTCCTGTCTCCTCAAGGGCTTCTTGGCCTTTTTCTCCTGACCCCCCTCCCTTTTCAATATCCCCTCATGAGCTATATGCCTTTTTACAATTAAGATTGATTTTGAGAGAGAACAAATGTTGTATTCAACATTTTTCTAATGATAGCATTAAATTAGAGTCTCAAGGGGAAAAAAAAAATCTTGTAGAGCTGTTTCAGACTTCCAGATGAAACACCCCAGCTACCTATTCCCAGTTGAAGTGCTCATTTTTTGCAAACTTACGTGTCATGTATCTGTAGAGGATTGCAAAAAAATTATTGTGAGATGGCAGCTCCATCTCTTGGGTTTAAAGCAAACACAAGTTCAAAGTATATTCTATTTATCATTTTCTCATAACTTGCACATATTCTGCATTTTATGCATAAGTGGAAGCCCTTACAGAGAGATGGTGCCTCCCAGGGAGTAGAGCAGTAGAGTGAGACCTGGAAATGTGAGGCTTGCCAGCTTGGCCGTTGCCTGTTGGGTGACTTTTGTCAAGCAAATGCACTTCCCTGCACGTGGTGTTAGCATCATTTCACAGTCTTCTGGGTTTTCTTTCTGAAAGTGATACAGAAAAGCTAGGCATTACCATAAGTTTAAGACAAAGCGAGGGAGGCAAAACAGTTTTATCCCTACCACTCTTTTGCAAACATCTTACTAGAAATCATAAAGCTTGGGGATAATCTTTATGGAATTTATATCTCTCTATATATTTTTTAAAAATATATATCAAAACCAACCCACCGAAAACCTTGCAGATCAGACTGGAGCAGTTGATTACTGTTGACTTCTTGTCCTAGGCCTGCAGAGGCGAAGCAGAGCAGCTCTGGAGGGTGGCACAAGCTGGCTGTTGTGATGGGAGCATGGAGGTGCGAGCCAGGGTTGGCTGCTCTCCCTTGGTGTCTCTCCTCTTTCCATGGGATCCTGTGGCACATTTGCAAGGCATCAAGGGTGGGCGAGACAGGTAACCACCACCTGGAGGGGAGAGTGAAGAGAAATGAGATCCAGTCGAGTGCTATTATCCTGTGCACATGACGGATCCCAACAGAAGTGATAGAATCCTGTAAATGGTTTGAGAGAGGACAGAAAGGTAGGAAAATATTTACCCATGTTTTTTTGTATGTGAAATTGTGAGGGTCTTCCATGATATGCTGCTCTCTAGTTGGTTTCAGCAGGCCAAAAGCTTGTACTTGATGTTCGCCTTTGCTGCAAGCTTAGTTTGAATTCAGAGTCTTAATGAAGCCCTTCATTGAAGATAAAAACTGAGGTGTTTAAACCTGAATTGATGAGTATATGTATTCCTATGTTTACGGCAAGAGAAACGTTCAATGTCTGGGAGAAGGCAGGTCAGCACCTTTCCTCTTTGACAGGCTTGGGCAGCTGCTTGTGTGATCATTTCCAGTTTTGGTATTTAGAGGTGTTGTCCAATACATCTTGAATCTATAACAGCAATGCTGTTTCTGGGGGCACTGGTAGCAGTGCTTGAGTTTGTTTGTTAGACTTGTGAGTTCCCTGCTGTTTCACCCACAACTGGCATCTAATATTTAGGCTGGAGGAAGTCAGCATCAATACCACGGAGAAACGTGTTATAAATAGAAAATGTGTCTATGGAGCAGCTAATTAATTTACAGTGAAAACACTAAGGAAGACAACTGGTGCCAGATTCTCACAGGAATATTTTAAGCTGACATTTTCTCAGTCTTTGGAATAACTATCACCCTGAGCATGAGGAAATGTAGAGACTCCGTGGGAAGTCTGACTGTGCCCTGCAAGATTTCCTGACTGCCAGTCCTGCCCACTTAAAATCAGTCTCAGTTGGATGTGCTTGTGAGGAAAAATGTGGTGAGCTCTCTCACGGCATTCACTTGTGTTAAGTTTGCCCTCTTATTTCTACGGGAAACCTAAAGATGGGGTTGGCTCCAGTGGGGTGAAAAGGCGTTTATACCTGTGCAGCACAGAGGAATTCCTCTCTTGTTGAGGTGGGGCTGTAATCAAGTTACCCAACAACAACAGATGGATTTGTTCACTTGTTTTGTCCCTTGGCACATTTTTAGGCCTGGATTTAAAATCTATGGTTAATGACACTTCACCTTACCTCCCACATCTGGCCCTTTCCTTTGAGTGCGGGATACAAATGAATAGCGTGTCTGTTACACACGCTGTGCTTTTAACTGGAGATCTGCGGCATAATTCCGCCTCCATTTGATAAGATGCAGGCACGTATTCAATCTGTTCTAACTAAATCTGGCCATTTATAAACCGCTTGATGACACTGACAGTTTAAACCGCTTTGTGCTCCATGATGTATGGGGTAGAAACAGATCTGATGCGAATGCCAGCTATGCCGCAGTCCGATACCACGGGTCATGTGCTCAGGGCACCGGCCCATTCACAGGCTTAATCCCCAGCTCCCGCCTAACAGCATGGATTGTGTCAGGCTGCTGGGAAGCTGGAGACAATGCGGAGCTCTGTTCTGGCGCGTTAGCTCCCAGCGCTGCACGGCTCCTATGGAAATGGGTGATGGAGCCCCTTGGGACAGGGGCTAAACTCTGTTTTCTGTCTTCCTCTTTTTTCTTTCTTTCTTTTCAGCTGGCAAGGAACCAGTCTCATTTCCTGAAGACTCTTGTCTGCTACTTGCAGATTTTTTTCCTCTTTTTTTTTTTACTCTTATTATTATTCTTGTATTTTTTTAATATTTAGGTCATATTTATATAAATTTCTCTGTCATTTCTGAGAATATTTGATTTTTACATGATTAGATAGATATTTCTGATGAGCTCAAATTGACTTTAATATCCACCTTTAACATTCAGAATTTTAAAATTCCCTCTTCTGTGGTGGGAAGCTCTCAACACTTTTTTAAGGTATGGACTACAAGACTTTGGACTAACTGGGAACGAGTTTTTTTTGTTTGTTTGTTTGTTTAGGTCAATAGTATTCCTTCTACTTGGGATAAATTTATTTCCAGCATTTTATTTTGGGTTTTGCAACACTAAATTTTAGCAGCTCATGAAGAATAGCTATGTGAAGAATGTAAACAGTGAGAATAAAAGATTTTGAAACGAGGTATTCTCAATAATCTGGACTCTCAGGGGTTTTTTTTGTTTGCTTGTTTGGATGGTTGGTTCACACATTCGTGTGACTTGCTCAGCCACTCTAGTGAGCATGGTAAATGCAAAACCAGATGTGTTAAGAATCCTACTCTTTCCATTTAGAGTCTTTGACAAAGTCAGTGTTTGTTGTACTTATCTGGAAATAGCATTCAGGCCTCCTGATGCAATGCTCTTATTGAGAAGCTCAGCAGCTGCCATGGTCGCAGCAAAATTTCCCCCTTCTCTCTCTCCACCTTCCCCCCCAGCATCAGTCTAAAGCCATATGGACTCCCTCACTCTGAACATTGACCTTTGATGAATACGCCCTTCGTTGCTGTTCACTCCCAGAGCTTGCAAGAAGCAATAATGATTTTGCAACTGGTTTGTTTCATATCATAAAATCATTCTGGGCAAGTAAGGATCACAGAAGTTCTGCATCTGAAAGTTGTTTTTACCCAATGAGTAAGTTCACCAAAGTTAATCTCCTCATAGAGATGAAGCCATTCCTTGCTAATGAGAACCATGTGCACATCAAATATCCCAAGACTTGCTAAAAATACTTTGATGCTACAAATATGGAACATCTTCAAGTTAAACATGCAAGCAGATCCCTGAAATGACTCACCTGGTCCACTTGGCCCACAATGCCCCAAGGGCCTACAATGCCCCAGTGCCTCGGCTGCCTCCCAGCATCAGTCTGAGTGCTCTGAAGCAGTGGCTGAGGGGTGGCCGGGGTAGGACACCCACGTTGCACAGCTGTCACAAACCCCTGGGAGCCCAGGTGTTGTGCTTTTACTTGTTGTGCCTATAGGAGAGCCAGGAAGGCTCCCTTGCTTTTACTGTAGTTGCTCTGCAAAGGGTGGGTGAAAGGAGAGGTGCCAGAAGGAAATGAAGTTTTGGAGATTGCTATTGAAAGTCTGTGTTTGGAATAAGGGAAATATAGCAGGTATGCTCCTGTTTATTTTCAGTCCCCTTTAGATAAGGATTATATTGCATGAAGATTGAAGCTGACAAATACATCAATGGTCTCCAGATACAGCAATTTCTCCAGTGTGTTGTGTGATGCATGTTTTTGTTGTTCTTGTTGGTAGTGATGGTGGGTTTTTTTGTTTGGTTGTTTTTTTGGTTAACGCATTGCAATCAGGAACATTAGGAACTTGCCTTGCTAGGAAAGTTGCTGTTGGCTTGCGTAGTTGTTGAAGAAATGTTTTGAAAGGTAACCTAAATTTGAGGTGATGTTAATGCTGATCTCATCACTGGCTGGCTCTTAGCTTTATTTCCGACTTAGAGCATAAAGCAAGAACAAATTTTCTGCTAAACAGGAATGATAGTTTGGGGTAGTTCAACCATCAACTATCTATGTTTTATGGGAACAGGGAAGGAGGGAGGGATGGAAGGAACAAAACTTACTTGCATCAGGAGCATTGGGGAGGAAATTGCAAATGCAAGGACACCATATGCTGTGGCTGGCAGGAAAATGTGTGGGCTTCTTTGTGCGTTTATAACAAAGATTAACTACAACTGCTTTATTGCTTTCTATATCATTGCAACAAGCACTCAGCTTTACAAGAAGTTCACCATCCGTGTGCCTCAGTGATTATATGAAATGTTCAAGCTCTATTTCTTGGATTAATTATTCTTTCACAGCTGAAGACAGCTCTGACATTTAACTCTATGTAAAAAGATGCATCCCCATTCTCTCTTGCTTGTAATAATTAGATCCAAGAGCAAATCTATACTAAACAGGTCTCTCCGCACTGATCTGCTCTCCAGTTGTTTCCTTAGCATTGCATAGAATGACTTCTTAAGTTCTTTTTTATTATTATTTTATTTTATTTTATTTTTTATTATTACTATTTTTTTACTCCCCAGATATTGGAGCCTAAAATAACTTTGTAGGTTTTAAAAAAAAAAAAAAAAAAAGTATTAAGACTAAACTTACCCATGTACTGTAGCTGAAAATCTGTGTCAATGTTTTCTAAAGATGCTTCTCTTCTCTTGGTCTTAACCAAAAAGCCATTAAACCGTACATAAATTACAGAGTTTCATTTCTTTACACCCAAACAGTTCTTCACATCTAACTAATGTTATCAGAGCACTGCCTGTGCAGCACTGGCTTTATTTGAGCTATATCCAGTTTAGATTCCCCTTTGTTGCTCAAACTTTAGAAATGGGTATTAGTTCAGAGCATGGCTGGTACTGGTGTCTCTGCTAGTCCTTCATGCCTTCCCTGTTCTTGCAGCTCTTGCTTTCTCTCTGCCTTTCCACCTCCTTCAGTCCCTCTCAAGGAAATCATCTTGCTAACTATGGAGTCCTAGCTGGGATCTGCTCCAAGACTGCATTCTAAATCTTACTTTTAATTATACCGTGTATGCCTATGAACTCCTATTTAAATAAATAAACAAATGAGGGTCAATAAATGAGTCCTATTGTTCTTTGCTCCCTTCCTACTTGCCTTCTCTAGGGACTGGTGCAATTTGGCAGTTCAAATTGCATGAGCTTCACCTGGAAGCCATCCTGCTTGGCTCTCCCTGCCCACTCTGCAGGGAGTAGTAGTGTAATGGCTTACACGTGTACTTCAATTATCTCTTCCCAGTTTTCAAACTGTTACCTGCCACGCATCTATCCTCATGCAATAGCAGATTTGCTCAGCCTATGCTCAAATAGTGGATACTGGCTTTGATTATCCTCTATTCTAAACCAGTACAAATCTGAAGTCAATGGACTTAATGCAAATGCAAGGAGAAAATCAGACATGCTGGCTAGGTCTTTTGATGTCACCAGTTGCCTTCTGTGATTTGCATGTATTACTGCAGAAGGAAGACAGGAGATCTTTTTGTAACTAATCAGTAACCAATTCAGTAATTAACCTAAGGGTGGACAACGTATGTTGTAACTGGAATTATTGTGCCAGGTTTCATCACCTTGCCTTGATTTGTATCTCCCTGGTAACTGGCTCTGACAGACAAAACCATCAGTGGGTTTGTTTAAACAAAAGGTTAGGATGCAAAACGCATTTAGTCAGAGTTGCTAGAAACTCCTTCCAGTGGGTGGGGAGAGGGCACAAAAGCTTTGAACCAGTGATGCTCACTTTGACACCAATATTTTTATATTGATATGTCACAGGCAAAATCCCTCCAAGCTCTTTCCAGCCTTTATCTTTGTTGCTAAAGGCCTCTGCTGCAAAACAGCCCATACCCCAGTAGTAAGCAAGCAAAACATGTTTTATTGAGTGTGTTAAATCAAGCCCTCAAAAGTACGATACTAAGCACTGCAATCCCATCCAACATCAAGCAGCCCCATGGCTGGGCACTGTAGCGCAATAGCAGCTTAGCTGATGCTGTATTTGTCTGTGAGCTACTGTGCTTTGTAGCACAAGTTTTTCTCTGTAAGCAGTGGAGATATGAAGCCTGAAGGTATTAATGCTCACTCATCATTGAGCTTTTTATAAGGTGTTTTTTAAATTAGGGCTTTTAATTCTTTATTTTGTTCGGATAGTTGGTGTAGGCAATGGACTACATTTATTTAAACCTCTGCTTTATGCAATGTAACTAATATTTGACAGTAGTCTTCATTTACAATTTTTCTTTCTCTTTCAATGACAAGTTGATAAAGGAGGTGACCCTGCTTTTCTTTTCTGGGACACAGGTGATGCCAGAGGAGTCAAGGGATGAAGCCATGGAAGAGTTTGTTTTGGGCACTGCACTGCTGACACTCCTGGACTAAGTTCTAAGATGTCTCTGCAATCTACTGTAGATGGCAACACCTGCTCTTTAGAGGCTTGCAGAGCTAAGTACAGGGTTTAAAATCACCCTGTGTTGTAGGATGTCATAGGAAGGTTAATAACTTTGGAAGTCTTCACCCTAAGAATAAGAATAGAAACACCCAGGAAACTGGTACACTTGGAGTCTTGGCTGCAGATGGCCCAGAGCTCTCCAGCCCTCAAGGTATACATAAGTCTTATTTTGAAGCCTGGCCATTGAAGATTGCCAGAGCTTGTGATACCATGATTTATTTATTGCTGGACTGGGAAGTGAGTAAAGCCAAGTCTGATTCCCTGCTTGGTTCCCTCTGCTACATACGTACCTTTCTTCCTGGTGTTTTCTAATCTGTATTTTGGGCAACAAATTGTATGGGAAGATGCCCTCTATAGGTCACTTTATGCAGTGGTGATTTACTCACATGTGCTACCCCAAGTACTTTTCTGCATCATTTTGTGGACTGTGTCTTAAATCTTGTTTTGTGCTTCAAACCTGAAGTCTCTTCATCCTCCCTGCCCGCCGCCCCCACCACTGCCAGTTCTGGGGGGCTGTGATTATAAATTTGCATTACCATATTCAGTGTAATAGGTATTTTTCATTATTGCTCTGCAATTTTCCTGCCCTCTTCCCACCAAGAGAAAAATCAGGTCTTCATAAATTGTGAATAAGCCCCTGTCACTTGTGATTCATTGGATTGGAGAAAACCATTAATTGTGATTTCCCCCTCATTAAGTCTGACTATGAAGATCATGTAGAGACCACTGTTGCATTAAGATTTTTTTTTGTTGAGAGACAGTAATAAGCCATGACCTTATAAAAATACTGACAGCTATGTTTTATTAGTATATAAGATATGATGCATTATACCTGCCGATTCTGTTATATTTGTCGATGGCACATAGCTCCTAAAAACTTGGTACTTGACATTTAAGACTGATAAAGCACCAATTAATTTAAAAATACTGTCTCATACAAGAGACTAAACTAGTTACTGAATTAGTACAGTATTTTGAATCACATTCTATATGTGAGAAACAATTCACAAGCAGGTCATCAATGTTAACACTATTTGAATGTTTATTGGTTTGCTTAAGGATATAACATTTGATGAGATGCTTGCATCTTTCAGAAAAGTTTTCCTTTCAGCCAAACAAATTGACTGACCTATTGGTGTAGAGATAAGAAAATATTTTCCCTAGGATATTAGTTACAACCTGGATTTTCTGACCTTCAAGTTCACTTTGAGAAAGTTGCTGTTTTTTCTTATGCCTCCCATCTGCCTTTTTTTTTCTTTTTTTCCCCAATTCCCTAGAAAATCATGAAATCACTAGAAGTTAAGTTGGTTTGAGGTAACATTCTCCAAACTGACCTTGGAAGATAGCTCTAAAATTGGGGATCTGACTGGAATTGGAGAAGGAGAGGGCAAAGCTTTTGGGAACAGGAGCACAAACTACCACAGCAATTGCATTGCTTATGATGGTCAGAATACAGCTGCTGCTGATTTTAAAACTACATGAAAGCTAAGGAAAATGTTAAGTCCCAAAGCAGAACTGGCAGTCTGAAAATGGTATTCATATAGTTGTTGTACTGGGGAAACTAATTGCATCTCCTGAGTAAACAGGACCAGCCTTGGGCACAGCCAAAATGTGGCAGTTGCTGCAGGCAACACAATCGCATCCTTAAGACAGACTAAGAAATGCCCTCTGGGTTTCTCAGCAGCTGCTGCAGCTCTGGACTCAACGGTGACAGAAGAGTGGCTCTTCTGGGCTCATCTTCCCCTGCAGCTCAGAGTTGCATGACCTAATGTGCTTGACCAGTTCCCCTTCTTGCCCTATGGCAGTGCTCGGGTGGTGTGTGGCCTCCTTGCAAGGAAAGGGAGGAGAGCCAGAGGCTTTGCTCTGTGTGTCCTCGTCCCTTTCTTGCCTTCTTTGCAGTCCCCAGGGTCTGTGGGGCCTGGTGCAGAGTGGGCCAGGCATCCTGTGGGACCAGCCCTACCACCTCAGGGATGTGAGTGTAGGTAACCAAGGGAGAAAGAGACTTGCCTGTGGACAAGACAAACATCTTTTTTCCTGCTTTGCCAGATCTGTCCTCTCATTAAAAGTTTGTATAGTGGTGTTTGAGTACACCAGAAATTTTGGGAAATCATTGCCCAGTAACCCGATGGTGACTGTTAGCGAAAGTAGTGATCGAGCCTGAAAAAACAAAACACAACACACTGTGGTGAGTTGTTTCACAGTTCTTTGGTAGGTGTGAAACAGCAAGAGGAAGAAGAGCCCCTGAAGCCAAGGCTGAACCAAATACTAGCAGGCAATTCAATACTTTTTTTCTAAGCCTGGCAGGGTGCTGCTGGCTACACTTCTTTAGACTGGATCAGTTACAGCCCCACAAAAAAGAGGGTGGCATTTTTGTTTGTTAACTGGAGGGCAAAAAGAGCCAACTTCCACGTTCTTAAACTAGTACCAGCTTAGGCCATCCTGCTTCTCATCGGCAGACAGTTCCTTAAAGCTGTCAGACACAGGTGAGTTCTTTTCTTCTTTAGCATATATTATAGCTAGATGAAATTCTTTTAAGAGGACTATCCACTGTGCTGAGCAAGATAATTGTATAGCTTACTAATATTCCTTATCCTTTTTTTTTTTTTTTTGCTTGAGTAATCTGATCTATGCCAAAATAGTAAATTATTCAGTGCAGATGTTCTTCTGTATCATCTAGTTAAATGAGTAATTAAGAGGAAATATAGATTCAGAAAGCCATGCAGCATGGATGCCATTTGCATGACTGCAGGTATATATCATTGAGAACTTGACTGATAATTTGACTTAAATCTGGGTCTGCCTTCCTATTTAGGATAATATATATTTATACAGAAAAGAAAGTGCACCCTACACTGCAAAGACACTGTATATTATCTAATGTAGAGGTTACTAGTACGAAAGTTACCCCCTTCTCTAAGTTCTTCTGTTGCTTCATGTTTTCCTTCCCCTATAGTTTTCTATCTGCTCTGATAATTTCTGAGCCCCATTTCTGCCACTCATGTCTTTTTAGTTTTGCATCAGTCTATATTCCATCTTTTAGGGTCTTGACAGGGTTGGTACTGTTGTAAGCGTAGAATGATTCTTACTTGAGTTGCTAAAGGGAAACCAACGACTAATCAACTTCATTCTGTAGCAAATCCTCTGGGAAGGAGGCTAGGAAGGTAAACTGTCTGGGAGGGTTGAGTCCTTTCCCTTCTGCAGCCAGTTCCCTGAGGAGCCTGAGACTGAAGAAAACTGATTAACCTGTCATTTGCCTCTGCAGGGATGAAATGAAGTATATATTCATTCTCTGTAATATTCTAGTGTATACCTTTTTGGTCTCTGGGTTTTTAAAAGACATAACTATCTTCAATGGCTCTTCAGCCATGGTATATCATGTTCATTTGTCAGTCTAACAGTTCTTTGGAAGTCTGCTAGAGACTGACATTGCTTAGGAAATAGGACTGGAGTTGGAAGGCAGTTTAGAGGTTTGGTACACTGAGATCTTCCTTACAGCAGGAGGGAAGCTTTGGTCTGCCCATGTGGCAGCATCAAATACCATCAACTGTACTTCAGGGATGCTGTTCATTTTAAACAGTGGAGCCTGTCTCGCTTCTAGAGCAGCAGACGGTGTTTGCTATTCCTGGAAAATGTGTTACAGTCTTAAAGATTGATTTTATGTATGCAAAATAAAATCATATTAGACTGCATACATGTGTCTTAAGAGAGAGATGATGGAAGAAAAGCATGTTTTACTTTTGGGTACTTCCAGGTAATTCAAGCAGAGCGCTAGGTTGATAGTGACTCTAAGTCTTGCTGAACTTCAGATTTTTGGTGGCCTCTATCACTAGAATATTATACTATTAATCCTAAAATTGAAAATCCCAATAACAGTACCCTAAACAAAGGAAGTGGGGAGGGGGCAGCTAAATAGTCCAGTATCCAAAGTTTGGCCCTGGTCCTTCAGCAGGGAGAGGTGACTTGACTCTTGCCCTGTCTCCAATTCTGCTTTTTGTCTCCAGGGATGGCCATGTGAGAGACCTGGAGCTGAGCTAGGGAGCCATAAAGCTCTTTAGGGCCTACGATAAGCTTCTGATTTGCCTCTTCCATTTCAGCTAGTGCTGGTTTTGTGATGCTTATCCAGAAGTATTTGGATAAATGGGCTGTATCTTCTATTTGTTGCAGCAATGGGAGCTTGTGAGGCTAAAATAAATGTAATAGTCTCAAAATAAATCCAGGAAAACTCAACAGCTTATCTTCAGCATTTTGGCAGCTAACATTGTGTTTACTTTTCTTTGACTCAAACTGTGACATTTTTCTTCTCTCAGCAAGAGGAAGCCAAAAGCATATATCCGGGTGGTTCTGTGAAGAGCTAGAGCATTTATGATATTAAAGAAGCATGTTTTGCCCAGCTGTTTAGGAGAATATGCTACATAATGCATGTAGCATAAACAGAATGACTCTTGGCAAATACCGTTATCACTTTTATACTTTTATAGGCAGACTTAGTGGCGAATAGTGGAATAAACAGTTACAGAAATCTGCCTTTTTTTTTTTTTTTTTTTTTCCCTTCTTAATTTAGAAGATTCTGGAAGAATCTAGAAGGTGTTTCAGACAGAGATGTTGCCTTTGCCTTTTGTGTGTGGGAAACTCTTTTTGCTTTACTAGTTGAGATACAACACTGTATTCTTCCAGCTTTTCTTTTCTATGGCTAAAGCTTTCTAACAACTTTGCTGTCAAATTCTATGTGTAAAGCGAAGTAATCACACCAAACTTGATTAGGGCTTATGTTATGTTATGTTTTTAATGAGGGTGGAGAATTATTTTAAAACAATCAAGTAGTTGTTGTTTTAAAAGAAATCAACCATATTCCATGATTAAATCTTGAAAATTTCATATGCCCAAAAGGCCCATAAATAATTTCTCAAATAGTTTCATTGCCAGGTCTGAGCTAGTTTGCCTAAATTATGAAAAAGGAGTAACTCAGTTCAGGGTAGGAATCTCTCAGATTGTAGTAGTTCCATAAATTGATATAGTCTAGAAATGACAAGTGATACTTTGCTTGGTGTCACGACCTTAGTTGCCTTCTGAGTCTTCAATAATGTCAATACTAAGTCTGATACCATTAAAATTTGTGGGCAGTGGGATTTGGGAGTACTAGACCCACCTCTCCCTTCTCTGCCCATCACACTAAGAAAAACACAAGATGAGGTTTGGCTTCAGCTTGGAAAGACTGTTTTTTTTGCACTATGAAAGATTAGAAGAACTTACAATATGAAAATAAACTGTAACAGTTTAAAAGTGACAGCTGGGAATGAGACATGCAAGTATTTGAGTATCACAGTCTTCTCTCAAGAGCCTATAGGCAGAATCCTAGGTAGCCATGAATGATGAGAAACACGTGAGGTTAACCCTTCTGAATAATAATGCCATCTGCAGGAGTTTCCTAGCCATCCGCCCTTGTCCCAGAAGACCATTTGTACTTCACAGCATTAATATTCATTAGGTGTAACACCATATGTTGCACAGCAGGATGCATTGCCAGCAGACTGTTTGTCATAAAGCCAGATTTAATAAAGCATTGTAAAACAAACATTATGATGATAAATACAAAATGACAGGCTAATTAAGAGAATCTTAATTGCCATTTTTCCATAATAACATTTGTTTATTGTGTATCTGTCTCATGCTAGTACCTTACTTGAACACTTTTTCACTCTCTATCTGCTTCATAAGGGAATCTGTACCTCTTGATTTTAGGGCATTCAATGTTTAATTATAAGAAATTGATTCAAGACTAATAAATAGTTGTACTAGGAATGTGCATAATCATTGACCTCTAAGCTTGTGAGTAGTGGAAAAAAACCCTGAAATATAGATTTGAGAAGGGTGTGTGTTGTTTAGAGGCAACTTGTGGCCCAGAATAGAGGAAATCTTTATGGAAACATAGGCTGTTGCAGTTCTTTAGACAAGTAGTATATGAATATTCCATAGCACTAACACTTTTCAGCGAGTGGCTTTAATACAAATAGCAGTTTTTACATAGCAATGTGTAAATGAAAGCCCTCATTGTTCCTTCTTCACTACAATGGAATTTCATTGTGATTCCATTCCTGTGTGCTGATGACTCCATGGGAGAGCGATTTAAAGCATGTGAAACTATATTACAAATTAATGCAGAGAAGTGACACCTATTTTATATTTTCTTGCTCTTAGCTTTCATTATAATGATTACTACCAGAGTGTAAGGAAATTAATATGCCCTTTGTCAAACATGTCAAGGTGGCAAGTTGCAAAACTTTTTGAAACTCATAGTATTTCTCCATGGTCATTCTACATTACACACAGTTTTTATTCTGATGGTAGCGTGACTCTGAAGACATAGAAAAAAACTCATGGTCTGAGAAGTAAAACTCATAAGGGATTTTTACCTCCCACTGATGTTGCAATTGGTTTTTAATGTTAGAGAGCTTTGCATTTCTGTTAGATTCAATTGCTCTTGTAATTTAGGTATTTTGGGTTTTGTTTCCTGACATCTACAGTCTTTTACGGAAGCAAAGTAGCTACCATAACCAAGGGCATGTACAGAATTGGAAGATAGTGTGGGAAAAATCAAATCCTTTTTAGGTTTTGTGACATGCTTTGAATTTTACCACCACATCTCTTTTTGGACACCTTAGATCCATGGTTTGTTTCACAAAAAAGAATGTCCCAATGGACAAAACAGAATAAAAAGGAGGAAAAAGCTGCAATTATCATAAAAATATTTCATATGCTGTCCTACCTGAGATGTAATAGTCTTATGTAGATTGCGTTGTGGATTGGAAAAGTTAGTATTTCAGAAACTGATTTTTTTGTTTGTTTTTGTTTGTTTTGACCAAGCTGTAAGTCGATGTACATACACGAGACCCTACCAAATGATAAGATTGTGTGGAATTGATGATACTACTTTAGAAACTCCTAAAACTAGAGCCAATGTTGTCTTGTCTTCCCCTGCCTCAGCACCTCTCTGTATAGCCAGAATAATAGAGTAAGTACAGTGGGCCTCTCCATCACCCTCACCCTCCCATTTTATATGGCTTCTGATAAACCTTAAAACTGTAGCTGAAACACAGGAAAAGCACGGAAAGGCTTGAGCTGTAAAGGAGATCTCTGTAGGGTGTAAGCTGCTTGTTTTGATGGGAGAGATGAAAAAAGATGTTATTCTTTCTGCAAACACTTCCTGAAGTACAGTTTATAGTCCTTCACCAATCGCCAATTTGGATTGGCTCCCAGAGATCTAGTATTTTAGAGTAGCTTCTCTATCAGAATACTTCTTTCTGTTTTCTTAATTTTTTTTTAAACTATACCTTTCAGGGTTCTTGCCCCGATACAAATGAATTGTAAGTGCAGGCTTTTCCACCTTTATTCTCTCCTTTTATTTACTACTTTCTCCCAGACTTGAACCATATTACAACCATTACACGTTGTCTTTGCCTGCTGTATGTTCTTCAGATGACTATCAGGTGTTTGGGTGATAATTAATTCCCTTAGCATGCAGAGCATGAAGTGAGCAAAATATCCATCTCCCATCTTGCCTAGTATTAACACTAATGGCCTTCATAAAAAGGAAGGCCATTCCGCAAATCATGGTTGAAAAAACTAGTACTCATTGATAAAATGCCTGAGGAAAAAGTTTGAATGTTTCTCTAAAAGGTAGCTGAATCACTGAACAACCTACGACCTCAACTGCAGTCGAGATCTTAATCTGAAGAAAAAAGAAAACAGGGAGCTTTAGTTCTCTGACAGGATGGTGATATTATCTGGAATCTGTGCTACTGTTTTGCTTGGTCTGACAGTGTAACGGACCTGCTGTTGCCTGACTGTTTCACAGCTTTCTTGGCCATCTGAACAGGAATAATACCTTTTTAGCCCTCCTGATGCTTGAAAGAACACCTACCTGTACCTAAAAGCAGCATTTGAAACACTCTTGCAAGAGCACCTGAATGTCACCAAAGACAATGATAGTTGTTGCAGTCAAATCACTTAGGCCAAGGAGAGAAGTTGGGGTGATAGGGACAAGCTGATAACAAATGTATTCTCTCTCTTACAAACTCAATCATGCTCTGGAGAAGGAGAAATTAGGTAATTTGGGTAAGGGGTTGAAATAGTTTGTATTTAATAAAAAATAAAAAATAAAAAAAAAGAATCTGAAGCAACTTAGTGGTGGATCATCTGATCTGCTTACAAGTAGACTATGGCACTTCAAAAATCAGTATCTTTCCCTGATAACTGCAAAGAGATTAACATGGATATTTTTATAGCTGTTTATCAAGAAGATTTAAAAAAAAATTAAAAATGTGAGAAGTTTCTAAAAATTACAAACCACGGATTCTTGTGTTAGGATATGGTAGATTAGCTTTATTTATATATTTCTTTATTAGGACCTCTTCCAAATACAACAAATACACAATTCAAGACAGATCATTCATGTGAACACACTTCAGTGAAGTCTGTTTATTTAAGTCTCTCGCACAGTTTACTGCAATAACTATAGAATGGCCTTAGATGGTACCTTTTTTCTTTAGACACCATGAAATTAGCTGAATTTCTTCTATTCCTTTTTTTCTTCATCTTCAAAAAACAAACCAAAACACAGTCTACCCAAGAAGCTTCACAGTTTTTTCACAGTTGGAAATTCTTATGCTCTGAATTTTGAGGCTGATCATTCAGTTAAAATCAAACAAACTTTTAACCTATCTGCTGTTTCCTTCCTCTCCTCCTTTTCCCATTAGTAGGAAAGGAGAATTTTCTGCTGTCTTATGCATCATTTATGAAACGGGCAAATGTGACTGTTCTTCATGGCTAATACACTGTTCTTATCCCACTAAAGCAACTGCCCAAGTGAAATTAATGGGAGCTGCAATCATCCTCAGCAGAAATTCTCAGCTGCATGACTTTGATACCTGATCAGTATTTTATTTGAACATAGTCTCTGTTGACGGCACATGTTCTTTACTAAGATATGTTATGTTTAAATCAAAAACAAAAAAACACATTTTCTCACTCTCGCTGGCATGAGCCCCGAGGAAAAGCACATGGGAGCGCAGGGGGTTTGGCAGGGTGAGCTGGTGAAAGGGCCAGATTCCAGCATGGAGCTGCTGGGCCTGGCATTGCTCTGGGTTTCTTGTTTAAGGTGTCATGTCAAATGGTCGTTTGGCTTATCTGGGTAGCTAATGATCCCGTGGTGTAATTAAAGATCCCACAGTGTGTTTCCTTCCTTTCCCACCTTCCTCGAGTGCACTTGAGAGGTCCAATGTCAGTAATAAATGGCAGAAAGGATAATTGTATGTGCATTAGTCCTGTCATTTCATCTGGGCCTGGCATCCCCTTCTGATATTAACTGTGTTTCCACTGGAAATAGCTGCGCTGTAGCTTTCCAGCAGCAGCTTTACCATGGAGCAAACAGCGAAGGATGCATCAATGCTGGTTTAAGGAAGTACCCTGGAAGCTGAGGGTGAAAAAGTTTAAACTATTCCTTGTGCACAGTGTGCGAGTACGCTACTCTCACATATTTCCAATAACAGATACATCTTGCCTGTCATCGTGTTTTCCTCTAGTACTGCGATCGAAAATCGATAGCTCAATGCTGAATTTAATATCCCTTTCCAGTCATTTTGACATCAGTGGAGCTTCTTATTTGAAAAAGAAGTGTGAAATCAAGTGGTTCGGAGGCCTAGTCATATCCATGGCCTGTTTTGTTTGATTTTGTGTTTTCATAGTGAGGAAGACCAACATGAGTTTCTTTTATGCAGGAGACTATTTGTCTGAGTGGTGACTTATCAAAAGTTATAGCATGTAGTCTGTCTTCTCACTTCTTATCTCTTTTGCTAATGACATGTTTTATATGCTTAGAGGAGATGTGGAGTATATGCTAAGGATGGATTTTTAATGAAAGCTCTAAAATATAGTATTCTCATTAGTTCAGTGTTCCTTGAAATTTGCATTTGTTATGACAGCTTTGTCATCTTAGTCACTTGAATGAGTAACAGCAAATAGAACTGAATTTTTCCTGACTGGATGGATTGTCTTGTAAAGCTTTCAAAACAGTAGAGATGCAAAGGGGGAAAATGTTTTTTTCTTAATTTTTCTTTCCATAATAGACAAAGTTGTGCTCTGTTTCTGAATCTGCATTTGTCAAACAGAACATCAACAGGATTTGCAATGAGAGGCTGAGGAGAGGTTAGAAAGTTAAGAATTGGACTCTTGCAAGCTTGTAGGGTCAAAGCAATAAATAACACTAACAGGATGATAGAGCACCTCTGCAGCAGTGCTCCTGGCCTTTGATTTGTGGACTCTAGGTAACATTGCAGTAGATGTGACTTGGAGGGGAAAAAGATAGAGATCAGAGCTGAATGCTGCTGATGTGTTGGGCATGTCTTTCAAAAACAAGTGACCTTATTCCTCTCGTAATACTAATGCACATTGTCAACTGAGTAGTTCTGAAGGACGTGAAAATTTCACCTTTCTCAATACTGCTGTGATCCTTGTAACATCCGGGAGAATAAGAGCAGTCTTTACATGTAGATGATTTTTCAAAATGCTGTGGATGCTAAAAACTTGCATTTGTTTAAGAAACATCTTTAAAAAAAAAAAAAAAAAAAAAAGATACAAATGCAGTGGTATCAGATCTGTCTCAAAATTTGAATCGGAAAAATGCCGGAGGCCACAAGCCCATTTTGGGAGACAAAAGTGGGAATGGGCCTGTTGCTCTGAGTTGGTGTGGTGGTTTTGGTGGTGCCCAAAATGCTGCTGTCTGGGAGCAGTTAGGCAGCACCTCCGCCATCTCCGAGGCGGTCCATGGACTGGAATCTTGCTCACTTCCAAATCGTATTTGAGGAGGAAGGGGTCCTTCTAGAGCAAAACTGGAACAATTAGGGAGGGACGATATGGTGAAAAGGTGGCCTTCCAGCAGCTTCTGCCCTGTTGGACTAAGGCAGTTGCGTCGTTCCTTAGTCCACTACAGCTTCTAAAGCGACTAAAATCACATGGCAGCAACTAAGTAGTGGGTAGCGGGCTGCGCTCTATCCTGTTATTTCCAAGAATGCAAATAGTCATTGCAAGAGGACATTGAAAGGAAACATGACAAAATGGACCAGAGCTTTGGGTCATTTATTATCAAGTCAGCTGAAGAAGCTAAGATGAATGAAGTATCCAGAAATCAGACTTAAGGTGCACAGACACTTTTTGCTGTAATTTTTTTTTTTTAAAAGCTTTCAGTTTGGATCTTCTAAAAAAAGTATCCAGAAATCAGACTTAAGGCGCACAGACACTTTTTGCTGTAATGGCTTTATTTTTTTTTAAAAAAAAAGCTTTCAGTTTGGATCTTCTAAAAAAAATTGCAAGGTCCCTTAACTTAAAAACTTTCTTTGGCATCAGATATGTGGTTTTTTTTGTTTTCTTGCTTTTGTTTTATGCCTGTGAGAGAGATCTCGCAGTTCTCCCTCATGCCATTCTTCAGTACCTTTTCAGAAATTGTCATTATGAATTTAGGTAAAATTGCCTTTCTGACTTATGTCTCTTTGTAAGGGATAATAATGCAGCCCTGGCTCCTAAATTTCCTCTCTCCTTGATTCCTCCACCTACAGCCCTGATTATTCATCACTATATCCAAACAGCTTTAACCAGATAGTAAGAAAAAGTAAAGGTCTGCATATACAGTAATTCATTATATTCCAGAACTAAAGCAAATATTAACAAAGTTGAGTGGAACATAGGGGAAGGATCAGCTAACTCATTTTTATTGTTCCTAGAAACCCTTGGCAGGAAAGATTAATAATAATTAAAAAAAAATCCTCCTCGTTGTTAAACAAGGTGGCTCTTTGACTCTGGAGCTGAGCAGCTTTTTAAAAGGATTAACAGAACTTTGATGCTCTGATAGCTCATGCATTTTTCACTTGCAGAGGCTGGATGTCTGCTAGTTTGCTTCATGACTTCAGAGTGAGCGATGGTTTTGCACCCAGAAAATAGAACAGTGAAAGTAAAGGGTGCGGTATACCACAGTCCTAAGTGATAATTATTTCCTTTTTAAAGGAGAAACAATGTCACTGCCTGGAATCTATATGCTGTTATTTTATTTATTTTTTTTATAAATGTGTATGACATCTGCATTGGTATTTCTTTGTACAGTGTGGGCACATTGCTGTGCTATACTACACCACTTCTCACCACAGTGAAGAAATGCCAATAGCATGTGACTATAAAATATTCAGGAGCAGTCATACTGACTTGAATTAAGGTTTATGCACAGTGATATACTGTGGTGAATTTCTGACTTGGAGGAATGTGTCGGTAAAATCAAGGTCAAATAATTATAGGATATGAATATATGTGACAGAAAAGAACAAGAATTACACATAATGTACTTATGAACAACTTCAGGAAATACCGTGAACAACTTCAGTGTCTACATAGCACAATTAAAGCTAGGAAGTCACAAGGTATTAGGTAAAAGATAGATAGGACAAAGCAAAATAGTTAATTTATAAACCATTTTAAATATTTAGGAAATCAGAACCTAGGAAGAGCCAGGCTATCGTATTTCTGAAATATAATATTACTTAGATTGATATTGGATGGGCATTTGCTCGATTTTGGATTTTGACTTGTATGGTGTCGTTCTACAGGAAAAAAAAATAGCAAGTCTGCATTCTGGTCAGAACAGTAAACAATAAATCCATCATTTTAAAAAAAAGTCACATTAGGATAATGAAGTCTATATGGATGTTATTTTAAAATTTAGCTGGGGCTACTCGTGCTCTCAGCATTCTCTTGTGCATTTGCTTGAGAATGTCTGGCGAGGTGTTTTCACATCTGTCAGTAAAGCCAAGCTCTAAATGCAAAGTACAGCACTTGGGAACACTTTACATTTTTGTGATGATTCCCAGAGGACTTTGAGCCTGTAAAAAGTGCAGAAAGGATTAAAAGGACCCCAAAATGCATTACTGTATTTTCATCTGCAAAAGGAACAATGTGACTCCAACTTGGTCCCAGAAGTTACATCATTTTGGACAATGGTCTTGCCAGATTGTATGTACTGCCTCGCTTGAGTGGTAGAAGTGTTAGATTTAGAAATCTTCAAGGCAAATTCTAGACTTGAATGAAATAATGTGAATTATTTTAGTAAATATCTATTTCTTCTATTTTAATAGATGGCAAAACAAATGCTCTGGTCACTGACTTGCAAAAATTTGAAAGATAGCCATGGAGGACCTGAAAAAGAAAGTTACTTGTGGAGACTAACAGAAACCAGACTCCGTGGAAGCTAAAATTCCTCAGGTCTTCTAATACTAGTCCAAATGGAAGCTAGACAAACCTATGCAGCCTTTGGAAAAGTCTGCATCCTTAAGAATGTCTACTGTCTTCTTCAGATCCCTGCAGAAGAGAGGGACATGTAGGCATGAGCTACGTTTCAGATGATGAAGGGAACCCTAATAGGGTTGGAAAGGCAGCAGACCTCTGAAGTGATAGATCAGGTGGCTTTGTTCAGAATCAGACCCATAACAGGGAAGTTGGATGTGTTGGAATTGCTAAATGTCTAAGTACTAGAACACAAGAGTAGAGTGCACGTTTTGTTATTGGAGATTTTCTCCTTTTTGTTTCTCTTTTTCTGTTGAATTTGGAGACTGATGGTTATGAAGTTTAGTGTCTTGGCTTGGCAGGTGTTTCTTAAACATGTTAACAGTGGTGCTTTTTCATTGAACGATGTATTTCTATTTGACTCTGTTAAACCTGTAGTGCAAACATGATATTTTAAATACTGAATAATAACTTCTGCTGGATCAGCTAAAGAGCAGAAAAAAGTAATTGGTGATATGGCAGTAACTGTGGTAACTGTACTGACCTACTGTACTTATTCTTCATGTGTTCATTTATGTGTTCGTGCATATATTTGTATTAAAAATATATACATTTAACATCCTTCCTACTCTTTTGGGATAGCTCTGAAAAGAGTGAGTTAGTCTGAAAAGGAATGAAACCAACCGTTTCCAAATCTCATGCACTTTCTCATGACCACTAGATTAAAAAATTGTTCTTTTTTCCCCAGTCTCTTGTAATCACCAGAAAGCAAAGCCCCTGGAAAAAAGCATTGCATGGAAATGCAGTGAGCAGCCCTGGGGTCTCCTCAGTGTCCTCCTGTGCCTGAGTTTGGCAGCACCCAGACTTTGAAAGCACTTGGCGACACACAGGGAGACCCAGGCCTTGTGGAGGGAGCTTCCAAGTGCTAATTGCTCTTATTTAATGTGATGTTGCATCATCTCCTCGTAGGTTCTTCATCTACTCATTTTCTCTGGCGCCAGCTGTTTCTTTTTATGAAGGCATGAGAGCATCTCCTCAGTTAAAGAGAATTCTTGACTAACTACAGTAAGCTTTTTTTATGGCTTATTACAGAAAGATTATACAGCTTAGAAGCACCCATGGTAATTATAAACTTAAGCCTCTCTCTTCCTATTTCAGGCGAGAACAAAATGCTGGTGCGTGGGTAGCAGAACATGCCAATACCTTGCCAGTGTAGAACACTTAAATGGCTTTCATTTGATACACTTGATTTTTGATCTTCTAAGTGTCTTGTAAATAATGAAACATAATGATGGAATGAATTCACCACTTCTGAGATGTATTGACTTGATTAAATAATTAGCTAATTTCTCATATGCTACAGGACATCTCACCTTCAATCTTTGGCTTACCAGAATCTGAGAAGAAATATAAATGGCTGGACTTTCCAACCTGTGCTTTCTGTCAAGTATTCTTCTTGGTGTCTAACTAAATTTCCTGGACTTCCTCCATTTCTTACCCAACTACCTACCCCTTTAGAAAAATACTCAAAGCCGTTTTCTTGGCAGAGGGCAAAGGGAGAGGACCAAGAAAGGCAGGCACCTACTGACCCATCTGCTGGAACGTGTCTCCCAGCTTGCCTGGGCCACGTATGACTGCAGATGTCTCGATCGTGTCCGTGGAGCTTCTGCACCATTTGAAGCTGAGATTTGTTGCTCAGAGGGTGAACGCTGATGTAATCAGTGACGAGTCCCCAAGGTCAATATTTAGAGAGCTACTTTTTTGGGAATACTATTTGGGATTTGTGGAGCGAAGCAGGTGAGTGACAGGTTGCTTTTGAAAGAAAGCATGGAAGAAAGCGCAAAGGCATTTTTAGCCCTTGAATCTCGCAAGTTAGCCTGATACCAGCGGGTGAAGGTGGTTCAAAGCCTCTGTGCTCGCCATTCATCTTTGAGCTGTTTTTCCCCAAAAGAGACCCCGAGTGATTAATCCCATGTTCACAGCAGGAGTACCACCTCACATCCCTGTTACACGTTGCGGGGTGGTTGATGCTGCCTGGGCACAGCATCAGTGGTGATGTGGCACATGGAGGGCATGGCCTGAGGAGATGGTGTTGTCCAGAAGATACTGAGCCGTAACAGAGTGGAAAAGAGGAACTGAAAGGGGTGGGAGCTCTAAAGTCAGGGAGTTGCCAGCTTTGGGCAGGAATGTAGCAGGAGTGCCGCTCCATACTTTTTTTTTAATTGCTACTTCTGTTCAAATTGTGATGGACCTAATTTTGTTCCAGAATTTCAGGCTGGTGGCTTTGTGAGTTACCTGCCCTTTCTGAATGCTTTATCCTCAACAGCTTTTCCCGAAGGTTCCCCTGGCAGCTGGCTGAGACATGTCCATCCCTCCTCTTCTCTGCGATAAATTTAGCAAATGAATTCCGTGCCTCTGGTTTCCAGTATAACTTGATGTAGCAATAAATAATGATCTGTCCCTGAAGCCAGTTAAAATAAATATGCCTTAAAATGTCTAATTAAAAATCAATCAAAGAGCTTATATCTGCATTTATTTCTTTTAAAAATATCCAGGTTTAATCTACAAGGCATAAATAATCTTTCCACTGGTAACATTAATGGCAGGCCATTATATACATTTTTTTTTCTGCATAGAAAGACAAATTGAATATATGTGCACACTAGTCCCTCCATGTATGTTTGCATAATCAGTAAAACTAGCAGTATGTGGATATTATGTATTTAAAGAAACACTTTGAGATTCTTTAAGTTTAGTTCATTTATCCAAATATTACTAAAATGGCTGGGTAATAACTTGTGACAGCTATGGTTTTGCTGTTAACGTTTGGCTTTTGTGGAGGTTTCCAAACACTTTCTAATGAAGTCAGTGTTTTGATCTCCTTTGCTGCAGGTGGAAATGCTGGGATGCAAAACAGGGATGTGACTTGCCTAACGCTCCTAGAAATGAAGGAAACTGAATCTAGGTCCCCACGTTCCCACGTCCATTCATTCTAGGGAGCTGTCAAGTCCTGTAACTTTATTTTTGTTGTAAGAGCATGCAGCAGCCTTTGGCCTGGTCCAGGGCCATGGCATGCAACAGGCAGATGGTTAGCAGGTATCCATGATCTGAATGTCTTGCCATCTAAATGGGCTTTGACAGGAGTAAAATGAGGAGTAAAATGTTGAAGCGACATGTATCGCTTCAGTATGAGATCAGGCCTCAGAAGAGTTGGTAACTTCACTAGGAAATTCTTCAGATTTTGGCCGCTTCTGCTTTTGTGTTATGAAAACACACTTGCCATGGAGTAAACCTGCCATTCTCAGAACGCCTTGTGAGCAGGTGACTAGTGGAAGTAGAGCAGATCCTAGGTGTGTGTGGTGGTGGTGTTTTGTTTTGTTTTTCTTCTTGTTGCTCACACCTCTAAAATTCATTGTCATTCTGGTTTAATACAATGCAGTGGAAGGATTTTTCTTTTAATTTCCTTGTAATGGCCGTAGCCACTGGTAATGCTAAGCAATGAGGGGTACCTTAATGAGCAGAAATGTGGCACTGGTTCAGCTCTTTAACAGCTAACTAAAACTAACCATTAGCTGGAAAAGAGGGAATTGCTCTGTCAGTATTTTCAGTAGCTCTTTCATTCTTTCAACTGTTTCAGGACAATAACTTTTACGTGCTGATGGCATATCTTTGCTCTGTGGTCACAGCCCTTTAACTCTTCCAGTTTGATGGAAGATTTCTGTGTTCTAATGTAGCTAAAATCACCAGTCCTCTTGACAGACACATAATTTTGGCTAGCTTTATTCAGGAGTAACTTAATCAGCTGCCTACCTGATAATTGAAACAAATAGATCCATTTTATTCAGCATTCAAAATGCAGTAAGTCACTAAAAGGGAGGAAAAGAAAAAGATCTGTTCTGAAGATTTTGGAGTAAAAATAATGCAAGATTCTTCTCTTCTTTCATGAAGATGAACCAGGTGATTCTTTTGTCTAGCATTTTTCTTTTTTTCCCTCCCTCCACTTGCATATGTTTTTCTGAACTTGGCTATGGTTGTGCTCACTACCAAGGGGGAGACAACGCTTAAACTTAATTTAAGAAACAGATAGATGGGCTCTACAAGTTACCTGTGCTGATCCCCATGCTGCGGGTGCATATTTGCACAGCTGCCCATATAGGTTTTCCTGACGTTTCTATTTGGGCATTTTTCCATCACTGGATAGAAGCCATTGCTTTATAGCTCACGGGAAGGCCAGAAGCACTGGTTAAGCAATTGCACTTGTTGGTGTCACTGAGCAGAAGAAGGGCCTGTCAGTCCATCTCTCCTAGCTCAGAGACTGGGGACAGCCTGTCCTTTGTAAATTTAACCCACACCACCTGTATTCCCCTACAACACTCCATTATCCATTAAGGATTTTTAAGAGAAACAGTGTAGCAATTAAGCCTGGTAAGGCAATGAAAGCCCTGGGCTTGCTGAGAAATCTATCTATAAACTAATTAACAGTACAAATAATTCCGGCTAATTGGAGGTTTATTCTCCTTGAATAACTTGATTCTCTCTTTAATTAAGCTGACAGTCTTTTGAGGGTGGAATAGCAAACTATTTGGTGAATATTAGAGCGAATATTGTTTCCACTAAACAATTTCAAATAGCCCAGATTTCTTTATATTAATATAGAATTTGCAAGAGAATCAAGATAGGTTATTTTATTATTACATCTTTAATTGTGTTTTGCTTATTTCAGACAATGAATGTAAGCTAAACTTCACTTACATTCCCAAGTTCAATTGAAAAATAAGTATTCTTGATCAGCCATGTAGGCTCCTTAGAGCAAAGCCAACAGGCCTGACAACTTTCAGAATGGTGACACATATAAAGCTGCTGTGCTTGGAACACAAATCTGTGTGTTGCTCATGTTTTAAGCAAGTTTCTTACAAGTCTATACAAGTTTAAGTTCTTAATATAGAGGAGAATGGAATGAATAAAGCTAACAAGCATTGTGCCTATATTTCTCCCTAAATGATATGAGAAAGTTTAAGACTTGAAAAACCCTCAAAATCTTTGGTTGGCTTCCAGCTTATCCGAGCTTCCTTTTTCCTCTCTCCATCTCCCTCTCTTTCTTTTCCAACAGGGTCTTTAATACTTAAAAACAGCAGAACTTCACATATACCAAATTTGTACTGTTTTCTAATGTTCAGATTAAGATTCTCACTGGGAAACACTTGGACTATTAAATCAAAGTGTCCAGGTTTCTATTCTACATGCTAGTGACCCTTGGATGGTGCCATACCAACCACGGAGCAGTAATAAAATATCTCTTTTTTTCCCATTTGTTTCTTCTCATATTAAAGATGCATGAATCTAAAGACACTAAAGGCGCTTATGCTATTGAGAGCATCCCTTTTCAAGCAGACTACATTCCAGACTCCTTTTTGTGTTAGGAACAGGTGAGAGGAGATTTTACAAAGATTTCTTTAATAATATGTAATATCTGATAGTCAAGAATTGGAATTTAAGGATTAGGGACACTATTAAGTTTTCTTTTTTTTTAAAGACAGAGAGGAAGAAAAGCACGAGAGAAACAAGGACGAAAAACAGATGGTAGATGCATTTTGCTTTCTGGGAAATAAAGTTAGAAAGGTGCTTTTGCTCTCTGTTTTCTTGGAATCATTAAATGACTTGGTCCTTTTGTTGAGGAAATAATTTAAGCAAAAGCTAATGGATACAATGCTGTTTGTCATTAACTTGTACCTGCCAATAAACAAGGAAATCCATCTGTTATGTAGTCACTTTCTACGTGGGCCTGCAAAGACATTTTCCAAATGTCAGTGTTCACAGGAAAAATAAGGAAGGAGACTGAAAGGCCACCCAAATTCTTTGCAAACAGAATATTTACTTAAAGAAACTAAGAGCAGGTCCAAGGCAGCAGCATCACTTTTCCATTTCTTCCTTTTTTCTTACTACTTTGCTAGCAAAAGTTTTCATCTGCTGTTTCCATTCTCACGCTGCTCTTTTTTTACTTGATGTCCTAATAGATATTCCACTTCAGCTCAGTCCTGCACTTAATTTTTCTGCCCTCGTTGTTTCACTGTTTGTTTTTCTTTTCACTGCTATATTTCCTGCTGGCACCAGTGATGCAAATTAGTGGATGTGTTTGGAGCAGGGCCACATTGGATGTCCAAGTGCTGTCAGCTGTCCAAGCAGAGGGCTGCCCTGCTTGCTCCCTTTCCTCCCCCTGAAAAGCACTTAGGCTTCGCTTGTGGACATGGAAATGCTTTGTCTTTAAGCAAAAGGGCAGGCTTCCTAATTTTGTACGTTGTTGAGACTTTAGGGTTTTTTAAAATCTTTTTTTATTGAATTTGATCTTCAGCAGATTCAGCAGATGTTGCAAAGCAAATAAACCATATGCAGCGGTTGTTAGACATTACTCATGGAGTAATCCCTTTATCCAAATGTAAAAGTTAAACATGTGAAACCATATCCTTAGATAACTGGAGAAGTTCAGTATGTACTCAGAAAGCCCCTGCAACTAATCCACTTTGTGTCTGATATAGTCCATCCTCTCTTAAGGAAGGTAAGCAGCTTGAGGGAAGGTGGATTCGTGACCATGCTTTTAAACAGATGTAAGCTAACCGCAGAGGGACAAACTAATTGCTGATGTAACACTGCTGACTTCAGTGAATTTACACTAGGGATTAATGTAGTCCTTTCTCTAATACATGTTTTCAGGGAGAGAAAGACAGTTTTTATATGAGTTCAGTACAAGATCTGCTGGCATATAAACAAACCAAAGAATTGTTCCCTTCTCAGACATCTGTTAGCATGAATGTCCAAGCCTTGTGTATCTGCCACAGGTTGTTATAATATAGCTGCATTACATTAACAAAACAAAACAAAAAACCCCATTTGGTTTCTTCTTTAAACAAGAACTTACAAAAATGACTTTCAGGTGGAGGGAGGGGTGATTTGGCAGCGTTCCCTTGGCAGGGCTGTGGATTACACATGAGGGAAAGTTGTTTGGTGGTGGAGTAGACAAATTGCTTAACAATTAATAAAAATAATGCCTTGTATTTATATATGACAAGGTGCTGCATGGGAATTATCTTCTCCCCAGCTGCTCTCCACCAATAAAATATAGTCAGTTCTGTAGGTTTTTAAATTACACATGCCAAAGTGGAAAAGAGCTTTAAAAAAGGGTGACACCCTGCTGATTTGCACTAGGAAAGTAAAAATGTGGTTTCATAGACTACAAATTAGACCAGTTTACCTAGACTACACAACTCTGCTAAAACCCTTGCAATCATTAAGGCCCAACATCAGCCAGGGCTTTAGTTTTAGGTGAAGTAAAACTGGGTAAACCATTTTAAACATCAAGTCCTGCTGTAGCAAAATTGTCTTGACTAGATCAGGAACCAAATAAGGCAAGAAGAAGAAAAAGGAAAGAGAATCCTTTTAAATACTAGTTTTTCATTTGTAATTGTTGCTTCCTAGACTCAAACTGAAAAATTTCAAAACAAACATGTATGTTTTTACCCCCTAGTTTTAAGCGGAGAGATTGTAACACTTCTACATGTACATAAGCAGAAATGAAAGGTACAGGTAGACTCATGATTTTATAGATCTATATGTGTCTGTAGCTACCGTAACTCTTTTAATTTGTCCTTTTTAATGTTTTCAGAAAGTAGCTCTTAGATGGTTCCATTTATTTGCCTGCAGTTGTGCTTCTCCTCAAGTACTGACTTTATGTGAGTTCAGTTTTCTATATAAAATGACTTTATCTCTAAAAGTTTCTTGCATTTTATCTAAGTGCTTCTTAGTCTTCGAAGTACAGCACTAGTACAATACAGTCCGTAAAAGTCATAAACAGAACTTATATAACTCAAGGGTCCATTTCCTTTGGGTTGGGGAAAGAGGTTTCTTGGAATTGCGGTGCTGTCAGCAAATGTCAATTTTTCACAAAAAAAAAATCTAGATTTCTTGAGTGCAGTTTAGCTTCCTATTGTAGTATACGTGGCCATCATTGCACTGACAAATTTCTATCAATCACAATTAGAAGCAAGGCAGTATGAGCATTTCCTCTTTTTGGAAAATTTAATTGAATATATGAAATACACAGCCAGTATTTTCTCTGAGTTAAGTGCTAGTGTTTTGTATTTGAGATTGATTTGCTCTTCTGTGAATAGCTACATTCAACTTAAGATCTGAAGACTTAGGTTTGGGGCCAGATTGTGTTATTTTGCTCAGAGTGCTAAAGCTATACAAAATAAAATTCAAGAAGCATGGTTGGAGTCTTAGAGATTGGATTTGGCATACAACTGGAAATTGATGTAATTTTTTGAGTAGCATTGGAAATTGATAGGATTGGGATAAATTCCCCTTTTGCTGCATCAGCATAAAATAATCATTTTAGACCTACCTACCCTATGGATGCACTCTGCAAAATTATTTTGTTTAAAAGGATTGTCTGGGGCTTGTTAAATCAAATATTTTCATTCATTTCATTAAAAAATGCCATATTTGTATGTACATCAGTGAAGACTGAATGGTTCTCTCTTTCATTGGAATTTAAAGAACCCTTTAACTGTAGTATTTTGGCCTGGTATAAGAAATATGCAATGAAGTAGACCTCAGCTGATGATCTTTCTTATTAAATCTCATGGAAATGATCACTTATAAATGCTAAGGGAAAAGAAATAATTTTAAAAAATCACTTTTAAGATGTGGATCAATGCAGGACCTGGCATGTCTTCATCTAGTTCATTCTTTTGTATTCAGTAGTGAAGACTTACACCGTTGCTCTAACTTATTGCACCAGTTTTGAAGCTTATAGGTTTGTAGGGGCAGCTTTGCAGGAGCACACACAACCTCGGCGGGAGGCCAGGGCTCTTGCAAGTGCCGCTGACCCCACCATGCATGTGGGGTGCACAGGCTCTGCATGGCCGCAGCCCCTGAGCCTGAGGAAGGCTTCATTCTTGCAGAACAACAAAACTGATGTTGATCAGCTGAGGGCTTGTCTATACCCAGCTGCAGTGCCTGCCTGCAGCAATAATGTCAAAAAATTTTCCTTGTTTTATGTGAATGCTTCTTTTCTGAGATGGGCTTGATTACCTAATCATCTTGAGGTAAAACAAGTTGTTTTGAGATTAAAAAAAATATATATATATTAAAGAATATCAGCCTAAAGGTCTATGCTGGTTAAGCTACATCTACTAAACCATGCCTTTGGGATGCTGACAGTTCTGAATTACAGTAGGGAACTCTGCCTTATTTTGGCTTTCGCAAGATATCGATATTTCACACTCAGTCCCAAGCAGATGGGTTTGGTAGACTCCTCCATCAGGACTTTTAAGGATCTCCTGGGCCATTGAATCCAGGTGCTTACTGTCACATCTTTCACAGATGTCTCAGGCTTTCTCTTACAAACAGCTAAGTTTCTTGTTTCCTGTGCTTCTTGGGTCTTTCTAGGATTCTATCCACCAGATTTGTGTGCTAAATTTATTCTCAGTTGGCTGGCAGCCATTTGCTTGCAAGCCAATATCCTCTTTACTGCCTCCCTACCTGTCAGTAGGCTGGACTGGGCTGCTTCAGACTGGTGAACAGCACCTGGACAGTCACCATCGCATTTCTGCTTTGCTGTGGTCTACTAAGAGGTGTAATTGACATGCAATTAAAATAGTTCACCATAGGCATGGATTGAGACAGTATTGAATAACAGGTGCTATTTTACTTAATAGACACGTAGATGTGCATGTTTGAGACTTTTGTGTAATTGTCAAAAATGAATCAATACTAGTTACTAGTATTTGCTAGTAAAGATGCTCTAGTCGGAGGCTGTCAATGTGGTCCTGATTTTCCCCTATGAGGTTCAACATGATATGTTCGTGTGATTGGTAAAAGAAAATGGCTTTTTAAATTCCTCATGCAGCCTAAGTCTGACACTAGCAAAGCTAACTTCTCTTTAAGGTTTCCTTAGTTAATTTTTTGTAAATGAGAACACTCAAGTATCTACAAATAGCCAACAATATACAATAGCTGAAATATTTCTCTAATAAAGTAAATCCTTTTTAATGCAGTTTAGGGATCATTTAATGAAGATTCTCAATGATGCCTCTGCAAATTTACTTGAGTAAATTTTGAGCCCTTACCAGAGCTCTTGGGCAAACAAAGCTTTACTTCACCAACTAATAACTGTACTGCTGTACTGAGAGCTGTGTGACATTGGAGCAATGAACTTACAGACCTACTGAACCTACAGTGTTCTGCACCATAATGTTCATGCATTCATAGGGGAAGTTATGAATCAACATGGGCTTCTCTAAATAGCTATGTTCATTAAGGTAGAATAATTGTGTTCTTGTAGCACATACCAAAGACTTCCAAGCTAAGAATTTGCAAAGGAATAAAGGAAACTGGTGAAATATAGTGGGAACAAAAGGTCACTTCAAATAAGTAAATAACATGGAGACTGTAAAACACAAAGACAAAAGAAGGGCCAGAGTATAAATAAACGTGCTTATACTTTAAGTTCTTTTTTAACCAACACTTAGTATTTATAAATCACTTACACGGTCAGAGTACACACACAAAAGAAAACTAAAGACTTAGTTTGCACTGAGTTGAAGTGCCTGCTTAGTTTTCAGTTTCTTAATACTTTTATTTTTATCCAATTTTGTTTGTGTCCTTTCTGTCTGAATCTTCTACCACTTTTCCAATGATGATAGAAAAGACTTCTGCTGTATCACAATTGAATGACTGTTGAAAATTCCTTTATTTATTTATTTTTTTCTTTTTAAGAAGAGCTTTTTTGTCTTGTGGCCTGGTATCCTAATTGATAACAGGGAAATGCAAAGAAGCCAAGCAGGGTTGAACTGTGATCCACATTCCTAAGAATCTCCAATCAGAAAAGATATACAAAGATATTCAAGGTACTACTTCTCAAAAGCAATCTTTAATGACAGTAAGTTCCTCAGTGTAACAGAGGCTTAACTAAAATCCAGCAAGTCTGTAGACTTGTTCTCCACACCCCTCTCAAGAAAAAAAAAATCCACTTGAATCCTTTCAAACACGTAAGGCACTGCATAGATTATGCAACTGGAAACATGACAACAGTAGGAGTTTCACAAGTCTGAAGAATACAGAGGTGGTTCAATTCCCAGTGACTCCTGCAGTCAATTATTCAGACATACAAAGGAAACTTCTGCCTAGCAAGAATAGCAGTTCAAAGTATCTCCTCCATCTCAACCTCTCAATTTTGAGAAAGGAAGAAGAAAGTTGTGGTGTTAGACTTTATTCTGATAGTCATCCCAGAAGTCCTTGTCCTCTGCATGGCTCTGTGTCTGCGTGTCTGATCACTGGGAGAAGTCAGAAATGGGTAGCTGAGCACCAAAGAGCATTTTGTAGACTCCTAACTGCCAAAAAACAATTGTTTCCAGGTGTTTTTTATTTAAATACAGAGAGCACCACATTATTAATCTGTCACTAAGGCAACATGAATGATTTCTGCTTCTTTTGTCTCTAAATTTGCATTATGGATGTGATGAAAGTTTTTGTTATTCTGAATTGCTTTGTTAATTAAGATTGCTTAAGCAAGCATTTTGTATATTTCTTGGCTTTATTCTGTAGCACAGAACAGTTCTGATGTCTTATTCAGAAAAATGTAGCCTTTACTCCTTTTATGTCACTGCCTCATTGAATTTCCAAAACACATCTGTTGGTTTAAGAAGCTTTGGACTGAAGCACCTCCTTAGCAGGTAAAAAAAACTTAAAAGTAGTATATGAGGATGGAGCTTCCCCCACCCTCTTTTTTTTTTTTTTTTTTTTTTTTCTTCTCCAGGTGTGTTTCTCGTAAAGATGATCCCTGTGCTGTCCATGTGTATTCTCTTTGGACTATAAATTCTCAAAAATATTTTTATGGTGATGTATTAACCCTGACTTCTGAAGGAGACTTAAGGTTTGTTTATCTTGGAGCTTTTATTACTGATGCCTTCAGAAGGGTGATGGCTGCAGATACAAATCAAAAAATAAAGGTGGGAAAGAATTGCTACTTGTTAGAGATCTTTATCTTTTCTGCTAAACTGCAGAGATGTGAAATAGCCTACATTACAGATCAAAAATGGAATTCAGTTAAGAAATATCCAAACCCTATAAACTTTAAAATGCAATATTCGTACTGAATAGGTTGCTTTCTGAGTCTTGAGCTCTAGTGATCTAGTCACTGAGGTCAGTGGAATACTTTTCTTCCAGATAGTGCTGCTTGATCATAAACTAGCTGATGCTGTAGTCTTAACAGCCTTCTTCAGTGTCATCTGTTAGAACTTACTGAAGTCTGTGCTCCTGAATTAGCTTCCTAATTTATTTTGCTGGTGATGCTAATTGCTAGGATTGCTAAAGGAAACTGGACCCATACACGGGAAGACATCAGCACATACAAGCTTGCACAATGTCCTTGTTCAGTAATGCTTCAATCATTTTTAAAAGTTTGTCAGATAACACTTAGCTCTGTTCATGAGATTAGCCCAGTGCTTAGAGAATACAGCATGTCCCCCTTTTTTAAAAACTGTTTTTACTGAATTGGATGACCATAAGTGTGGTGGGAATTTCAGGTTCTGAGGCATACAAGTTGAAGACGCAAGGTCCTCCAGGTTCAGAAGACTTGGTATATGTTAGTTTTACTAAAGATGACATGTTATTTTAATTACTTGCAACCTCCTTTGAGCTTTTTTAGATTATCTTGTAAATCAATCTTATACACAAGGCTGTTGAAGGGAGGGAAATGTATTAATTTATATAAATGAATGGTGTGTTTACATTTAGATTATATGTTTATGTAGGCCTATTTATGACCTGAAATAAATTATTCTTGTCTAATACAGAAATTTTGATAAACAGCTTTATCCTCACCTGTTGTGAAAATGTGGTCTTTTCTACTGACTATGCCAGAACTAAGGATATTAAGATATTTAAAAACATAATTTTCTCTACTCATGTATAGTTTCAGGTGAATAAAAGACCTCTGAATGACAACTAGATGTTAGCAGGAGCATGCATGAGCTCTTCTACATTGTTTCAGTGAGGGATAATGTCCTCCTAGCACTGTGCTCCCCTCATACCTGATTTAAAAACTTTCTGCAGATTTGTGTTACCTTTCACTAGTTTCTCCCAGCGTCTTCCAGATAGGGCTGGATAAAGTTAAGAAGAAGGAAAATAAATAAATAAATAAAAAGGCAGAAAAAAACCCTCAATATTACAACACAAGATTTATGGGAAAAAACCCCTCAATATTACAACACAAGATTTATGAAATTAAGAATTAGATTTAAGTGGAATTACCAGAATTAAAAAAAGACTTATTCTATCAGAATAAATGAAAACTATGCGGTTATAGCCCTCTTTAGCCTGTTTATAGTGATCTTTTCGAAAACACATAGCCAATGTGCACTAGTTCTGCTCTGAAGAAGACTTCTAGGGAAGTCGTTGCTAGCATACCACAAGCTATTCCAGTTGTTCTTATTAAAAGCTTACTTGAGGAGGAAAAAAAAAATAGACTGCCAAAATCATACCCACTATAGTTGAACTCCATGTTAGGCAGCTCTGATCCCATCATCTAGATTTAAAAGGCAGAGTCTGCATGTGTTGTGTGAGCTGTAGGGTTCATTTTGATGTAAAACGGAGTTTTAAAAGGGACTTTATAGTACATATGCAAAATGGGTGAGCTTTGTTTATGGTGAGATGAAGTGCTAATCTTTCTGAATAGATAGGAGCAGTTTGTTAAGGAAAAAGTAATACCTTACTATTTTTTTTTTTTTAAATGCACAGAGGAAATTTTGAAATGGAAATAACTGGAAACAGCTACTCAGGACTTCCAGGCAAGAGCTGAAGCCACAGGTGCTTTTTCAAGGGTTAGGAATTATAGGAATTGGACAGTTTCAGTTCATTCGTTTATGGACATGATGCGCACACTATAGATGAACTTGTAGCCTTTAGTAAGAAGGCTTGAGCCAGCCATAAAAAGACTGAATTACTTCTCTTCCTAAGAGAGGGTCTCCTCTTTTGATCGAGATTCCAGTTGCCTCAGGGTCAGCATGGAGCAGCTTGCATAATGTCCTCTTGGCTGCGCCCCAAACCCACATATATGTTCCTCTGGTTTATGCTGCCATCACTTGCTTAACCTCCACCAGCCCCAAGATGAGAAGATCAAAATAAAAAAGGGAGCAATCCAGATGGAAAAAGGTGGCCAAATGTTTTGGTGAGGCTGGGATGGTCCCTTAATAATAGTATTCTTCTGTTGTCATAAATGTAAAAGCTATTCTTGTGCATTGAAATACATCAGTTTTCATCACCCCTGATCTTTGTTCTTCCCTTTCAGACAGATATTGACTTTTGAAACTCTACCCTACTTTGCATTATTGCTCTAATGAAAACGAGAAGTCCACCTCGCCTCACAGTAGCAACAATTTCCAGAGAACATTTTCCTATAGAGCAACAAGTCTTGTCAGTGAATGACATTGTCCCTTGGAAAGGATTTGGCCTTTCTAGATCTGACTCAAGTCATCAGAACTGCCATTCTTACAGAAGCTCTGTCTTAAACATGCATATTCATAGACTTAAGCAAATATGTGCTTCAGTAGTTGTTTGTGCTTTTCCCCCCCACCAAAAAAAAAAAAAAAACAACTGAGGAATCTATTGCTTAAATTATTGTTTAACCGTATTAAAGGGAGATACAACTCTTCTTGCTAGTAAGAAAGAACATCTCTCAGACTACGCAAATATGCTTATAATGAAAGACGCTCCTGAAAGAAGTGTTTCCCTAGGTGTTTAAAAACTTTTGATTTCCTGCTCAGAGCAGAAGTAAAGCATACAGTTTGGATGAACTCTTATTCCTCACTGGGTAGCCTTCAAAGGAGGAAGTGAAGAATGGAAGAGAGAATTCAAGAACAACAAAAAATACAGAGTTGCATGAAATATTTAATTTGACTTTAAGAGCAAGCTTGACCCAAAATAGCTTCAGTTAACTCAGAATTAACTGAAGGTAAAGAGACTATTTTTTAAAATAAAAGCAAGTCCTGAAGCCCTTATTTCAGGATCACTTTCTGGTTCCACTGATGTAATTCAGTAGCTTTTCTGGTATCTTGGAAGATGCAATATTTAAGACCAGTGTAGTGAGAAACAGATTTTTGACATAGATGAATGGTTGCAATTGTACCTTGGCATCCTCGACTTCACATTCCACAAAACATGTGTTTAAGAAGCTATATTATTTGCACATACATATATTTGTATGTATGTATGGTTTAGATGACTCTTTTTTGGTAGTTAGCTAGCTATATTTCTTCTTCGGTGCAATTTGGCATATATTGGAATGGGAGACACATCAGGCTCTTAAGAATGATTTGCTAAATTGCAATATGCAAATGTAGCAAAGCTGTATCTTAACTGCACCTTATTGAC
>NW_010582812.1:84335-110352 GCF_000705375.1 Tinamus guttatus
ATTAGCTTGTTTGCTGAGAGTGTGCATGTAGACAGCAGGGATTCATCCGATGTGTGGTAATTTGTGAGGCTACAAATAAGTGAAAGTTGACTGAGAAGCTGGACCCTCAGTCACATGCCAAATAGTGTCTGTTTGCTACTCTTGAGCTAATGAGATGAAATCCCATGAAGAGTGGAGGACAGTCCAAGAGAGTGATAGGTTTACTGCTAGAGTGATAGATTTAGTCCCCTCCTTTCCCCAGACTCTTTGGTGGGAGAGGGCCTCCTTTTGTTCCACATCCTATAAAAGCAAGGATGAGAAATCAAAGTTTTGTATTTCACCTGGAGTGTTTTGGGAGTAAATGCACCAAAAGCTGGAAAATGCCTAGATAACTATAAATAACATGAATAAGCTGTCAAAGCTAGGTAACTTAAAAAGCATAAGCATAGCCTAAGTAAGACTTCACTAATTAATATGAAACTCCATTTGGATTAGATAGACCACTTTGAATTTTTAGAAGAAAAGGGGAAAACAAAACCTCAGATTTCCCAAGAGCACTGAGCCTGGACACTATTCCCTATGCCTCTGCGTGTAGTATCATCTTATGTATTCCCTAGTCAGATGACGTATTAAGAAGAAAAAATGAAGGCTCTATATCTAGCATGTGAATACTGCCAACATGCTATGTATTAAGCTTCATCAAAGTGTTTTTGGGGTCCAAGAGACCATACTGATATAGAAGCAACATTATATTTGATTATTAAATGACTTGAAAGATAGATGTGGGTATTAATGCAGCACATCTGCAGTTCTTCCCTGTGCCCTTTGATCTAGCAGATGATAATTTGTAATGGCATCACCTCAACCCCAGCCCACCTGCAGTTTGTTACGATAGCAGCCAAAGTGCATTAATGCTTAGTTACTGGCAACCAAAATGTTGGCTGACCAAAAGAAAAAGTCACTTGTCATTTATCAACAGCCCTTCACCTAGTAACTGCTGCTCATGAGGTACTAGTGCTGTCCACTCGTTTCCACATCTGCTTCCTAAATGTCCATGAGACTTTCTTCCCCATCCCCCTCCCTACCAATTGCCATGTATTTAGCTTTCTGTATGCCAGTATTTGGAATTGCTTTAATGAGAACGGATGCAAGAAAGGCTTCTCCTTAGCATGGGCTGGACACCTGCTGATTAGGAGTGGTGCTCTACCTTACTACAGCTGACAGAAGAAGCTGTTTAGTGTGTGGTGGGGCTGGCAAGAGGGCCACTTCTGAGTCCTGTTGTCTGGCAGCTTGGTGCAGAGAAGCAATCAAATTCATGTCAGCAAGACAAGAATTTTAATTGACAGTCAAGCTACTCAAGGTTATTAGGCTGGCCTTAATTCATAGCTTCAAGGCAACTAGTTTCCTTTTAGATATATAGATATATAGTTCTATCTCTGTAGTTTGACCTCTCAGGTATCTGGTGTTTTGTTTTCCATCACAGAATCTCCTTAGGCTGGTCATCTTCCTCAGAGGAAATGATAAGGGGAGAGAAAAAAGATGCAATTCCCATTGCAGTGTGTTTGGTGCAGCCCTAGATTTGGGGAAAAAAATCTGCTTTCCTTCCTAGGACAAAAAGTGAGGCTCTGACCTGCCAGAGCCCTTCTGATTTAGTCAAGATGCACAAGACCATGAGGGAAAGGCAAGTGCTGTGACTGCGTCTTGGTATCCTCCAGTCTCATGCATTCTTCTGTAACGTGAGAGTAGCCAGGGCTTTCCTCCTAACTTGCTTTGCTGTGAGAAAACCTTATTTACCTGTATGAATCCAACTGGCAAGTAGTCTAAATTAAAGGGGAAGACACAAGGTGAGTGCTGTGCTGCCGTGTGTTTCACAGTGTGCCCCTCACTGTGGCTTATGTTTTGCTGAGGGCTTCTGGTTCAGATCTTCAGATATTGTATGAAAATATAGAGTGTAAAGATGAAAATTTTCAGACAATGTCAAGCATGTGACTTACACTTGCAATGCATGAAAAAAGCCCTAAAGTCAAGTGTTGGTTTCTTGTGTGATGCATACCCAATATATGGTAGAAAAGAGCTTCCTGTATTTACAGGATATGTTGTATTACAGCTGTGACTCAAAGACTGATACTCTCATTTGTGTGTTTCCCTCATCTTTGTCTCTCTTTTCCCCTCCCGCTGTCTGCCCCTAAGGATCTTCTGTGGATAATACAAATATATTTTTGCAAATCAGGCAGGAAACATCCTTAGCAGGCATTCAGTTGAGAGATTGGTTAACTAAGCTTGCTGAAGTAATTAAAACATCAGGATAATCAATTTTATGGAAAGTCATGGAGGAAGTAATTATATGTATGTATAGTGACAGTGCTGAGTAAATTCAAGAAAGATAGTTATAAATGTCAAGTATACCGTAAAGGCATAAGCAGAACCATAATCTGGGAATATTTTATAACTTCTCTGAGAGTTTGGTCTGACTGCTCATTCTGTTTCCTTCTCATCTCATTATGATATGGTTCTCTTTCAAATCTGAGAAATCAGAATAAAGCATCTTCTCTTAGATATATACCTACATTACATTAATATGATTATGGATACTTGTGGTTACGTTAATTAGAACATAAGCTTAATGGTAGATGTTCAACTTGGGGAAATGAATTTTACTTTTGTCTTCTTTTCCAAATTAAGCTCTGATGTGTGCTTGAGTGGGATTTCTGTCAGAGAGAACTTGTTCAGAAACTAACACTTTCAAACTTAAAAAGCTAAAGTTAAAATTCCTGTGTCATATGGATTTAGTTTCACAAAGGTTCCTCACAGACCATCTGTGAAAACTTGGGGCGCCTTGTCCTCCTCCTTATGAGGCAGGCCATCATGGCCATGTCCTCACAGCCTTGCTCAGCTGAGAGAGGCCCATTTTCCCTACTGCACTCTGTTCTGTAGATGTTGAAAAAAAGGCCAATAAATCTATGTGTGACCACTCAAATTGCTGATGGATGTCAGAGTGTCATCCATGGATAAACACTGTGCTACCACGTCTGTCGTGCCATGCTCTGATCGGGGATTTTAAAATAACTTTAGCAAATCAGGTCTTGTGCCACAAAGTAGGCAAAAGGCAGTGTACCTGTGGGGGACAGATACAATCTATCCTCAGAGATCCCTATTACAAATCTTATGTTTGTAACTCGCTATCTGCTTCTGTGTGCTCTCAGCACTGTTGAATTAAAGTGAAGTAGTTCACCAAGGAAAGACTTTTTTTCTGTATTTTGTAGGAAAATTAATCTAGTGAAGGAATCTTGGGATTTTCATGCCTTTT
Source organism: Tinamus guttatus (assembly GCF_000705375.1). The sequence continues at coordinate 87,622 of NW_010582812.1, forward strand.
TTTTCTATGTACTCTACTTCAAAACTGCTGGGAACATAGTGAAACACTGTTCTTGCCATCATTTCCTTGCTACAGGCAGTATTTTGGGCAAATAAGGGCAAATTCTTGGAGATGAGAGTTCTGTGGAGAGGAGTGTCTTCCTCAAAGGGTGTCCTTCTCTCTGGACAACTGGTTAGTACTCTCTCTCTTCTAACCAGTTAGTACTGGTTAGTACTCTCTCTTTTCCAACTGGTTGGTACTGGTATCTCTTTACATAGTCTTATGGCTTTTGTGAGTGCTGCTTTTAGGCAGCTAATTTTGCTCATACAGTACAACTCTTACCCAGTATGTCATGAGATAGTGTTTGTTTATGCTTCATAGTGTGGGCCTGTCCTGGCACCAAGAGTTTTCTGGTAGCTGTGGTGCAGTGCTGTGAAATGATGCATTGAACTATGAAAGCAGTACAACTGTAGCTTGTTTACCAGCATAAATCACAGTTACAACCATCCTACTGCTCTTGCTGAATGGCATTAGTCAGGTCTGTCTTCAAATATTGCTCCATTTTCCTTAGCCAGCTTTTGTAAATCAGACTGTCAGGAAAGAATGGTGAAGTGGCATACATTTCTTAGGGAAGAAAATGCCAAATATGTATCTAACCTGTACTTCATCAGCTCTACTATGGAAATGTTATGAGAGACGGAGTTGAAAGCCTTGCTAAAGTCAATATGAGCAACAATGCCTGCTTTTTGCTCATCCACAAAGTCAGCCATTTCATCATATAAGGCTATCAGATTGGTTTAGCACCATTTCTCCTTTGTACATTCATGCTGACTAATTCCAATCACCTTCCTGTCCTTCATGTGCCTGGAAATGGTTTCTAGGAGGATTTGCTCTATTATCTTTCTAGGGATCAAGATGAATCTGGTTGTCCTGCAGTTCCCAAGATCCTCCTTCCTGAAGGCAGAAATAACATTTGTTGTTTTTACAGTCCTTGGGTACTTGTTCAAGTATCGCATCTTTTCAAAGGGAATTGTGATTGGCTTCAAAACAGCATAAGCCAGGTCACTTAGCGCTCATGGGAACTTCCCATCAGGGCCCATAGACCTGTGTCTGTCCTGTAGTTCCCAAGATCCTCCTTCCTGAAGACAGAAATAACATTTGCTTTTTTTTCCAGTCCTTGGGGACTTGTTCAATACCGCATCTTTTCAAAGGGAATTTTGATTGGCCTCAAAACGGCATAAGCCAGCTCACTTAGCACTCATGGGAGCTTCCCATCAGGGCCCATAGACCTGTGTATGTTTAGTTTGGCTAAGCATTCCCTAACCTGATCCTCTTCCACCCACAAAGTGTATGTAGCAATATATGATACTCATTTCTTCCTTCTAGAGGGGAAAACAAATCACTCTTGCTTTCTTCTGGGCTCCACAGTACAAGAGGGATGTGGAGCTCTGGAGAGAGTCCAGCACAGGGCTACAAGGATGATCAGGGGCCTGGAACATCTGCCCTATGAGGAAAGACTGAGAGCTGGGCCTGTTCAGCCTGGAGAAGAGAAGGCTGAGAGGGGATCTGATCAGTGTCTATATCTATAACTACCTGAAGGGAGGCAGTGAGGAGGATGGTGCTGGCCTCTTTTCAGTGGTGGCCACTGACAGAACTAGAAGAAACAGCCACAAACTGAAGCATAAAAAGTTCCACAGGAACTTAAGGAAAAATTTTTAACAGTGAGGGTGACAGAGCACTGGAACAGGCTGCCCAGAGAGGTTGTGGAGTCTCCTTCTCTGGAGATCTTCCAAACCCGCTTGGACGCAGTCCTGTGCCACGTGCTCTAGGTGACCCTGCGTATGCAGGGGGGTTGGACTAGATGATCTCTAGAGGTCCCTTCCAACCTTAAGCATTCTATGATTCTGTGGATAGGCATAATGTTGCTGACTTGCTTTGGGAACAGAGGTCTTGCTTCATTGACTGACAAAATGTATTTTGGGCAAGCTTAAGCCTTGTTAAGCCATTAAACTGTCAATGTTACAGTCAAAGATGTTTATGTTAAAATTCAGATTTCCTTGAGGAATGGTCTTAATACTTTCTTGCTCTCTAACTTAGGAGGAGAACCAGTGCAGCACATGCTCTTCTGACATTGGTAAGTGGTATTTCCCATTGTTTTGGAAGTCTTCTGGTCCATGTATAAAAACTAAGAATTAATCTTTTTTCATGACCTCTTCGAACTGTCGTGTAAAAAACAATTTAAAAGAAAATTTTTCAAAATATATCTAGTAATTTCGGTTTTGAGTTCTGTTTTTAGTTGCACGTATTTTCTTTAAAAGACTTAATACCACTCGACTGAATGATGGTAACATTCCACATCAGAAAAGCATAATTGAAGTCAATGAAATATGGTTGCATCATTGTTCTTTACTGCGTTCATACAGCATTCCAAGGCTGCTCAAGTTAATAAGAAGAAACATTTCTCAGTATGCTGTTTTTTTCACTAAGCTAAAATTTTGTTTTGTACAGTTATCTCTGCAATTTTATAATTTTTTGCTTATTTCAGAGACTAGTAGTAGTCACAGAAGTAGATAGTAATGGGTTTTCAATGGGTTTTCAATCATATTAAATGATCTTTTTTTAAAAAAAAAAAAAAAAAGAGATGCAATTTAAGAACTGGAGATTTGTTATTTATTCCACTGTATTTATGATTTTTATTTTGGAACCATGCAGGTAAAAGGAAGGAGGGAGAAAATCTAAAACATGCACAGATTTAGTCAGGAAAACTATAACCAAATATTATGAGGGAATTTCTGTCCTTTGGTCAGCATGTGCTAAATTAAGAACAACAGTGAAAAACGTCCTTCAAGAAGGGCATATCTTCATTCCCTGAAGCTATAAGATATATGACACCATCAGTGATGAACTCCTGGGGATGTAGAAGAACAAAATACCCTTGGATTCCCTGTTCACCATACGTCCTCAGGAGTAGCTCCACCTGCATGTCATTGTCAAGGCAAGTTTAAGGATGCTTGTTTTGTTTTCTTTTCTCTTTAAGAACTTAAATGACAACAACAGCAAACTAAAGCAATTCCCCAGCTCCATATCTGAAAGAGCAGAATGCAATGACTTGTGCAGGGCTGTGTCCAGAACAGCATATCTCCACAGCATAGTGATACCCATTATCAAGAAATGCAATTCAGTCAAACAAAAGCCTTAACTGAATCTGACAGCCACCTGGTGGTGTGTATGCCATTGCCAAAACTAGCAAAATATCAAGTGAAAGAGCTGATCAGAGCTACAGGCTAAATCTTGCACAGAATTGAGCCCTGTGATTATATCCCTTTCAAAAAGAATGATTTAGTATTTACTGTTAAGCAACAGTACTGCAGACCTCATGCTATAATTAAGGCTGTTTTGGCATCACCTGTCTGGCTTCTTCTTTACAGTGTTCTCAAAGCATCTTCCATGCATGAAACTTCTCAAATCACCTCTCAAAATAGAGGGGGAGGAGGTAAACCTTACAGTTTTCATGGAGAAATTATTGAAGGTATTTATTTTATTTTAGAAGATTGTACAGGCTACAATTTATAGTGTAATTCTGCCTCAGTTTAAGCTGAATACAGTGGAGTGGTTAGGAGCCTCATATTTCTGGGGTCACATCAATACCAATGTCAATAGTAGTAATAAAATACACTCATAATAAGCTCATAAAATTTGCTGCTCAGTGAATACTTCTGGAAATGCTGAGCCTCATCCAAATTTCTAAAAGTAAGGGGAAACATACGTACAAAACAAGGCTTTCTTAGGATATTTCTGGCAACGAACAAGCTGTGCTAAATGAGTGAAAACATTCATATTTTAAGTCAGAATTTTAATCTCAGATTTTCATTTAGACTGTATATTTTATTCTTTGGACTGGCTGCACTATTTAATTTGAAGTAGTTTATCTGCCTGTAAGTACTTCAATTATAGTTTGCAATATACATATGTTTTTCTTTATTATTCCTTCTATGGCAAGTCTAAGTACTTTAGCAGATATACGCAAGGCCTTTTAGATTCACTACATGTACCTACAAATTTTTGTCTATAAATTTGCTATATGTGTCGACACAGCTGTTTCACGTAGAAGACCAATTCATAATGTGCTTTTACTTTCAAATACATGTTCATGACCTGTTTTATTTGACTAAATCATTAGTGATTTGCCAGGAGTGTGAGGCATATATAAATTAATAATTACCCCTTCCTCCTCAAAGACATACAGAAGGAACAAGCCCCACGTCGGGTTTTGTATTAAAGACTATCACACCGTGACTCTTAAAGAAGGTTAAAATGAAGCTTTCTCTTTTACTTTATAAACGCCTTCATATTATATTCAGCAAAACCAGTGGAAGTCATTTAGCGTTCTCAATAGCGTTGGGACTGACATGCAGCTATCCAGGTCCTTTCAAAAAATTATCCCTCCTTCTCTCATGCTTCAGGTTACAGCCCCAAGTGAGATGAATAGGATTTCAATGTAACATGGGAGAATTTAGTTGTGTGAGGGAATGGTCTTCTGGAAATTAAGCAAGAACTCTCTCTGCTAGCCTGGAGTGAGACCTTAGGCTTGTGTCTCCTCTCTAAATGGAATTAGCTGGCCACAAACATCAGGCCCCTCTCTCTGTTTTCTCCTTTTCGTGTCCAGCCTATAATCACCCATAGCCTTACAAATAACCTGTATTCAGGTAACACAGTTTCAGAGACTAGTAGTAGTCACAGAAGTCCCTTCCTTCCTCCCTCTCCACAGTTTTCCATTTGAGCTTACAAAAAACACTGAAATGCACAGACCCTTGTTCTTCAGGCATGCCTTCATACTCTCTGCATCAAAGCTAATATGCTACATAACCAGGGAGCATGTTTTGCTCTATAACCAGCTGACCAAAAGATTCACCTAGAATGTGTATGTGGAGAGGGGAATGCTAAGGTCCCAATGTGCTGATGAGGAGATTCATGCAAAAACCTCTATGCATCTCTCTTCCACCACTGCTGTTATGCAAGTGTATTTAGAGGGAAGGGGAGGCATAGGCAGAAAGAGACCATGGGATTCCTGTCTTGGCATCCTTGAATTTTTGACCTACATTATGGAAGGGTTTTTTTATTTGATGCAAAATGACTGTGGAAACTCAATACCTCATATTTCTTCAACCTACAAAATCTTGAGGAAGAGAAACTTACAAAGCTCCTTTGGGAAAAGAAAAACTTTCTAGATTTTCTTCTACTACCTTTCCAAATTCCAAATGTATTTCCAAATGTTGTAGTGCATGTTATGCTTTTAGTTGTTTATGTTGTGACTCTGCAAAGGCTTGATATACTCTGTAAAATAGTGACAGTAGAATGTTAATGTTAAGGACTTGGGTAGTGTTGACAGCCCATGTGACAGGTGCTTGAAGTATCTGTGATGGCCTTCTAGGAGAAAAGGAGCGCTAACTATGAGGAAAAAACATGCTGAACACTTGGGTATGCCAGCCCAGTGGTCCTGTACTTTAGGGGTAATCCATGGTGTGTGAGTAGCTGCCACTGCTTTCACTCTGGCTTGCAGAAAATGCTAACTGTGATGATGCCCATAGGATGTTACTTGTGAGCATTACTGCTAGGGATACGGGACTGTTCTCTGCGACTCCTACTAATTATGTCATTTTACAATAGGTTGAATAAAACTCTAGAAAATGCACTGTCAGGAACCCTTTTGACCAGGAAGGGGTAAAATCATTTAGCATTAAGAACCGAAGCCAGATACTTCCATCTTCTTTTATTTGATCGTTTTAATGATTTACCATTTCCTTAACTGACTTTTATGGCAACTTTGTCTTGGGCGTTTAAGTTCTTCTAATTTAGCTTTTTAAATTCTTTTTACACGTGCCAGTTGCTATTTCCCTTTCAAATGGAATCTGAAGAGGGGCTGCTTTTCTCAATGTTCACTTTGTCAAGTCAGCTGAGACAATTGAACTAGGAATTTCCTTTCATAATTTATAATCTTAGGCTAATTTTCTTCCTCAGGAAGCCAGTAAAACAAAGTATGATTTGAATCATTTCAGCTCATAGGCACTTTTAAAAATCAGGAAAGTGACAAAGGGTAGTAATCTTTTTAAAGTCACAGAACAGATATGAAGATGTCCCTTTAAGTTCTGGGAAATGCAAGCTTTTGTTGCTACTAGTACAGTTGCTAGTGTGTAGAAGTCACAACTGGAGACTGCTTGCAGAATATTGTCTCTGTGCAGTTGTTCTTATTTGTTCACTTGTATGACAATTATTCACTTTGAAAAATAAAGAAGACTTTTTAAAATGATTTTTATTGGTCTGAATGAGGCACTTCCTTGCCTCATATGGGAGAGATAAAAGGGAACTCCTACTTTCTCACAAGTGGAGTCAAAGCTTTCAGAAAAAAAAAAAAAACTTCAAAACAGGTCTCTCAAAGTAGACTCTAATATTTTCATCAGGAAAAGCAGACATTATAAACTCAATTTTTCAGATGAGCAAAGTGAGGACAATAAAGCTTTGTCCTGATGCAGAGCAGGTATGGTGGTGTGCTCCTAGGGAGAACTCCACAGAGGTTAGGGGACGCTCCCTCTGCCAGACAGCCAGGAGCGAGGGAAGCGAGCACGAGCTACAGTAGCATATTCCGAGTACAGGGGAGAGTGCAGGAGGGAGACAGATGCTGAAGAACAAAACCAAGAGTGGGTGAAAGGCAAAAGAGCAGCAGTGAGAAAAGCTTGGAATCTCTCCTACTTGTAGGAAAACACAGAGAGCAGAGTCTGGAAACAGCAGGTGCAAAACTGAAAGCTAGCAAGTAGGGGTACTCTTAACCGAGAGTTTAGGCCCAATTTGCTTTAGCGACCTTCCTGGCATGATTAGACATTCAAGCTTTGCCTTTGCAGTGTCTGTGCCTGGAGGAGTTTGGATCATGTGCCTGTTTTGTATCACTGTTCATTTCATATGCTGACAGGTTGCCACATGCCCTGAGGCTCTCTTCCCCTCTTTCTTCTTTTTAGCAGAGTTGAAGAATTTTTCTTTACATACCTTTGTGTGAGCAATCTCTGGTGCTCACCAAAATAATGCTGTCTCAGTGAACTAAAGAAAATGCAGGAAATTTGTAAAGGGAAGAGCTCTCAAATACTTGCGTTAAATATCAAGATGTCTTCTGCCAGTACTGAAACTGCTCTTTGTCTTTCTATTGATAGATCCGATCTGATCAGTTAGTCATGTGATTAAAAACTTGATCTTTTTGCACATTGGCTTTATAGAAGTAGCTTACACATGACAGACTTTTTTGTGTGTCTAGTTCATTAGCAGACTGTTGACTTTTAATCTGGCCTCCCAGTAGACTTCACACTAATTAACTCCACAGTGATGGATAAAGTTGAAGGAACAGGACAGAGGTGGAGAAGTAAAAGGATGAGTTAGTGGAGAGGGAAAAAAAAAAAGCAAAAACAAACAAACAAACAAAAACAGGAAAAGCTACAAATTGTTTCATCCAGTAGGACTATTCAAATGTTATTTTGTCCAGTGATGAATTTGACAATACAGCTGATACTTGTGAAGGCATGTACTCTTCTGTTTCTTCACAACAGTAGCTTATCCATAGGAATCTGTAGCTGGATTAACGGTCCCCAGCAAAGTGGCTAAAAATAGAAAATTCAAATATCCTTTAAAGGAGAGTCACTTACAGGCAGATAATAGGTGCACAAAACTGTAAGTTTCCAGCAACAAATTTCTTTATTATAGAATTATCAATCTGAAGCAATTTGGGTAGCTTGATGAATGTGATTTCTTTTCTTTTTTTTTTTTGTCATGAAGTATTACAAAACCCCAAATGCTACATGAAAAAACTGACTTTTGTTTCATTTTCAAGAATTAATACTTTAGAAAGAGGTGAACAAATTTTATCCTCACTCAGAGAGGCAAAGATTGATTCAGTTTATTACTCTGACCTTTGGACAATTGATTGCCCAAGATAAAGTTGGTACTAAATTGTATAAACTACAAGCGATTGCTATTCTTATGTGGAGGAAAAAAAATCATGCAAAACTTTGTTAAATTAAATACTCACCAGCACCACAGATACCAGAAGGTTTGAATTCTTGGTCTGAAATTAATACAGGGTGTATGTAAAGGCAGCGTAAAGTGGTCCGCCTCAGAACTAAGTCCAAAACAAAGAAAGATTGCAACGTGAAATACCGAATTGCTACTCAGTACATATGAGTACGATCCTTAAGCAGAGGTGTTCAGCAACACTGTGATATTTGGGACGCTGGATTTTTCTCCAGTCACAGCTTGGTGTAGATGTAGCTTGGAGGTAGATGGAGAAGATGTTGAAGAAGAAGAGACTGGAAAGTACTCATATTCAGGGATTCTGAGCACTTTGCCATTAGCAAGTGAGAGAATATGTACAACCATCTATTGACCTTGCCACTGAACAACTGCTTGTAGGTCCCTAAGCAATCTCACTTGGTAGCAATTTGGTAGCAAATTATATCGTATGTCATTTAGCTGACTTTATTTTATTTCCTAACTATGCCTGGTTTTCTTTTCTTGGGTATTTTTCTTCTCTCTTTTGTCTTATATTGTTTTAGGTTAGCTGAGGATGAATGGTGCTTGTTTACCACATAAAGTCATATCCTTTGCTTGCAAAGGCAGTCATTTTCAAATCCAAGGGCAATTTACACAAAATCTTACATTTTTATTGGTCTCCAGTGGCAAGATATAATTTCAGAAACAGACAAGCCCTCAAAAAAAATAGAATTCTCTTATGTTCCTCTGCCTAATGCTAAACGGGTAGTTTGGGAAGAGAGAAGGAAGGGAGGAAGAAAGCAGTTGATATTAATCTAAGTAGATGTTTTTGCCAAAACTACCCATGAGACACCAGCAACTTTTTCTTGAGAGATGATCATTCTCTGCAATATTTCAACAACTGTTTTCTTTGTGGTTGTTTTGTGGGTGGGCTTTTTTTGTTTGTTTGTTTTGTGCTTTTCTCTTTTCCTTGCAGCCAAAGTGCTCTTTAGGTGTTTGATAGACTTGAAAATACCTCCAAAGTTTTTGTTCCTCCTTTTTTTTTTTTTTTTCTTCCCCCAGTAAAAGTTCAGGACCACAAATTCTGCAAAGTCACAAATGCAAATTCCAAGTGCAAAGAAAGAAAGTTTCATATTCACCCTACTTGGGAGTTTGAGAAATGTGTTGGGGAATGAGTTAAAAATATGTATTCTGCTCAAGCACACTAAGTGAAATGTCTTTGTGCTTTAACGAGCTAAAAGAGTCTTTAACTAAACATTAGAAAAGAACATACCAGTTTAATATGAACTGGGGCAATGTGGGAATTGAAGAAAGGAAGATAATTTGTTAAGGTGAGAAAATGAAAATAGGAGTGAAAGATTTCGCTGTACAGCAAGATGATTCTTAACTGTTAAAAAAGATGAAGTGGTATTAATCGGAAATTGGATGAGCCTGAGAGCGTGAGATACAGTTCATGCTATGTTTTTTAGTGACAGAGGGTCTGCAGCAGCAGGGATGAGACAGTGAACAACTGCCCCATGTAAAGGGAGGAGGGCAGAAGAAGTCAGAAACAAAAGAGGGGAAAACAGAGAAAAAAAAAAAAAAAAAGGCAGTGGAGAAGCTCTTCCTGAAAACCTTCGTGTAGAAGCAGTGGAGATAGTTGAAGGAGTCAAGATTCAATCACCTAAAGGGGGGTAAACAGCGGGGGACTAGCAAAAATATGGGAACCTTCACTGCTAAGGGAGGAACAAAAACATAAAGTATATCATTCAGGATTATACCAAAGGGAAATAAACACAATTCAGGAAATAAAAAGAAAGGTTTTTGACAAGATAATTTTTAAGAGCATGCTCTTAGTGAAACTTGTCAGTATGGGTAAAACTATTATCAGGAAAGTATTCTTTTGGTTAAAACTAGAGACCCTGGAGACCAGTCTGCACATATCTCACTTTGTCCTAGAGGAAAGGCTGTCTTAAAATATTGGAGGGTAGCAGAACAGGAAGCTGGTAGGATGTTAGCTATTCCACTGTGAGTGAGCATAAGGTTTACTGTGAAAACTTAAATTCATACAGTGGGTTGGTCATAAAAACACAAAAAATGTTCAAGATGGGAAGACTTCTGTCTTGTTACGTCCCCAGTTGGGGCTCAGTAACACTTCTCATTTCTTGCAAGAAGGAAAGCATGGAAATCTTTGAGTCTTAATCAAATGTCTTTTGTTTCATTTTTGTAAGTTCATGCACAGAGACTTGCATACTATTTACCAGAGATTTCAGGTTTTGTTTCACATATACCTTACTGAACACATCAATTGTCAAAGTCTTATTTTGAATCACAGAGTAAATAAAAGTGTAACTGAGCTTGAGTTGAAGCATCTGTTCATAGCGTAGATTTCAGCAGTCAAAATAATAGTAATGGAATGCAAGACATTTATTTTTAGTCTGTGTAATGAACATTTAGCAATTTTTAGCAGTTGTAATATGAACCAAACAATCTCTTTGACCCATTCTATCATACCAAATGTCCATAATAGTGATAGCTGAAATATATAGCATTTTAAAGTATTTTTTAATTTCTAAAAATTTGCTGCTATATCTATGTTCACATACCCATACTGCTTATATATAAATGCTGAGACCATTGAGCAATTTTTTTTATTATTGAGAAAAAGTATATTTTAACATCAGAAAATATCACCCGAATCTCTGAAATTCCACATCAATCTCACTAATCAACTTCAAATGCAACAACTGAAAGGTGGATGCTTGATTAGGTCTTCCAATATAAGAACTAGTGTGATTCATTCTGACTAAGATTTTCTGAGAGAGTAGCAAAACAGTGATGTCTTATTGGATATAAAAACCAAATCCATATTTGGGTGAAAACTTGCCAGTTTGAGTAGGCAACATCTTATGAATATGAATTTAGTCAAGCATTTTGTCTTTTTCTTTCTTCGTTCTTTTTTCTTGTTCTGTTCTCTTTTTTCAACTGCTATCACTTAATATAATTTTAATATCTTGTTCAGCTGGGTGTAATTAAGGTAAATTCCATAATGCCTATATCTCTTATTGACTTCTCTGCTTTCCCTTTATCCCCCTTATCTCCATAGTTATCCCTTCTTACATTCTTACATACAGAGGAAAAAGTGTTGTAATCTTAACAATTTGAATCCTTTTGAGGGGTTGTTAAACTTGACCTGAGATAGGCTTGTACATATAAGAATAACAAAGTGCCTAAAATATAGAATTGATTATTCAAGACTAAAAGATAAAAGTGGCAAATGAACAAACTAGATTTACATTTATGAAGTTCTCTTCTGTGCGTGTGTGCAGGGTTTACAGTATAGCAGGTTAGAGCTTTTGCTACCTTTTGGAATTGAGAGTAGTCAGAATGGGAAATTTATTAGTAACTTGCGCCATCATTTAAGAAGTTTCTGTGAGCCACTTGAATATTCATACCATCACATATTTGAGAATTTTGTCTTAAAAAAGGCTGTTGTATCTTAAATACAACTGAGTCTCAAGCACCAATAATCTTGCATTTTAAGCTATAAAAAATAGTTTAAATAATGGAGTTATCTTTGTAAATACAGGCTGGCAAAGCATAGATGGTTTCATGTCCCCTCAACCCAATCCTTAACAAAACTGAACTGAAATGTTAAATTCGGCTTTTTCTTTCAGTATACACTTTTGAAGCAAAAGAGAAACATTAGTATTTTGCTATCAATTTAGCCTTGAAATTATTTGAGTAGCCTTGAAGTAACTGAATTATTCCACTGAAGTCAACAATTGCTTTCAGCTTTATAGCAGGGAATGGACAAAGCTATACTAGATTAGTATGTGCTTTCGTTCTTCCTTCCGTAAACCATAGAGAGGCATGATGTTTATCATGGGTCATTCAAAAAGATATGTTGTGCAGAACTGTACCTCTGGTCTTCACTTTTTTGTCTAGCTGTTTAAATTTGATGATTTGATTGTCAGTCCCAATCATTTCATGACCTTTATATCCCTTTAGGGGATCTTCCAACTTTTTTTCTTAGGTAGGTTTTCAGTATCTGGAATGACCAGAAACAGTGAATTCGAACACGGTAATTAATGTTAGATTATTCTACTGGCCATGCAGTGCAGTAGGTCCTACTCCAGCAAAGATGGTGCAGCAACATTTTCTGAAGTGTGAGCCTAAATTTCTGCTCTGTAATGGTTCTCCAAGATCATCTTCCTTCTATTCCTTATATTCTGCAGAACTGCTAATTGTGCTCTTCTTGTATCATTCTGCCTAACCTTGTATCCTTTTCACTTGATTCCGCTCTTGGATTTCCTACTTTAACTCCTCACAGTTGGTCCAATAGCTGGATTTTATGATGCAATACACTCTTTTGTTATGTCCTGATTTCATGACAACAACCGTTATATGTTGAAATCTTCTGAAATGCAGTAAATGTCTTCACTTTCCTGCCTGGTTAATGAAAATGATATGGGGACAAGGTTTGTCAGGTTTATTATCAAAATCCAAGTTTTACCCAATGGAAAGAGTAAGTGAATAGCTTGTTGCAATTGCTGTTTAGATAGGAGTTAATCTAAGGTAATTTGAATATGGAAATTTTCAGGAAAGGGAGTAATTATCCTGTAGGACAAGAGGAAATAGTCTCAAATAGCCCTATATAAGCTGAAATGTGTCTGGGTTTCTATACAGAAAGAGTGGTGAAGCATTAGAACAGGCTGCCCAGGGAAGTGGTGGAGTCACCATCTGGCAGTGTTCAGGAAACGTGTAGATGAGGCACTTAGGGATGTTGTTTAGCAGGCACAGTGGTGAGGGGCTTATGGTTGGACTCGATGATCTCAAAGGTCTTTTCCAACCATGATTCTATGATGCTAGGATGATGCTAATTATCGACACAGTAGCATGAGCTGCTCTTCCAGAGGCAAATAGCAAAAGCAGGAAGGACATCAACTGAATGCCAGTAAATAAATTCTGCTGCACTCTAGTTTTGTGAACTCAAGGTAGATATCTTGTCTGAAAAGCAATTGTCATGCCTTAAATATTATTGGAATAATGACATATTAGTTTAGCTTCATCAAGGTAGCTCACCATTAGAGAGGAAATTCCTCTAACCTCTCAGGACTGAAAAAAAAAAATGAAGTCTTGACATTTTTATTGTATTTATATAAATCCAAAGTTACTGTTTGTCTAATCTATAGATTTAGTGGAAGTTCTATTTCTACTAATCTGTAAATTAGAAATGGGTATGGGCTTTATCAGAGAGAAAAAAAAAAAAAAAGGGTTCCTATATAGATTCAGGGCTTTTCTGAGCTTCCACGAATTAAAAAAAAAAAAAAAAGTATTATTCTGTTCCTATTCTATCCAGAAATATTTATAGTAGTAGATAATTGTTTGTTAATATAATCACCAATTTGAGGCAGCATTTAGAAAATTAGTACCCTTAAACCATAATCTTAATTCTTCCCCTTGCTCCTTTCAACCACTGCACGAACATCAAATCCTTAATATCACATTAGGTACCTGAGATTGCTTGTTTTTATTGCTCTGGGATCACAGTTACATTGCATGCACTGCTGACATTTAAATATCAGCCAGATGTTGTTGTGATTTGATTTTCAACTCTGCTAGCCAAGCTGTGAGTCACTCCTTGCTGATTGGGACCGTGCTGGAAGAATCTTTCAGACAAAAATTATCATCCTATTACGATCATCATCTTACCTCTCCCCAGTGATTCTTCTTCAATGAATTGTGCTTTACAAAGGAAATCACTTTCTAATTATCATCCTATTATGATCATCATCTTACCTCTCCCCAGTGATTCTTCTTCAATGAATTGTGCTTTACAAAGGAAATCACTTTCTAACTCTGATTTATTGCAGAGTCACAAATTCTGCTGTAAACTGCAATAAGCTTAAACATACTGAAGCAAGAATCCATTCTTTATCTTTGTCAGTGACTTAAAAACCTCAAACTGAGCCTAGCCCCATTTATTTTGTATTCTATTCTCATCACATTCAGAATCCCCATTCTGAAGATGTCTTTTTCATGGTGGTGCCACTAGGTTTCTTCTTGTGTCTGTCAGGAGGTCTATATAATAGTTCTACCTCAGTAAGTTTCAAAAATATATATCTATTCTTAGGGTTAGAAATAAAAAATGCTTTACAGTCACTGAGAGTGAAGTGTAAAACAGCTGCAGAACAAGTGAAATGCTTAAACGGAACTACTGTTAATAGAATGTATGTATTTCTAATTTCTTTGGTCTTTGAAATGTATCTGTTAGATTATTATTCTTAATGAGATGATCACCCTATTTTTCATTCTTTGAATTTATATATCATTCAAGATACAGTGAATAGATTAGACTTTTGGTTCCTTTTCTAACCTTAACTCAGATGTACCTGAGACTGATAGACATTATAGGAGCTGTGAAGAGTTATAGGAGCTGAGAGTTATAATGGGAAAGCAAACCTGTTTCTTCAGTGTGCAAGATCAGGAGGTGTGCACTGAGACTCTCCATCGGTGACTTTTCCAGATCCCCATTCTGCTTTCCTTACCTCATCATGCAGGAAGTGCAAGTGAGGGTCTTTTACCCTCTTCATTTTTGCTCCTTTTTCTCCCTCTTCCCAGCCACCCAAAAGCACAGAATGATTAATGGCTAAATGCAGTCACTGAATATCCAGTGTCCTTTTCTAGACCTTGTGCTGGAGCCTAGTGTGGTTATATTGTTAGATGTAGTTAAGCCCTCTAGCCCACACTGAGCCTTCCAGAGCCTCCCCTAGGCTGCCTCCCAGGTCTGTGCTGGAATCCAGCTGAGTCAAAGTCACCCATTTGATTGTTAGGATTTGGAGATTAGGTAAATGAGGAAGGGGAAATCTCATTGTTTTCACTGTTGCTCCTAAATAGGTTCCCACCACGTGTAAGGGCTTGAATGAAATTGCTCTTCATCAACTTTCAGTTTGAAATGATCAGACTAATATAACTTCTCAAAGGCTATTAGTTTTGAAGGTGAGATGAGTAGCAGCTTTTTACAAGCTAGACCATATCTCTTTTTATTAAAAAAAAAGTTCAGAATTTTACTTTGATTTCTGTTTTATAAAATTTTCTAATTTCATTGTAGGATGTGATTTAGAGACATTTCATTAATACATTTATAGTATGCACAGGATTTAAAAAATGTGCTTCAGAGCACTGAACAACATATCTTAGGTCCTCATATACTGCTGAACTTAGGATCTGCAGATAGGTTAAATTTCACCACTACAGAGTGATCAGCAACTCCTGCCTATGCTGGACAGATCAAGATCTATACCTCTATATTATAGCACTGACTTAACGTAGATACTTCCTTACACCCCTCCTCTCCTGCTGCAGCTTCCTGCAGAGGCTATGTATGCTTCTTCTGTTTAATCTTTTTCCATTTTCTAAAGAGTGATGAGCCAAAAAGAACTGAAAACTCTCAACATGAATTAATCTTATGTCTTTTTTCTCCTTAACATTCTTGAGGGGCTTCCTGAAGTGGGAGCCTCTAGGCATGAGGGAGAAAAAGCAGCACCTTGATACACCTTAATCTTCAGGACCTAATAAGGGGCCTTATGCTGCATAGGAGAAAGAGAGATTTAGGCCAAATAAGTCTTCTCCTATACCTACTACCATATGGAAGTGCTTTTCAGAAACTGTTCCTTGAGGGTTTAGAGAGCAGAGGAAATTATTTTCATGATTGGTTTAGGACTTCATGAGGATGGGGATAAATTTTTTGCCTTGCTCACAACTGACAGCTATTGCAAGAGACCGTGCTGACCGGAAATTCAAATTTTCTGCTGGATATCAACGTCATCCCTACTTAACTCCGGAAAGTGGGGTTAGAGGACAGGCTGGGGGTGTGGGATCTGTGTGGTTTAAGTCTGTGGCAAGTAAAAGCGTTATTGCCTGAGATGATGTTGTGAAGAGCTGAGGGTTTCTAGGCACAAAGCCAACACTTCCTCCCCCTTATTTAACAAACTGGACTCCAGAGATGTTAATAATTTGAAATGGCAGATTGTAACAAGCAGTGTTGGTGAGGATGTTAGGTGGGTCTATTTTAAGGAGTTTTAGAGGATCTTTCTTCTTTCTAACTTTTTTCAGGTATAGATTTAGATTCTCAGAGTTTTAGTCCAAAGGGGAATGTTACATCATCCAAAAGGGAATATTATATCAATTTCATTATACTTCTGTTTGCTGCAGGCCATTAAACTTAGCACAGTTAACTGCAAATTGAGCCTAGCAACTTGTGTTGGTGCAAAGCATAATTTTGGAAAGGTATAAGCTTCAAACTTAAGATTACCTTTTTTTTTTTTTTTCAGTGGCATATTCCAGTGGTTTATCCTACATACTTTTAAATGCATGTGTCTGGTTGTTGCTTTGAATTTGTCTTAATTTCCAGTCATTGTTCCTACTATGCCTTTGTTAACTGGATTAAAGAATTTGTAATGTTAAACTTCTCTAATTATCTCAGATTTTTGCAGCAGCAGCAAAATTGACCTCCTGACATGTCTTGCCATAAATCGTTTCCAATAGCTCTCAAATAACTTTATAGATCTTTTTAATTTCTCTTCTAAGTTTTCAACATAAGTTAAGCCCTTTTATTTTCCCCAAAGAACTTCGAAGAACACAGATCACCATCAATTGTCTAATCTGTGTATGTCATCAATATTGATCACATTTAACACCAGTCCATTGATTAATGAATTGAGTAGGGTGAGCTTAGAAATAATTTCTGGAAAAAAAGAAAAAGTGTTGGTTCACTGAGTAGACAGACCTAAATCCATTTAATGCGTGCTTTGTTGTTATGTGCTGCTAATTGGGAGTACAGAATAAGGTCAAATAACCCACAAAAGCCTAATTTTGACAGATCCATTGCTTTTATTGACCAAGATTATAATCTTATTAAAGGTGATGTCATTATTATACGCTACCTGGTTTTCATAGGATTGCATTCTTTAAAACCTGATTTATTTATCAGTTCAAAACACTATTAAATTTTCCAATATCTTCTGTCAAATTGTTTTTTCTGGCCTATCGTGACCTGCATTATCTTGTGAACCTTTCTTAAGAATGGGCTTATAAACACTCTTCTTTACTTTGAAATATTCCTAGTTTCACCACATTTTTATAGGAAAAATAGCAAGCCTGAAATCCCTTCAGATACAGCTTCTAGGATTTTAAGTGAAAGTTAACACTGCTCTTGGAGTTAAACTTTTTTTTTTTTTAATCCTAATTCCCTACTGAATATTGTCTAATGACATCGTTCACAATTACTAATGGACTGGAAAGTACTTCATCGCCTTCACAGGATATGATTATGTCATTCCAGCTCCTTCTAAATAGAGAACAGTAATATCTGTCAAACGCCTCTCTCCTACTACTGGAACTAAATAGATGTCATGCAAGACGGAGATGATCTGCCAGCTCTGAGGTAATTCTGCACTTCACTAATTTTAGGTGCCTTACAGTCTGGTGTTCCTGTTAATGAGTGGTTTTGCAAGAGCTGTTTGACCCGCATCTATTTGTTCATTTTAAGCATGTATTTCTCTCATTATCATCTACCTCTCAGAAGTAAGACAACCATTTCCACACACACACACAAACAAAATTAGACATGTTCTTCCTAGTCAGTCAGTCTGTAGTTTACACAAGTTTCACAGGGGGAATAATTCTAGCATTTCAAAGGCAAGAAGACCCATTTGTCTCTTATTTTTTGTGCAGAGCAGATAGCTGAGGTGATGAGGTAATTATCTCAGCTGACCCATTATCCACTTGTTTTGAAAGGAAACTGGTAGTCAAAATTCTGGGGCCAGTGTGCTCTGGCTATACTGGAAGTGCACACAAAGTGGAGCCAACCCAGGATCCATCGCTGTTGGCACTTGGCTCAGCGCGTCCCACCAGCAAGTGGCCACATATGGTGGCACCTGCGCGCCCGCATTTCCGGGCAGCCGTGCCAGCAAAGGGTTTGTGGTTACTGCGTGTTTGCGAAAATAGGTCAGGTTCTCTCTGTCAGCAAAACATCTGCTTTGAGTGATACTGCAGCAGCTGTGATGATCTAATGGCAAATGAAGCACTTCAGAATTCAATCGTACAAAAGGGCCTTTGAGAAGGATGATAAATGACCTAAATTAAGCCACAGTTTTTAAGTACCTAATTTGAACCTTGCCTGTAATGAATACTATCTTCAAGCTTTTTTTGCACCTGTCATTGTTGGAAAACAACTGACATTTGCCTGGCTGTTGCTTATGGTTGTCTTCTCAATGTTTGATTTGTCAAACAGCACCTGAGGTACCGGTATAAGAAATTAGTATGTTGGCTTTTCAGTTCCTTTTTGTCAAGATGCTTTACTGTATGTACCTTTCAGTAGCTCAGAAGATGATTTCTTTTGCGGGGGGCGGGGGGAGAGAATGTATACAGAATATACATACATTAGAGTTTCTTTGATTAAAAGACACGCTATATTAGTGTGTCCAAAATTACTTCTGGTTTCTTTGTAACTCAAAATAACAAGGAAAGGTTTACCACCTTGCCAAGAGACTGTATCCAGAAGATATTAGATTGTTTTTAAAATTCTATTACCATAATTCCTTAGTTTTCAGACCATTTAACTGCCAAATTAGGCTAGCATGCTTTGAGCATGAGAAAGGAATAGGAACCTGCTGGACAACACTCTGCACTCTATTCTCTTATACAAACTTTTAAAAGTGGTAGTGCTTTGGTGAGTGTTTGCTACTGTCTCTTATGTAAAAATACTGACCTCAAAAGAAAGAATGCTTTATCTCAAGCCTTTTCTGACTTCCCTGTATTCTAAGGGAAAACATCAATGATGTTTGTATCGTCATCATGTGTCTGACCGGTAAAAATACTGAACTCAAAGAATGCTTTATCTCAAACCTTCTCTGACTTCCCTGTGTTCTAAGGGAAAATATTAATGATGTTTGTATCGTCATCATGTGTCTGACCAAATAGAGTTCTCATAAGTGCCACAACACTAGTTAGACTACAAACAGAAGATCTTCCTTAATTTTTCACTCTGTGATTTGTCTCGGATTTTGAATGTGTCTGATTTCTGTAGTAAATATTGTACAGTGTTATGAAGCCTAGGCTGAGAGGCAACTTGATGTATGCACAAAAGATGATCAACCTGTAAAAAGGACAAAGGTTCTGCTGGAGGTTTTCTTATAGTATAATCCTATACTACTTTTGTTTCTGCCTGGAAAGAAGGTCC
Source organism: Tinamus guttatus (assembly GCF_000705375.1). The sequence goes on from NW_010582812.1 coordinate 106,853, forward strand.
TGTGCTAAAATCCTTTTGAGGATATTTTGGCACTACTTGTTCCAGTTATGAGATAGGGCTCAGTTTATTAATACACTTAACTGCCTTTTCAGGTCCAGTTGAAGTCAGCTGGGGTTTAAACACAGAGGTGAGGTTGCTTCAGTCCTTGTCAGCTTGGTTAGGCTTTGTTGATTCCCACTTGCAAGGCTTTCAAGATGATAGTTTCCTAATTTACAATTAAAGACAGCAAGATTCATTTGCTTTCTTGCTGATGTTAGTGGCTGTTACTCAAGGCGCAGAGGGAGGTTACCAAATTGTCAGGCTTGAGCACACACAGCAGCACCAATAGGTGGCTCATACCATACTCTCCATCTAAAAATTTCAAGGCACTTGTACTAGCAACTCCTTTTTCTTCTTACAAAAGAGGAAGCTAAGCATAGAGGAGAAGAAATAACCTGTCCACAGTCATCTAGAAGCCTGCAGTAAGGCAAGAGTATGTGCTTAGCTGCATTTTGAAGTCTTATTCAGTATAGTGGAGCAGTTCTTACAACACCATTGTCATTTTTTGGCATCCTGAAGAGACAGAATTGCCCTGTTTCTACTCCGGAAATGACAAACCAGACCAGGCTGGGAACTTGGACTAGGATTAAATTTGACCTGGCAAAAAAAAAAAAAAAAAAAAAAAAAAAAAAAAAAAAAAACGGGGGGGGGGACAAACTTTTTTTTGGGGGGCCCTCTCCTCCTCGGTAAACATTATTATTATTTCATCCATAGCTTGAATCCTTCTCAAGACTTAAACCAATCTGGTTGGCAGCTATCAGGCTTAAAGATTGACAGTAGTCTAGACTTTACAGTTGTGCTATTACTCAATAATCGCCTTTTGGGAGTTGGCTTTTGGGGGCTGAATGGAGGTTAGTGAATTGCTTTTCTGCAGGTTTTGCTCAAATTGAGCTTACAAATATGCCTACTAAAGACTTAAGCCCAAACAAGGGAAAGGAGCCAGAACTATACCTTTAAAAAAATCATTTTTATGGAAATTATTTTAAGTAATTTCTTCCATTACCTCATTAATACCTTTATCTTCCCCTCCTCTTTCTCCTGCATGCCATTTCAGTGAAGTTAAAAGATTAAGATTGTGCGCAATAAAAGAAAAATATGGGGCTAGGAAATGAATTTCATTTTTCAGGCTTTCTTTAAGGAGTGCCGTTACGAAGGGCTGCTGGCACACTGTTCAGAGAGCACCGTGCTCCCCTGCTGCTGGGCTTGCTCGCAGACATCCCACTTCGGGGCTGTCTAGGTTGCGAGGTCTATAAAAATGACTCAAATATGAAGTTCAAAATCATCCACTGGACTAGCTTTCCCTTTCTCCTGGGACTCGTAATATCTAAAATATTTTCAGAGGCTCTGAACTTCCCTTTTGAAACAAGAAAACAGAGAAATAAATTTTTGCAAAACAAAATTTAAAATTACCACTGACGATTTTGATTCCAGGCACCGAAGTGTCAAATATTATATATTCAATACACTGGCTTTGATTCTTGCCAGAGGTTCAACAAAATTGTGCCATTTTGAAAATCAAAGTGGTTGGGGATATGATGTATGTTTGTGCAAAGTAAATGTCAAGTTTGTATGCTGGGGTATTCGTGATCTACATTTCTGGATTCATAAACAAGAAGCTAAAAGTCTTTAAGTATCCGTCTGATGAAAAACAGCAACGCTGCTATTTACTTATCCAACTAAAATGAACTAATCAATACAGCTCAAAGAGTGAATATTTGAAGAAAATAATTCATGCTTCGCCTGCAAAGTTAAAAGAATTAATTGAGCAATTTTTGACAATGAAAACATTACAGGAAATTGCAGTCTGATTACAGAGCATGAAAATAAGCAAAATGCACTGGTTACCTCTTCCTTCATGAATATGTTTCTCTGTTGCAATAAATTCTATTATGAAAGGTCTGATATACATCGAGTATAAGGTGAAGTCACCAATTACCCTCATTTACAGAACCTATAAAATACCCTTCTGTTTGTAAGATGCCATGAATACATCTATGGGTTCTTTTTCACGGTACTGTGGAGAATGCTTCCAGAAAAAGAATATATCCAGATTCCTGTAATACATTACTAATTAAAAGATCCCTTAAAAGTTTATTTCATACAGTTAATTTCAACAGAAAATGACTGTACCAGGCCATTTTGGGTAGACAGAAAATGCAGCATCTTTGCTTTATCTATGTAGGTGACTTTGCAATTCTGCTGTGTCTTTGTAGCAATTCTACATGTCTTCCAAGGATTTCAATGCTGTTCTTGAAGTAAGGAAACACTGTCTATGCAGCAATAGGACCCCTTGATAATTTAGAAATTATGAAACTTACATAGTTTACACTAAGAATAGTGCAACATTATGTGCAGTGTCCTAATCTTGTGTATTTTTATTTTATTCATTATATCAAATGATTACTTTTGTTAAAATAGCTCATTACAATACTCTGAATTATATAAATTGCCTTCAATTGAAATTAAGCATGCTTCCTTTTGGAAAGGAAGCCAAGACATGAGAAATGCTTCACTTTTACCTCTTTTTTTCTTTTTTTTGGGGAATTTATCTGCGGGCAACTAAGGAAGTCTCTCCCATAACAGGCAATGCAAATAGAAAATGCAGAAGCATCAGAATTGTGTTCTGGTGCTCAGGAAAATAGATCCCTCTGCAGATGCTCATTCTAGAAATAGACTGGTAACTGGCAAATTGGAAACTCATCTTTGTAGTATGTGGCGAACTGTAATTTGGAGCTAAGTATTCGGAAGAAAATAGTTTGATTTCAGGTCAGATTTCCACTGAAGCCAGTCATGTTGCTGTAGTGCTACCTCTCTATGAGCAGAAAAATCAATGTCATATTTCTGGGCCCTGCTTTTCTTCTGCAGCAGGCTCCAGAGGTGAGCAGCAGGAACATCACCTTCGCTACATGCAGAGTCTGCCAGATGTAATTGCAATTAGCTATTTGCCTCTCTAGTTTTTGACTAGTTCTGCAGGTGTCCAGAGGTCTTGATTGGTCAGGAATAGAGAGAGAGTGGACGTTGAAGCACAGAGATGGTTCTGATGGATATCTCTTTCCTTTAAGTTAAGTTGGTTGGATAAAAGAGAGAGAGCATCTAATTGCCTAAATAAAGGGGGAAATGGCACCTTGAGTCCATAATAAAGAATGTGTCTTACAGATAAGAAAGGGACTAGGTGAAATTTTTACCTATTTAAACACTTAAGTCAGCTGACCATAAATTCCAAACTCAGGCGAAGGCAGCCTGCCTGGGGCTTTAAGGACTGCTGGATTAAGAAATGCACCCACTATTCCCAAGTTGTCATTGCAGAAAAGTTACATGTATGGATTAAGGTTGCTTTCAAGTGGCTTCTCTACATGAGAGCTGCTTCCAATCCTTTTAAATGTTGGTGGTTGTGTGACATATCACTTATCTGAAACATGGAAGTTCTCATGCGCTGGTGACTTTACAGATGTATTAATCTT
>NW_010582812.1:111473-139428 GCF_000705375.1 Tinamus guttatus
TGCTGAACAACACTCTGCACTCTATTATCTTATACAAACTTTTAAAAGTGGTGGTGCTTTGGTGAGTGTTTGCTACTGTCTCTTAGGTAAAAATACTGAACTCAAAGAATGCTTTATCTCAAACCTTCTCTGACTTCCCTGTGTTCTAAGGGAAAATATTAATGATGTTTGTATCGTCATCATGTGTCTGACCAAATAGAGTTCTCATAAGTGCCACAACACTAGTTAGACTACAAACAGAAGATCTTCCTTAATTTTTCGCTCTGTGATTTGTCTCGGATTTTGAATGTGTCTGATTTCTGTAGTAAATATTGTACAGTGTTATGAAGCCTAGGCTGAGAGGCAACTTGATGTATGCACGAAAGATGATCAACCTGTAAAAAGGACAAAGATTCTGCTGGAGGTTTTCTTATAGGAAAATCCTATACTACTTTTGTTTCTGCCTGGAAAAAAGGTTCTGTGCTAAAATCCTTTTGAGGATATTTTGGCACTACTTGTTCCAGTTATGAGACAGGGCTCAGTTTATTAATACACTTAACTACGTTTTCAGTTGAAGTCAGCTGGGGTTTAAACACAGAGGTGAGGTTGCTTCAGTCCTTGTCAGCTTGGTTAGGCTTTGTTGATTCCCACTTGCAAGGCTTTCAAGATGACAGTTTCCTATTTTACAATTAAAGACAGCAAGATTCAGTTTGCTCTCTTGCTGATGTTAGTGGCTGTTACTGAAGGCACAGAGGGAGGAGGTTACCAAATTGTCAGGCTTGAGCACACACAGCAAGCAGCACCAATAGGTGGCTCATACCATACTCTCCATCTAAAAATTTCAAGGCACTTGTACTAGCAACTCCTTTTTCTTCTTACAAAAGAGGAAGCTAAGCATAGAGGAGAAGAAATAACCTGTCCACAGTCATCTAGAAGCCTGCAGTAAGGCAAGAGTATGTGCTTAGCTGCATTTTGAAGTCTTATTCAGTAAAAAAAAAAAAACGGGGGGGGAGACACTACTTCTTTCAGGGGGCAGAGTTGGATTAAATTTAAGTGTACACGAATTTGTAGTTTACTCTATCCGTTATTCTGCCTCTCCTCCTCGGTAAACATTATTATTATTTCATCCATAGCTTGAATCCTTCTCAAGACTTAAACCAATCTGGTTGGCAGCTATCAGGCTTAAAGATTGACAGTAGTCTAGACTTTACAGTTGTGCTATTACTCAATAATCGCCTTTTGGGAGTTGGCTTTTGGGGGCTGAATGGAGGTTAGTGAATTGCTTTTCTGCAGGTTTTGCTCAAATTGAGCTTACAAATATGCCTACTAAAGACTTAAGCCCAAACAAGGGAAAGGAGCCAGAACTATACCTTTAAAAAAATCATTTTTATGGAAATTATTTTAAGTAATTTCTTCCATTACCTCATTAATACCTTTATCTTCCCCTCCTCTTTCTCCTGCATGCCATTTCAGTGAAGTTAAAAGATTAAGATTGTGCGCAATAAAAGAAAAATATGGGGCTAGGAAATGAATTTCATTTTTCAGGCTTTCTTTAAGGAGTGCCGTTACGAAGGGCTGCTGGCACACTGTTCAGAGAGCACCGTGCTCCCCTGCTGCTGGGCTTGCTCGCAGACATCCCACTTCGGGGCTGTCTAGGTTGCGAGGTCTATAAAAATGACTCAAATATGAAGTTCAAAATCATCCACTGGACTAGCTTTCCCTTTCTCCTGGGACTCGTAATATCTAAAATATTTTCAGAGGCTCTGAACTTCCCTTTTGAAACAAGAAAACAGAGAAATAAATTTTTGCAAAACAAAATTTAAAATTACCACTGACGATTTTGATTCCAGGCACCGAAGTGTCAAATATTATATATTCAATACACTGGCTTTGATTCTTGCCAGAGGTTCAACAAAATTGTGCCATTTTGAAAATCAAAGTGGTTGGGGATATGATGTATGTTTGTGCAAAGTAAATGTCAAGTTTGTATGCTGGGGTATTCGTGATCTACATTTCTGGATTCATAAACAAGAAGCTAAAAGTCTTTAAGTATCCGTCTGATGAAAAACAGCAACGCTGCTATTTACTTATCCAACTAAAATGAACTAATCAATACAGCTCAAAGAGTGAATATTTGAAGAAAGTAATTCATGCTTCGCCTGCAAAGTTAAAAGAATTAATTGAGCAATTTTTGACAATGAAAACATTACAGGAAATTGCAGTCTGATTACAGAGCATGAAAATAAGCAAAATGCACTGGTTACCTCTTCCTTCATGAATATGTTTCTCTGTTGCAATAAATTCTATTATGAAAGGTCTGATATACATCGAGTATAAGGTGAAGTCACCAATTACCCTCATTTACAGAACCTATAAAATACCCTTCTGTTTGTAAGATGCCATGAATACATCTATGGGTTCTTTTTCACGGTACTGTGGAGAATGCTTCCAGAAAAAGAATATATCCAGATTCCTGTAATACATTACTAATTAAAAGATCCCTTAAAGTTTATTTCATACAGTTAATTTCAACAGAAAATGACTGTACCAGGCCATTTTGGGTAGACAGAAAATGCAGCATCTTTGCTTTATCTATGTAGGTGACTTTGCAATTCTGCTGTGTCCTTGTAGCAATTCTACATGTCTTCCAAGGATTTCAATGCTGTTCTTGAAGTAAGGAAACACTGTCTATGCAGCAATAGGACCCCTTGATAATTTAGAAATTATGAAACTTACATAGTTTACACTAAGAATAGTGCAACATTATGTGCAGTGTCCTAATCTTGTGTATTTTTATTTTATTCATTATATCAAATGATTACTTTTGTTAAAATAGCTCATTACAATACTCTGAATTATATAAATTGCCTTCAATTGAAATTAAGCATGCTTCCTTTTGGAAAGGAAGCCAAGACATGAGAAATGCTTCACTTTTACCTCTTTTTTTCTTTTTTTTGGGGAATTTATCTGCGGGCAACTAAGGAAGTCTCTCCCATAACAGGCAATGCAAATAGAAAATGCAGAAGCATCAGAATTGTGTTCTGGTGCTCAGGAAAATAGATCCCTCTGCAGATGCTCATTCTAGAAATAGACTGGTAACTGGCAAATTGGAAACTCATCTTTGTAGTATGTGGCGAACTGTAATTTGGAGCTAAGTATTCGGAAGAAAATAGTTTGATTTCAGGTCAGATTTCCACTGAAGCCAGTCATGTTGCTGTAGTGCTACCTCTCTATGAGCAGAAAAATCAATGTCATATTTCTGGGCCCTGCTTTTCTTCTGCAGCAGGCTCCAGAGGTGAGCAGCAGGAACATCACCTTCGCTACATGCAGAGTCTGCCAGATGTAATTGCAATTAGCTATTTGCCTCTCTAGTTTTTGACTAGTTCTGCAGGTGTCCAGAGGTCTTGATTGGTCAGGAATAGAGAGAGAGTGGACGTTGAAGCACAGAGATGGTTCTGATGGATATCTCTTTCCTTTAAGTTAAGTTGGTTGGATAAAAGAGAGAGAGCATCTAATTGCCTAAATAAAGGGGAAAATGGCACCTTGAGTCCATAATAAAGAACGTGTCTTACAGATAAGAAAGGGACTAGGTGAAATTTTTACCTATTTAAACACTTAAGTCAGCTGACCATAAATTCCAAACTCAGGTGAGGGCAGCGTGCCTGGGGCTTTAAGGACTGCTGGATTAAGAAATGCACCCACTATTCCCAAGTTGTCATTGCAGAAAAGTTACATGTATGGATTAAGGTTGCTTTCAAGTGGCTTCTCTACATGAGAGCTGCTTCCAATCCTTTTAAATGTTGGTGGTTGTGTGACATATCACTTATCTGAAACATGGAAGTTCTCATGCGCTGGTGACTTTACAGATGTATTAATCTTATATTTCTTTATGTGTGTGTAAATATATATATAGCTTGGGTGCTACACAGCATTGCTATGTAATGTCATCAAGGAGGGTAAACTGTAATATGCCCTCTGAAGCTTGTCTCATGTTGCCAGCTTTGCTCTCTGTCAGATAGTTGAGTAGACATTTTCTAAAACAAAGTGAAATGGCTCTTAACTTTTACTTGGAAAGGATTTCAGCAGCAGAAGTTATCCAGAGTATAAACTATTCATGAAAAGGGGTTTAAAATATCATCCGCTTCATATTATTTTAGCAGTAAATTAAAGCTAGTGACCTCTTACAAAATTATAAAGATAGCTAGATTATCAAGGAAGGAATTCAGCTCAATTTAAGCCTGCTGAAGATACTAGATAACTCTGCCTGGCTCTATTAAAAGGTCCAAGAATTGTACCAGGGGACTCCAGATTTCTATTAGAAAAGCATATACAATATGTTATATCTTTATATAATTTTTATTCATTTCCCCTCAGTCTTCTGAACTTCATGATCCTTTGGTCAATTATTTTGAGAGAAGGAAATTGAAACTTCTTGCATGGTAACTTTGACAAATGTGCAGTATGTATATTGTATGGCATTCCCATAGGAGAACTTCAGAATTAAAATTAGTTTCATCAACATGCCATGAGTTCATTGACTTCATCCTTCATGAACTCTTTATCACAGCAAGTGTGTAAAGCACCCTTCATCTTCATTTCTGTTTAGAAATATCATCTTAAGAATATAACTAGTATTCCTAATTACCTTTCCCATTGGCTAACCTTTCCATCTGAATATGGTTTTAGTTAAAAGGTGTAATACCCCATGGAAAAATATGTTAGGAAATATGTATATTTGTATATAGAACTATACACCTACATATATATTTATGCCTGCGTATATACACAAACACGCACAATTTGGAGGAAGGCTAAATTCCCCATGGAAAAACATGTTAGGAAATATGCATATTTGCACATATATATAGGTGTATATTTCTATATATATATGCCTGTGTGTATGTACAAACACGCACAATTTGGAGGAAGGCTCACCAAGCAATAGATACCTTCCATTTAGCAGCAGTCCAAAGATGATGATAAAATCATTAATTCTGTCAATATAAATGCTAAATAGAAAAGGGAAATTGGATCCCTGCCTTGTGTCACATTTTCTCTGGTAGGAAATTGCAGCAGAGAAATTGAATCTGACAAATCTTCTGCATTTATAGCCCCTCATCAAAGGTATAACACGTGACATACAATAAATAGCATGACACCTCTTAATTAAACGGTGCCATTGTTTAGCCCAGAATAAATGCATTTTTTGCTTGGCCAGTGAGTAAGCTACAGCTCCCACAGGAATAATAAAATAAAAAATAAAATGGAATGGCCATAAAGTTAGCCAAAATCAAATTGACGAGCCCACGCTAATTATCTCTGGTATTATAGCAATGCAAATGTGGCTATAGGTTGACAGATAATAGAGGTGAGCTCATTAGCAAAGCACTGAATGTTTTCATGTTTATATAGAGCATTTATTGCCTTTAGTCTAGATATTCCATGCATTGGTGATTTTCTAAATTAGTATTTTAAACAGTTTTGTAAGTTGAATTTATAAAGGCATCATTCCTGGTAGTAAATGACTAAATCATAGCTGGGAAACTCAATTTTAGACACATGTAAGCTGTTTGACTTTTACATTGGATGATGCATGGGAAGGACTTAGAGAAAGTGTGCTGAGAAAGGGAGGGAAAGGGTGTGTGTGAATGTGAAATAAGAGACCTGTATTGAAGCATGAGTTTAGTCACAAGAACTATGTTCAAAATACTCCTTGTATATCCGGATAAAAAGTACTGCTTTTTCAAAGATATTTGGTATATTTCTTGTTAGTCATGGGCGTGATTCAATTTTGACCGAAGACTAGAAGTGAAATATATTTTTGACTTCTCCTTCTGTGCTTGTTTTAATTAGTTTAATGGATTTCTCTTCTTGATAGGAAAAAAAGTATCAAGACCTGCAGCTCATAAAAGGCCAAGGCATTAATAAGGATCCTTGAACACAGACAGTTGCTTTTTTCTTTATTTTCAAAATGCCACCTAACACATTTGTTTGTTTATTTATTTGATCTGTACACTTTGTACATTATTTCTCCAGAAGCTCAATCCAGAGTTGTGCTGATATACTGGAGTGAGAAGCAGTCTTTTCTTTGACATAAGGTAGAGGGCATGTGAGGGGCTTTGTTTTCATTGGACATAATCACTGGGTTTTACAATGAACAACTTTGTAACGTGAATTGCTCTTTTTAACCGTCACCAGTGGAGTGAGTAAATGAAAGTGATACACAGTGCTGGGGGAGGCAATGTTGCAGGGAATCATCGTTGGGTTACAGAGAGAAAATCCCGTGTCCTTCCCCAGTCGCTTCAAATATGAAAACCTCGATGAGCAGCTGCTTTTGGCAGTAACCACTTTGTGGTGGCAGCGTGCCCCAGCTCCTTCCAAAATAGGTCTTCCCTGCACATTTTCCTTGGGTTTGAGGCTCTCACCCAGCGGGATCAAGAATCACACTTCATCAGCTCCTGCAGTGGCAGAAGCAGAGCAGCTATGGGGATTTAGTGTCCTTTTCCACTCCAGTTCTTCAAATAATACATATTGAAGAAAATGGGTAATCTTTTGGTTTTTGCTGCTGCTGAATGTAACTTGGTATTCTGTTTAGCTTTGAACAGATATGTATGCTTCAGGTCCAAGCTGATTTCCAACTCTGAACAAAAAAACAGTGAAATTGGTACTCGAAATCAGCTTTGCAGGAGAAAAAAAAATCTGGAGTAAAAATCATCCACAAAGCAGTCGTTTCTTATGTCTCCTAAGTAACAATAACAGATACTGCTGAACTCCCAGATGCACAAAGGCATTTTAAATGATGCATGTTTCTCTTTGTAGCTAACCTTTAATGATCTGTCAAGTCATGTTATTTTCAGAAATCAATAAACTATCAGCAAAAGAAACAAACTAGAAAACAATGGAAGTTACTTAAAGCCCTTTCTGCGACTGTGAGTGCAAAGGATGGAAAATTCTGAACGCAAATTACTGTTTGAAATATCATTACTCTTAAGGGCAAATAACCCTTTTGTAGTGCCAATTAACTTGAATGTGGGCAAACCTAAAAAGCACCAGAACTGAACTACGAAACCAAGGGAAGATGAAGTGTCTGCTATAGCTGTGTTCGGATGCAGTTTTCTTAAGTGCACTATAAGTATGTGGCTGAAATACAGAGCAACTCTGATCATTATCAGAAAAACAGATACGATACCTGAGTTGGTGTCAAAAATATGTTTCAAAAAGGAGGGATTGTTTCAAAACCCAGTGTCCTGTATGGAATGCAAATGTGACCCTGTTTTTTGACTAAATTCTAGAACCGATAATGTATTTTATCATGTGTAGCATAGTAGAACTTGTATAAAAAGGCAAAACAGTATGTTCGTGGCAAAGTTAGATGTGAAATTAAGGCTTTTGGGGGAGTGGGGAAGAATAAGCAATGAGAATAACTAATTGAACATTTAGTTCAATTTAGAACTATTTACTCAAAGGCTGTGACAAATTCTTCATCTCTCAAAACCTGTAACTCAAGACTGGTGTTTTTGTGGGGCCTGTAAAATTACAACTAATATGAGGAAAGAGGATTAGTAAAGGATTTGGTCAGCAAGGGGAAACCTGACAGATTTCCAGTTCTACTTTTCCTTCAGGAGTTTGGGCTAGTGAAAGAGTTGTCCCAGCTGCCAGCCCACTGTAGTTTGCACAGCGCTCCTCACGAGCTGCAGGCACAGCCTGATATTATCAATCCACAGATTTTATTGGTTCTAGATTTCCGTTTTTGCTTGCATCAATAAGTTCTATGTTAACTCTTTAAGGCTTACTTTCTCTCCTGTTTTTTCCAGCCAGTTCTCTGATGTTGTCTTCAGAAGCTTTTGATAATCTGCATCAGTTTGAGTATCATCAGCTGAAAATAAGTCTGAAAATGACACATATCAAGAAAAATGCTCAGGGATACTATACAACATAGCATATTGATTTTGATAACAGTTGAAATCTATCTAGTTCAGTTGTGTGTCTGGTTATGTCTACTAAAGAAATCAGAAATTGCCTCTTGGTTACATAGCTATTGTTCTAACATCTTTGGGAGTCTGAGGTTTCCTCTAGGAAGCCAGGGCTGGACTCCAGGCATCTAAGACTGCATTCATGAATCCTTCATGAAACTTTTGATGTGTCTGACCTAAGGGTGCTATTGGGGCTGAAAAGACGCTTCCACAGCAATTTTGTGCCTTGCTGTGTATAAAGGATTATCAGCATGTTATATGCCCTAAATCGTCCTGAGGGAACATATTCTTCCAAGCACCATATGTTACACACCTAAGCTTGGAGACCTAGAGATTTCTCAGAATGTTGCAGGGAAGATGGTTGGCAAGACCCCTGAGTGAAAACTTGGATTTTTGTTTGTTTTGTTTTTATTCCCCATGGGTAAGAAGTAAACCTTATGAACTTCTAATAGAACTTCTAATGAACTTCTAATAATAAGTCAGCCGAGAATTTTCTGACAAAACTCAGATTTTTCTCCTGTTTTACATACTAAGATCTTTATCAGAATGCCAGAGCCTGTAGCTTCTGGCATGGTTTCACTGAGCAGAATATCCCAAAGCATTAAATCTTTGTGCTTCCAGATCCCAGTGACACAATTTGGTGACTGTGGCTCCAAAAAGTCATAGCATGTTGGAAACCAAGGCCACTAGACTCTAGACCCCACAAACTCTTGAATAACAAGTGATACCAAAGGGTCCCAATCCAAAGCTCTGGGATACAGGAGAACTTTGCATGACTGGGCTACCCTGCAGTAAAAGAGGTGGTCTTTATAATAACTCATCGTTTCTGCATTTGTTTTCAGTGGTTAATTAAAGTAAATCTGTAGAAATCTAATAGTCTCTGTAGAAATCTAATAGTCTCTTAACTGATACCAAATTCATAGGCTAATATGGAATGGATGGAATATGTCAAATAGTTTCAGATACTGATGAATGGTATTTCCGAGGAAGTATTTTCATCTCTTTGAAACTAGATATTCTATTACAGTACTTATGAAAATTGAAATCTTTATATTTCAGCTGAACAGAAATGTGTGTTGATGGTGTTTTCTTCTTGCATTCCTATCCACAAAACCTATAAGTTTCCATTCCTCTTTTCTTTTGTTGTTTTTTTTTTCCCCCTTTCCTCCTTTTGGTATTTAAGCTTATGGGAGTGAGTATATCAAGCATTTTCCTGCAAAATATAGATTACAGAAATTAAGCTGTTTTTTTTTAAGTAACACTTTAAGAAAAATGTCAAATACGGCCACTAATAATATCATTGTGTTTTCAATGTTTTGTCCTATCCAAAATGTTTAAAATTACTTTCTTGCCTGCAGAAACTTAAAGTGAAAAAAAAATACTGCATGTGCAATCTATCTACACAATAAATGTAAAGCAAGTCTGGAAATTTACTAGCAGAGTGCTCAGTATAAGTATCATCTTGTGTGGGAGGCATTTTGCCCAGTCGGTTTCTTTTTGCATGTTAAAAATACCCTAGGATTCTGCTTACTAGTGCCAAATACAAAGTATGAAGAAATTCAGGCCCGCTAGGAGACTACCTTTAGATTGAGAAGAAACATATGCTCCAGAGGCAGTGCATCTATTCAGCCTGGCACAATCCTCACATTCCCAGACTGACTATTGTCAACATTTAAAAATGTATGTGGGGGCAGCTGAAGTAGTTTCCATTCCACTTTACCTAAGCTGGGCCTGTTAACCACAGACTTGGCAGATAAATGTCAGCCTTCTTCAGAGGCACCTGGCAGAGATGACTAGAACATACCACTTCTATTGATCTTGGGTCATTCGCTAGCCCTGTGTCAGGAAGGTGTCCCGGGGTTCTTCTGTTCATACCACTACCATTACAGCTTAGATTGGCAAAGATTCACAGGGCAGATTTCATCTCTAATGCTTATTAACAGAAAAGTATTGCTTTTCATCAGTCTCTAGCTGTTAATGAATGATTAACTAGGGGCTATAAGCTTTGCTGATGACCTAAGTTCACTTGGTCTTTTGTTAATGGCATATCTTCCCTCCTCAATAGGTGATACTTTCGTCCCAGGTACACTCTGCAGCAAAGTTTGGCTAACTTTTGTCTGAATCAAGCAGAGTTGCTTTACCAGCAGTGTAATTGTATTTCAAGGATGCTGTCTCCTAGAACAAAGTTCTATAGAATTTGATAGAGACACCTGCAATTGCCTGTGGGAAAAGGAAACACCAAGCAGCAGGTACATGGGGGATACTGAGATCAACATGTGAACAAGTGCCATCAGTTCGTTTTAAACGTAATGCAGATAATCTGTATGTAATATACGTATATTTTTGTTTATTTGTTTTTTTTTCTCACTGCACTGGAATATTCTGTGCACCAATAAGGCAGTACAGGTACACTTATAGGAAACTTAACACACACATGCCAGCATTTCATATTAACTAGAGTGAATGTTGCAAGACAGTAACTGTCATTAATGCATGTGTCATATCAGCATTTGGAAATGGCATTGCTATCTATGATTGCATTAGACATTGGAGAACAGATTTGTTTGAGGGGAGATGTACCCTCAGGTTCCTGCCAGGTTTGAGTGCAAGGAACAAAGCAAATACAAAATGTAATTTCATTTCCACTGGATTGTATTCGGGTATGTGAAGTAAAGAGTACATTTAAGATCACACGTGTAGAGTTGTAAATCTGTAAACACACAGGCCCAAAACTAATTATATTAAGCCGAGTGAAAAAACGTGATGACAACGTAGCACACTGAAATGAATTCTGAGATTTTTTTTATTCTTATTTTTGTGATTCCAATAACAACTTTCACCTAGCCCAGATGCATAGTGCATGTATAGGTATGAATCTGCTGGTAGTGACAAATATTCTGTGTGCAGTCAAAGGGTTACCCTGCTATGAGAACTTTTATACGCCCTGTCTGTAAACTTTAAGATATCAAACACAATTCCTCATGCCTTCATTTCTGGGAACAAGAAATGTTGAAATAGCTTAAGAATTCTTTAATCTCCTTTCCTGACTTTTTTTCTAAATTTCTGTACTTAAGAAAGAGGAGAAAGTGCTGCTTTTTTAGATTCAAAAATCAATACATTCAAATTAATATTTTGTGATTTAGGGGAAGAACTTACTGATTTTGAAGGGTACAAACCCTTCAAAAGGCCTGATCCTTATGTTTGTATTTTTAGGCTTAGTGTTTTATTTTTACAAGCAGAGCATGTTTTCTGTTCAGAAAGGTTTCAGGGTTCTGAATATAGCTATTAATTTCAATAGAAAATCAAGTAAGAATAAGATCAGAGAAAAGGGTGGAAGTGCATGTAATTTAGCTGTCCGTTTTAAACACAAGACCTGGTCCATATAGGTGTAGTTCAACTGTATGCATGGTTTCTAGCCTTAGCCTTTGGAATTTGTACTTCAGCAAGAAAAATTCAATTTAGGGAAATATGTTCATTTGCACAGATGATGTTAAGAGTTTAGGACATGAGGAATGGGAACATGGAATGCCTTGCAATTCTAAGAGATAATTAATTTTTATGTAGTTGATTTCTATGCCATTTCTGGTAATAACTAATGAACATGAATGCATTTTAACCATATGTAATATCAGTAAAAAATGGAAGAAATCAAAGCTTAATTCATTTTTATACTAGCCCAAAAATTCAAGAGTGAAAACTAATTGCCTGTCAATTTCTTGCCTTTTTCACTGCCTCTTCCTTGTGTTCTTTTTGGCATACGTTGTTTAGTGGCTGGGTAACAAGATAATTACTGTTTAAATTTTTACAACAAGTAATTAAAATAGCCAGTCAGTGCCAGAAAACTATCTGGATGAGAAGCAAGTCCTTCTAAAAAAATAACAAAGGCTGTATTAATTCTTTTGTCTTCCCTTAAGTAAAATACTCAATCTTACTCTGTGCTGGTTGAGGATTCATGCCATTGAGCAAAGCACTGTATTTCTATATGTGCCTTTTTATCTCATATCCTTCTATGATTGAAAATACGCATTCAAAGCAGAATGCACTTCTATTTTGGTAGGACTGCAAAGATAATAATTAACCTATCTCACCTTTTAGAAGTATTTGAATGCATTTGTGTGTTTGTTCCACCTCACAAGATTTACATGCAGCAATAGCTGTACTAGCAGGTGAACCAGAGAGGTTTTAGGGGCCATAACCTGAGCTGGGAGCTCTGTGCTTCTCCTGTAAAACTTCACCACACCACCAGTCACACTAGAAGCAGAGCTGGAAGACGCTTTGTTCATGGAGGTGCCGGTGCTCATGGCGTTGTTAACTCTTGCAAGAGGAACACAACGCAAGATATTTTTACCAGGTATGGTAAAGAAGGAAAGGGCATTAACAGTTCAGCTGGAAAAGGTGTTTGCTGGTGCTGTGTATTTAGTGTGTACAGACTGCTCTGTTCTCTCAGTGAGCTGCAGGGTTTTACCAAGGAAAATTCCCCTTGGGAAACGCTGCCCTGTGGGAGTCGCAGGGAACGTGAGCAGCACCATGGCTTGGACTGCCAGGGCTGCCTGGGGATGCCTCTGCTGAGGCAGGGACTGCGTCCTCCCAGCTCGTCTGCATGTCTGTCTCAGCACAGGAGAAAGATGTGAGCATCCTGTACCTTCACGAATTACAGCCACTCTCTCCTCTTGTGCAAGGCAAAGCTTTCCATGCATTTCTCCCACTACGAGTCCCACTCCAGCTGAATTTCAGCTTAGGCAAGATGCTTGTACTTTGGCTAGTAAATTTTTAAACATGTTTTAATATGGCACGTTGCCAGCAAAAACACATTAATCAATATGAGAATAATAAAAATATATGATATTCATTTAGAGTCCTGGTTTGGAAAATTGAAAGGTTGCATATTTTCCAGCTCCACTTCTGTTCTTGGATGTTCAGAGTGGGGAAAACAATCTTTGACTGTTCTAGAAGAGTTACTAGGCTGGGTTTTAAAAATATTTAGTGGGCTCAGTCCACTTAATCACATGAAAAAATCCTCAGGCCAGTCTGTAGTATAATATGTTTCCTTTTTCTTTTTCTTTTTTTTTTCTGGTTGGTGGTTTAAATAAAAAAATAAGGGAAAATTTATTAGTTCATGTAGAACCTAAAAATAAATTATTCAAGAGGATAAGGGAAAGGGGAACTTTATGAACTAAAATGCTTGATTTTTCTTTTGGTTTACTTTCAAACATTTCCATTAATTCCAAAGAAGTTTGTTTTTCATGCTGTTTTTTTCTATTAAGGTCAGCTTCCAAATGAATAATTACACTTCAAAATGCCTTTTAAAGGTGTTTTATTTTTTTTCTTTTTTTTCCCTCCCTCCACAGAAAGTTAAAAGGAAACATTTTAGCATTTTCAAATGCTTCCCACCCATTTCTTTCAACCAATATTGTGTGCTGATTCCACCTCCAATTTCTCAACTTTTGGCTTTGGCACAGCTCATTTTCCACTGACTTCTCCAATCTGTTCAAAAAATTACCCACCTTTCATCATATTTCCCCTTACAAGAAATTGGTATGTCTATTGGCAGCAGCTAATACAAGAAGTTGAGAAATATGCTATTGCAAGCACCTGAAAGAAAATCTTATGGAATTAGCATGTTAAGGAGCAAAGGAGGATGGTGAGTTCAAGCTGAACTTCCCTGTTCAGCTTCCCTGTTTGTTTCCCTGTATAATTTGGAGATAAAGAATAGCCCACAGTACTTTCTGTGATACATACAGTGGAGACACTAATATTGTAATGAATATTGAACTGCTTTCTTTTCTCTGTACATATTTTGTTGCCTACAGATAGTGCATTTAGAAATTCTTGAAGGCTGCTTCCCTGTATGAGAACCTTGTGGGCTTAATGGGTCTTTAAAAAAAAGATTTTCAAAAATGAAAATGCAAAGCTGGGTACAATCTGTGACATGTCTGGAGGCTGAGTACCTGCCTTGTAATAAATCCACATCTCCTCACCTGTTAATTTTTGGTTTCGGTCCACAGAGATGTTAATCGTAAACATTTTGCAACAGGAAAAAAAATGTGAATACACATTTAAAGTAACAAAAATCCTCAGCATCATGGAAAGCCGTTGGAAGAAGTAAGTGAGAGGAACATTAAATGGCCTTTATCATACTCACTGTTGTTAACATTGTGTAGTTTCACAACAGCACATTATATTTCAAATGACTGTGGGTTTTAATACATTACTGCTGAAGAATCTTTCCTGTAGAGCAAGAGTAAGATTGGCAATATTAACACATAAGGAAAAATGGTATTTCATTTAGGCCCAGAGGGTGCTTTTTGTAAAAAGGCCCAGCACTGGGGGTTGTAGTTTTAACAGGAAGGAACCATGATAGGTTAATCATGCCTGAAAATCCTGCTATGAGATAACGTCTTGAATGAATTCTGTAGGCAGATGGGGGCAATTGCCTCTCTGCACATTTGAAGGGGTATTGATCTTTCAGCTGTGTTAACGATGCAGTGTTCTTAATTGGGCAATTTATTTTTGTTTTGTTTTGTCTTGTTTTGGCTGTTTTATTTTTTAGCAAGAAAGGTTCCCATTTATTGGTGCTTCTACAGCAGTAATGAGATTATCATTTAACCTAATTCTGTTTGTTCTACTGATAGAAATGTTATAATACTGCCGTATTGACTTTGCTTATAATAAAACACTCCTTGTAGCATCTGTGGCAGTTGCAAGAATGAGGCTCATTTTCAGCCTAAGAAAGGATACTTACGAACTTAGCGCTTTTCAGATCCAAAGTGGTAGAACAAAAATATAGGAGGGAAAAGCTTTTTTATTTTATGGGTGAATGGCTGTGGGGTTGAAATGAGGGGGAAGAGGGGAAGTGTGTTTGATATCTAAGTGCTTCATGACATTTCTTTCTAAAACTTTCCTCACTGTAGATTAAGCCCACTGGAGGATAGCAAACACCAGGTCTCTGGGCTCTAAAAACTCTACAAAGGTGATTGCTGACTGACTGGTCTTTGATGACAGCTGCCTCTGTAGCCTCCTTGGCAGTCTCTCCTTGGAAGGCTTCCACCGGAGACCACGAGCTCGCTCTCTCTTGGACAGCCAGATTGCGTTCATGTTTTGTGAACTGTGAAAGTTGAACTTTCTTCAACATACCTACGAACAGAGCCTGTGTCCCAGAAAATTATTTCAAGGGCCTTATTCCTGCTAACCATTAGATACGTTTTGATTAAATCAAGCCAGGATCATTTACCCTATGGAATAATTTGTTCCCTAATATATAAGGGAATATTATGACTTAGCTAGGCCTCATGTTATTTGACATTATATTAGAGGAGCATGTGTCACAGATAAGGGATGTCACCTGAGGTACCTCCAAAAGAGAAAGAAATGGGGATCTTATAAGAAAATAAATTACACTGACATCAGAAAAATCTCCTAAAAGCTTACAGGAATAGAGTGCACTCAGAGAGAGTTCACTTTGACATATTACCCAAGAAGAGGATATGCTTTCTACTGTCAGAACATCTCTTCTGCGGGATCTTACTGTCTCAAGTACTGACACATGTTCTTCTCTGGCAGCCAGGGTGAAAACAGTGATATAGTCCAGGCGGAGCTTGAATTTCTATACAAAAGTCTTTCAACTTGAATTATTCATACACTACATGCAAGTCGGAACCTCGCTGGCTTTCTCTGCTCCAGTTGCAGCTGTTTGTCCTAGGGAAAGGACTAAATCCAAAGATGATGTTTCTTCTTAAGTGCAAGAGGTGAAATATGTCTTTAGACTGCAAAGCAGCTGCTGCTATCCTGCCGTCATGTAAGGCTTATATCTGTAAAGCTTTTTACAAATCTGATGGTGGGTCAGAGCAATGAAACTTTTGCCAGACCCAGGTCCTTGGTCTCAACCAGAGCTCCAAGACCACCGAGAGGCTACTGAAGACCTTTGTCTTGCTGCTCCTTTATTGCTGGGCTGCCTTCTCTGGGAGCCAGCTCAGATGTAGCTGATGCACCATGGAGCAGGCTGAGGTGACCACAGCCAGGAAAAGCCCTTCCAGGGTCTCCCAGTCCCTGGCTCAGTGCACTGTGGGATAGGGCTCTGGATGGAGAGGGCCCTCAATCTCCACCCCGCAACTTCTTCTGACAGAGCAGCCAGCCCTAGATGCACCCTGACATTTAACCATGAGTTAAGTAGCTTGCTGAAAGCTCCTGGAGCATCACGATAGCTTCTTTTAACCTGTTTTTTTTTTAACAACACTGTCAAGGTAAGAACTCTAAAATACTATTTCTCTATAGAGAGTATCCCAGTTTATAATGTGTTTGCTTGCACATACGCGTTATGCCACATTACTGAGAAAATGACATAATATACAGTATTATATTAATATACGAAGTGCTTTAATCTTCATGAAAGGGCTGAACCAGATCAGATGGTAGCTAGCACAGTGACATGGGGATAAGAAATGAGGCCACCAGAGAAAAGATACAGTTAAAGAGTACTATAAGTGCTTTCAAATTGCTTTGGATTGTCTAAAATAACCCTGGATTATTTTAGGGAAGTGGCTGAAGCAATCTCAAAAATATTACTGCTAAATTTTAAGAACTTACAAAAGGTAAAGGAAGCTCTGAAACACTGGAAAAGAGCAAATTTTGGGACCGATTATCAAAAAGGAGAGGAAATGGAGGAGTCAATCATAAACTGGCCAGCTTGCTTCAGCTCCTGGAAAAAATTAAGAAAATGATAATTTTAGTACCTAGAATTCAATAAGGAGAAACCCATAGCAGCCAAGGCAGACTCTTTTCTAGACCAGCAATAGCAAATTTCATTGTAGAATATGAGAGAAGGTGTCACTTAATGAAGTTTTTGAACTTGTATTACAGCTTACAAGAAAGTTTGGGAAATACAGACTTACTGGAAAAAACGAATGAGAGAAAAAAAAAATCCTCAGCCCTGCTGTTCTGTCCCTGCACCAATGAGACCAGCTGAACAATCCCAACCTCCAATACTCCTTCACTTTCGCAAAAATCATCTTTCTTTAGCTATCAGCAATTAGGATTACTGGGCATCATTCTCTCCTTCAGAATTCAAAGATCAATTCCTCGAACCTTATAAGCTGGTCTAAATCGAAACTGTGGTTAAGCTGTTGAAAGAGACAGTTCCATTTTCCTTTTGCCGTTTTCCTTCCTTTCTTCTGTCTTCATCCTCCCTCTAAGCTAATTAGAAAGGTTTGATTTGGCCAGGATCAGTTCACTGTTTAGGTCCCCTGTATAGCTGCAGAAATGCTTGTGTCATCAAGAGGCACAAGAAAGGGTAAATAAAAGACATTCCTGATGTTGTTTGCAGCATATGTGAACCTCTGGTCTCAGTACGAGCTAGATGCAACTAAATGATCTAGCGCTACGAACAACCTTCCTTGTTACCATCTTAGCTTCCTTCTTCCTTTCCGATATCAGTTATGACTACGTAAACTATCTAAACCTAACACATCTTTTTGTGTTGTTTGTTCTGTGTTTAACCAAAATATCTTATTTCTGCAGGTGCATGTCACTCTTTACAGCCATGGTTGTGCTGCCCTTGGAGATTATTTTCCAAAAGCTTCTTGGTGCACTTACAGTACCTTTTTCCCAATGTGGACAATGACTACTTATAGCTCAGCACTGCTGCAGGCAGTTCTTTTCCAATTCTTTATAGGTTCTTTCCAGGACAACAGTTCCTAAATTTTCTTCCTGACATGATGACTTGCCCCTACTCCATTAAAATACTTCTTCCCAAGCAACTTCTTAGCTCATTACTTTTATCGGAAGAACACACCCTGTATATGCTAAACAGAACTATAAACAGGTGAAATCAAGAGCAGTGAAGTATGAAGTAATAGAGCAAGTTGACAGTTTGCAAAGAATTCCTTTCACATGTTACAATTTTGATGTTTGAGAAGATCGTGTAGCTCTTGACGTTTTTTCATCTCTAGAAGGTGATGTTAAAAGTCAAAAAATCCCTATCACAAACAAAGAAAATCAAATACTTCTATTTCAATGTTTTAATAATCAATGGGTCAATGAGCCTTCTGGCATATGCATTCAGCCTTCTACTATTCATATATATTATATATAGATTTTAATACTGAAATTTTCCTTTGAATATATGATTGAATTGGACTGGGTATTTTGGGTGAGCGGTGTGTGTGTTTTTTTTTTTTTTTTAATTTGTTTGAGGAGTTTTTACTATGCTGCCTTATTTTCGCCTCTGTGCTGCCAAAATAACAGTGTTAGAATGAATCGTGCTCTCCAAATATTTACAGAAATCCCACCCCCCACCCTTTTTTTCTTTTCCCCTGGAAGAGATAAACAGATTTCGAATCAGACTTCATAAACCTAACTTCCAGCTCTAACTGGCAGGCACAAGAAATGTCAAAAAACTTATGGAACGGAGAGCTTTTACATAAGGTAATGATATGGGTCAAGAAGGCCCAAAAAGCAAATGCAAAAGAAGAAGGAATTAAAGACGCCTGACGAGTAATAGCCAAGACAAAAGCCTCCAAGGATAAGATGTTTCTGCTGCTTTTTACAGTGCTTAGGCCAATTTATTTTATCACCGAAAATACTGTGAGATTGCAACTTTTAGTACCAGATTCCATATCTAAGAGTACCAGACAGAAAAATATTAAAACATGGTGTTTTTCTGTATAGGAGGTTGCAAGGATAAAACAATTTATTTACATGAGGGAAATGCTGGTTTTGAATCCATGTTTTTAGAAAACAGCTTTACCGAAACCACAATAAATCTGACTAGCAAAAGAGCTCATCTATTGTCTATCTTATATAGCAGTTTATTATTCTCCCCATCCAGTACGTGATTAAATCATACCTTTACTGTTTAACCTAGCGTATTCAAATGTAATATTTTCTTCCAAGAAGTTTCTATATCAAAGTTATATACATATCTATAAAAGAGAGGCACTGGGTACAGAAAAGACAACTGATGTTTGGAGCACTGAGCTTAAAAACAAGCAAGAAAGCAACACTAAAGAAATACTTAGACCTAATGAAAGGTGCCTGGGCAACAAAACGAAGGAACATTAATTAGTAATGCAGAAGATGATAGTTTACTAGAACAAAATAAATGTAACAATCACTCATGCCTAGTGGATGTTTGTATTGCTAAGATTATATGAATCAAAGTAGAGCTGACAACACAAGACCTAGATGGAGAGACAATATCTACACTAATCAGAGGAAGACCCTGGAAGAAGACAGAAGTGTGAGAGAAATAAGAACGTTTGGGTGGAAGTTGCTTTCCTGAGTTTACCAAAAATCTTCTTTTGTGATGAAACTGAAGTCTATTTGGCAAGCATATTTGATTTTGGCTAAATTCATAAGCAGAATCGCTGTAATCTCATTAGCAATAAAAAAGTAATAAAAAAAAGTAGAGGCTTGAGACTCAGAAGATACAGGTTTGCATCTGAGAAGTGTAGTATAAATATTCTTAAAATGATAGTTATTCCTGGATGTGGGAGCTGCCCAAACACTTCACTAAATGACTGCTGAAGCAGGTACATTTGAGGTAATGTTACTGTGTACTTGCTCTCAGAAACAATGAGTATATTGTAGGAAAGATCATCATCATAGTTTACTTTTGATCAAGTAATTCAATTTAATGGAAGGGTAAGCAAAGGAAGGTCTGTAATATAGCTTCCTATTTCAAAAGCAAAAAGAAAGATAATTTCACTCATGGTAAAAATACATAGACTGAATTCGGCAGGGTTTTGTGGAAGAGATTGGAAGTGTGGGCTGTTTTGGGAGCTTTTTAATTTAGACTTAAAACTAAATTGAACTTTTTCCCAGAAAAAGAGAGAAAAAACCTGGTTAGGAGTCTTAGCACCTAGCTAGATGAATAATCATCTCTGGAAGGATATTAGTAGATAAGCACAAAGCTGACAAATAGCAGACAATAACAAAGACAGATATGTTGTAGAGGCCAGAGTTCATGGATAAAATGAGTATTCCCATAAATCAAGGTGAGTTAGAGCTTACAAAAGCTATTAGGGAGAGAAAAGTATTCTTTGGCCTTATAAATAATAATTATTATTTTTTAAGTAGAGGGAGAATAAGGAAAATAGTGGAGCAATGATGTAGTCAAAATAATGAAGAGATGAAAGACAGTCTAAGCACATCCCCCAAACTATATGACCACTTTACCTTGGGTTTCAATAGAGATTTCAATACCGATTATGAACACAAAAACAGGTAGGCTAGTAGGATTTGATAAAAACAATCATAGCTAAAACTGAAATAACATGTAAAGGTCATGTTGTACCCAGTTTGTGACAATCTCTTAGTGTCCATGGGAGAATCCTTAAAGAGCTCGTGTATGACCTTGTAAGCAAAGTGTGAGGCCACGAAGGCACCGTTAGGATGTTTAATGGCACAAGCAGCCTCCATCTGGGACCCCTACCCTTGTGCAGGGCCCCAGGAGCTGCATTTCAGGTCTGGCCTTCAGCTCCTTGACTGATCCACCTCCTCTGTGCGCTCTGCTCTACACGGCGCTGCTTCCTGGGCAGACCTGGCACCTGTGCTGTCCGTAGTTTGTCTCCTGGACAGACCCTTCCTGCCCTTCTCCGTCCAGTCCTCCACCTAGCCCCATATCCTTTTGTTCCTCTGTGTGGCCTGGGCCTGACTCACTGCTGGGTCTGGTGCTAATGTTTGTCCATCTTACCAGCATCTGATTCTGCCTGCTCTGTTCATACCCTGTGGGATGGCACCCTGCTGGTGGGGATCACCCTTGGTTCCCATTTTGTCTGCCCCTGGGGAACAACTGGCCTCTGAGATATGGTATCAAGATTTTATGCGATCAAGGTGAGTATTTAAAGATATTGAAAAATGAGTATTGAATGTATGCGCAGTGTCACGTTAGAGATATTTTATATTATGGAGAATGCACTAATCCTTGGGGAAATGACAGCATAAATAAAACAGAGAATGTGTTTTATATGAATCCATCCAGGTTAATGAAGCTAATTAATAAGTTTGAAGAGGTAAGATACTAAATCATTACAAGGCTTAAAGGAGAGAATTGAGTGGTATGCACATAAAGGCCAAATATATATCAGAACAGAACAGTACCTCAGTCTGTATCAAAATAATTGAAACTTGGAATCAACAGAAAATAGAATTTGGCTATGTAGGATTATGGGAATGACCAAAAATATGTATTAGGTCTCTATATTTTGCATTCCTCTTTCTTTTCTTTTTTTTTTCTCTCCTGACTTCTGGGACTCTTTTAGGAAAGAAACAATACCTTCTTTTGAAAAAATTGTTTTGGTTAATGCAAACTTGATCTTTCATAGTCAAATACTACTCTCACAACTGACAGACTTCACAGCTTGGTATCTAAAGAAAAGTAACACTGAGATGTTTTTCAAGGAGGTCAAATTTTCACCCAAAAGGGAAATGGAAGTGTGGACTTGTCAACTGAAAAGTTTACTTATGAGGCACATGGACCATGACAGATAACATAAACTTTTCTATGTTAAAAGTGCTGAAAGATAAAAGAATATTTTTGAAACTTCCAGCAACTGATACTGTAAGTCATAGTGGGTCACTTAAAATAATTATAAGATGCAAAATATAGACTATTGTTTCTTGACCCTCTGGGAAATGAAATATTTTCTTGAAAAAGATGTAAAGTATCAGCTTTTATGGGAAGATTGGAAGTTTTTTTTACTAATCTGTGCAAGAAGAATGTAGTCCCCTTTAAGCATCCAAAGCAAGGCTATATAGCCAATACAGTCTTTTCTAACCACTCTTGAAGTCATGCTACCCTCACCAGTTCAAAGGGGTTAGGAGTTGGAACCTAACCGATGTCCTACCACAGTACAGATGACTGAGCTCATTATCACTTTAACTTACACTCTCTAGGTATATCATATTTTTCCTCTGTTTTACTCCTAAACTGGCAAGTCCAGGGCTGCTATTGGTTATTAACCCTGATCACTTTATGGACAGGTTTCTCTCGGCTATGTAGCCAGTGTTTCATAGACTTCAGTTTCATTACCTTGTGAAAGAGGTGCAGAAAGGCAGTTTGGATTATGGGAGAGATAATGCCTTATTTTCTTACTCTGTGAATTGGGAATTTTTTGAGCACTGGTATTCTGTTTTGGACAGAATAAGTGATTTCTTAATCACTAATGATACTGGATTATTGTATTCAGTGACTTCTTTCAGTGGTGCTGCCTCAATCTCACTTTCTGTTTCTAAAAGAGAAGCAGAATTTGCTTTCTTCTAAATTAGATTCCAGACAATGGAAGTAGCTTTTATTTCACATCTTAGTAGATAAAGTAGGGCTGCATCTCTAAATGGATTGATCAATTTGTAAATAGAGAAAACACCTAACTGAAAGAAAAGACCAGGAAACATATTGGGGTTTTAGAATACAGCCTGCTTTAGTATCTCTCTAGTTATTTCAGTTTATAAAGAGATAGTTTAGGTTGAAAAAGAAATGTTTCCCTTGGTGGGACTGTATGTTGGCGAGATATGGGGCAATAAATCTTTGGTGAACCTGCACCACGTATGCAAACTGGAAAAGAAGAAACATGGGAGTCCATACAGTGTTGTGACCGGGCTATTTTGAGGAAACTAACAGTGCCATCTTTTCCGGGGCCAGTCTGGTTATTGATTGAACCAGAAAGAGTGAACGGTTCTAGAGCATGCTTATCATTTCAGAAACCCAAGGAATTTAACAATTACTCGGGTGCTATCAGCCATTTGTCTCCCGAATCTGAGGTGCCCGTACAGGTGTGACTGGTGTTCCTCCCAGCAGAGACTGTGGAGTTTTCGCCTTTCCTCTCTCCTGCCCTTTCCCTGAGATGAGCTGAAGACTTGCTGGCTGGCAACAAGATTGCCCAGCAGTCCAGTGCGGCCTGTGTTTTGTTTTAGGTTTAAAAAAATAGCTATATTATACAAGTAAGGTGAGTATTATCAGAACAGCCAATGGTTTAAAATTGTCTCCAACCAGCTGAGTTACTTTCCTTCTTAAATACCTACACCCACCAAAACTATCCAGGTCTGTGGAGTCCTTCAGGCCCCGCTATTCCTTCTCCCCGCCACCAGATGCCTACCCTGCACATTCCCCAGGCAGGATTTTGGCCTTCCCTTGTGGCTGCCATTTCAGCCCACAATCCCCAGCTGCCATTTTGTGTGCCCGATGCCCTCCTGGGGTTGGGGCTGCCCTTTCCACCCCTTTTGCCTGGTATGGACCCTGGCAAAAAGCGTAAACCAAAATAATGGCCTCCGTAGGAGCTAAGCTATAGCCCCATTGAGGCAATAAAAACCATTTATGGCACTTTGCTTTTTGCTTATTGTTTTTTTTTTTGCTTTATGCTTTTTGCTTATTCCTAAGCTTTTGTCACAATAGTTGTGAAATTTAGACATGAAGAGTCAGCAGCCAAGTACCACAACATTCACGTCTGTCCATGATCAACCAGTGAAAATCTTCCCCAGTCCCAAAGCTCCCTGGTAAGATGGAAGAAGAGTCAAGCACCATGCTGAGCAGCACAGCTAAGTTGAGAAACACACAACGTGCTGTGAATTGGGGAACCTCCTGCGCTGCCTCTCCGCTTAACTAACAGGTGTGCTAAGCCAAAAATATTGCTGCCCAGTGTTTGAAGCTGCCTGCACTCACCGGTAGCTACAGCTAATTGCTTTGACTTTTCTTTGGGCTTGCATATCGTGTAGCATTAGTGATGTGAGTAACCGTGAGATTTAGTGCTGGAGCTGTGCTGGAGCGCAGGGACGTTAAAGGCCTTAGATACAGGTGGATGAAGGCATTTCCCCTTGGCTGAATGAAAGCTAAATCAAAGAGTATATAGTTGTATGTTACGGAGGAGAGGAACATCGTTCCATTTTCACAGAATGATGAACAATGGACATCTCACACTGTTAAATAAATAAACAAATAAAAAATAAAAAGTCAAGCTCCAACCTGAATCTAGAGGACAGAATTACAGTGGCGATTGTTTAAACAATAAATTTAGGAACTTTTTAAGGCTGTTATTTTGATGCTTGAAACAGGATTTTAAGTCTATCCTTTAAGGTTACAAATTAGGCTTTGGGATCTAAAAACAGACTGATACAGATACTCTAGCAATATGCAAATATTCAATAATTAAATTATACATAATCAACTAATTAATAATTAAATTTGTTTTCCACAGAGCTGGTTTAGTGTATTAAAAACAGGTTTGCCATCAAATATTTGGAAGAATTTTTGGATTCTTTTGGTTCCCTCTTGCTGATTTTTATCTTTTACAGCCGGGGCATAAGTAGTTTGGGCACGGGAGCTGCTGTCCTTAATCAGATGTAGCCAATAAAGGATGGAAATTTACTAATCTTCATTGCGTTGTTTGTTTAAAAAATAAAGCTTCAAAAACAAATGATGTCATTACTGCCATTTGTTCACTCTTGCCATTTGCTTATTTATTTTCAGTATAGAAAAAGGCATCTAATCAGCATCTTAACGAATCTAACCCATTCTCTCTATTCTGCAGGAATTTTAATGAGTATCTGCTGCATATAAAAGAAGGTATCTGACAGCCTTTCTACATAAGTAGGCAAGTTCTTTCATCGCCTTCTAGATTTTTTTTAAGGTATGGGTTGTTTTTTTTAATAACTCCTTAGTTCCTTGAATGGTGTGTCCCTACTGCCTATTCAGTTTCTCCCAAGTAGATCAACATGTAATTACCTCAGTGTTAGAACAATTCAGCCATTTATTAACATGACTGGCTATTAAATGTTCATACAGCAGATTAATGTAATTAACTTCATAACAGTTACAGTCCAGCAGTACAGGGGAACACTGCATCAATCAAAACTAATGAAAGTAGCCATAAATATAAATGGGCCACTACTTGAGATGACTTAATGTTACACATACATATGTTTCTAACAGAGCATGTCCATCTCCTTTCTACAGAATTGACTTCAAATAACTTTAACTATTTTGAAAGACATTCATTTAAGTTTCAAGTTACATTGACAGATGAATAATTTTCATATTCTTTCATTCTTTCTCAGGTTAAGCGAGCACAGGGAATGTGATTTTCTTACTGAAAGAACAATATTTATCTATAGGAAAAAGGAGAAAAAGCTTTATGTCAGTTTAAGAAACAGATCTTAACTCTTTGAATTTCTATTTAAATAATAAATATTTTTGTTCAGAATCAATTGAAGAGATGTAAATCTGGAGAAAAAAAATGCAGATTAAGTTCTCATATAAGGTATGAGAACCCATAAAGTTACATCTTCACTTTTAATGGTGTACATATTTTTTATCATGTGGTGAAACCAAACATTTGGGAAACAGCTATTAAAATCAGGCATCAGTATTCAGATCCCTGGTCTTGAAAAAACAGGGAAAACTATTTCTATTTTGTGCTTATATCTAAACCCACACAGAAATAGTTCTCTCTTCTCTCTTCTGACAGTCTCTTCTCTATAGACATGTGTTGTACTTTTGCAATTCTTGCAAAAATTCTTGGGGTGAATATCACAACCAGTAGAGTTTTGGATACTTTTTCCCTTTAGAGTTCGCATGGGATAGATACTTAGCCAGCATGACTCTGTGCCCAAGTACCCTGAAGGACTCTGTGCACTCCCTTTTTCTCTCACATGCAGAAATCCATTATCATTCACAGATTCCAAAGTAGAGGAAAATACTGATAAATTCTGAATGCACCTGTGAGGAATATGATGTGAAGAACCATCAGTCAAACAGAAGTGTAGGACTATTATTTTTTATTACAATATCGTATCTAAACATCGCTATGGTGGTGTGGTAATTGGAGGAAAAAAAAAAAAAAGTTAGAGATGTCCAAAATCAAGACATTGTCCAGGTCTGGAATAAAGGAAGCTTGAACATGTGTAGAGTCCACCTTAATTACATTTAATGCTCTGTGGCACTAGTCCCATATCAGATTTTCACAACTGGTTAGGGTCTAATTAGGGTCTCTAATACCTGGGACTTTATATCTTTCAGCTAATGACAACAGAAGATGAGAAAACCAGGTAAATAATTTTGCCATACATAAGTAAAAAAAATAAGTGCTTCTGATGCAGTGTACAATGGTGACTTGTCTCTGAAGGTAAAAGCTTTTGTGAAGGTTGGAAAGGTGATCATCTAATTGAGGTAGAAGTTTATTTCAGGTTTGTATAGAATGTGTGGACTGGATTCAAGGAAACTTTTTCCCTTAGGGAAAAAAATGAAGAATAAAAACTAAAGATTAATATAATGTGGATTTCCTAGGAGCTTTTATTAAAAATAATACTAAAGTGGGAGAGGAGTGGGGGAGTGCTGTGCAGAGGTGGCCTATTTTCTTCAAAGAGTTTCAAGCAGTTAGTCCTGAGGAGCAAAAAAAAAAAAGAGGTAGCAGCCATCACTGATGATGCTCCAGCTGTTCCTGGAAAACAGACGCAAAATGCCTTGATTTCTCCAGTGCTTTCTTCCTCCTTCTCCTTCTCCCTTTCTTCATCTTCCTCACTGCTGCTACATGATTATAGTGTTCACCACAATAACAGAGGAAAATGCCCTGACTCTCAATTTTCACATTATGGCTATAACAGCAATGCCATTGCTTGATGAAAGTTTGAAGCTTTTAGGAATTCACAGAGCAGCCAAAAGGAGCTGCCAAATAGTATAAAAGAATTTCTGAAAATTTTAGTCTTTTCACAAGTGGATGGTTCTGCAACATGATGTTATATGTATTTACTTGAGTATAATGATTGCCTTCACAGAATTTAATGGAATAATGTGGATACAAATATAGTATAGGATCACAATCCAGCCAAGCAGTCACCTTCGTAGAGGGAATGCTGTCGTCTGGAAAGGGGGTATCAGAATCTTCTCTAGTTTACAGTAGGAACATTATTCTTGTAATGATTGCTAGAGTCATGAAAAAATCTTTAGGTGATGTTGCTTTAGCCCTGCTCCCAGTGGACTATCATTACTGTGCTTTCCCTGTAATAAATTGGATTGCCCTCCTGAGGATGAGCTCTGTTCTTGCTGATCAACTGAAGTGGAGCAGAAGCTACAGAGGCAGGACGGGCCAAGAAACAGGTGCAAAGTGCCTCACTGGTGGTGGCCAAGTCATTGGGGAAGTCCTATGTTGAGAACGTGTGAAGAGATTATTTCAAAGTAGCCATGCTAATTTCTTACCATGACAAAATGTAGAGTAACAAAATGGATGCTCCAGTAAGTTATTTACATTAACGTGCTTCAAAGCAGATGGAGCTCTCTATACCCCATTATGAAAGGCATGCAGGTTACAGTGACATGGTTCTGAATTGTGAACAACTTAAACTACACCATCTGCATTTAACAAAGCTCCATATGCATGCATGTGATCTCACTTGGCTGCCTGTATCTGTTAACAACATGTGCTAAATAGATACCAACATGCAGAATCTAAAGATACTTTGGCAGGCTTTGTGAAAGGAACTGGAAATGTTTGCAGTGTCCCTTCTGTCTTCACTGTCCAAATCCCAAATGAGGGGCAACAGTAATCTCAGGACAGAATCATTGCCTCCTGTTGAGGGGGTACTGATACATACATTTGCCAAATTCAGCAGATTGGGCATCCACTTTTAGCCACTGTATGTTCTTTAATTTTTTTTTTTTTTTGGCAAAAGATTTCTTCACATATTCCCCTAGGCAATCCAGATAGTATGTAGTTTTAGATGTCCATATTCAAAGCACAATCCTTCTGCCATTGATGCAGCACACTGCAATGCAAATTTTAGTGTAAGGAATCTGTAGAGTTTAGCTTAATTAAGAATAGAAAAGCTAATCCTTCCTCGGAAAGCGAAGGTTCATTGAGCCAAACAGCCCCAGTTACCCAGGGCACAAAAAAACCTTCAGATGTTTGATATAGTGATAAAGGAAATCTTTTATGCTCTGTAGTAAGAGAAATTGTTTTGCTGTTTCTTCAAAAAGTATATAACACAATCTATAACTAAGTAATATAGAAGGGACTTGTACA
>NW_010582814.1:0-11524 GCF_000705375.1 Tinamus guttatus
GAGGTCCCCCGTTTGATGTAAATCACAGGGGGCTTTGAGGATTACATTTGAATTACGTTGCAGCCTTTGTTGTGTTTTGGCAGCTCTTTGTGCTGAGCTGTCATGGCAAATTTTTTGTTTGCTTTTGAATGCAGTAATGGGCCTGTAGCCTCCAAACACTGCCCCAGAGGCATCCTTCGAGGACGTGCCCCCAACGAAGCCCACGCTCGGCATTGCCCACGGTCTGGCAATGCTCGTGCTTGGCTCAGTCAACGAAGCCCACGCTCCCCGTGGGTCTGGCAATGCTCGTGCTTGGCTCAGCAAATTGAGGTAAATGGGAGAGCCCTGGATACATTGTGACTGCTGGAAATCGTGGTAGAGGGGTGATAAGAAGAAGACCGCCCCAAGCAGGGCTAACATGCTGTAGTGACTGATGGAAGCAAGTACTGTTCAGTAAATACTTTGTGTAATACCTTCTTCTGCAAATGAACTGAAGCTGATGGGACAAGTGGGTGCTTTTTGTTTTGTGTTTTTGAGCTGTTCAGTGTTGCCCTCCGCTTTTGTGGTTATCTGCTAGGAAATTTCTAATTTATAGCAGCCTTTGAGAATGTTTTTCTCTATTTTGTTTAGTGCTTTTTCTAGGCGTTCTTAATAGTTTAAATCCTACCACCATGAAACATAAAGTGAATGAACAAGGAACTGAATGGAAATATATGAAATGATGATTCTAGGCTTAACAAGCTTGTTGTTTTTTCACAAGCTGCCAAATAAATCCTGCATGGTTTATGCTAGAGGGGTCAACGTTGTGCAGTAGGAAATGACGGGTTACATGTCCGTATTCTCCTGGAGTTCATCTCAATTACTGGATTTGTCAAACATGACAAGCCTGAATGACTGTGTGGTGAAAATAGCACGCAGTTTGACTATTAAAGTAATTGGAGCATTGACATTTAGCCGAACTGAGAGAGAATTGCAGTAATAAGTCTGAGGAGCACAACCACAAGGAAAGCAGAGAATAATATTTCCATAAAATCTCCAATGAAACAGAAGCTTTCTTGTATTTTGATTAATGAGAATTCCAGTGTCTTTTGTTGTTTACATTCTAGTTCAAAAAGAAGATTTTGGAGGGCTTTTGTTTTAAGAAATAGGAATATCTATATAAATGGAAAATCCATGCATTTAATATGTGTGGTGATACAATTTTAATATTGTTACATATAACCTACATATGTTTAGTGCATTTATTACTGCTTATATTAAATACAATGCAGTTATGTGTGTGTGTGTATATATATACACACATACATGTACATATGTAGAAAGTCGTCATACAATGATGATCACAGAATTATTTGATGAATGTGCCAGTCACCTACTGGCTCTCTACTCACTACTCTGCTTTGCTCAGCAGTGTTTTTTTCTTTAAACCTGAGATATGAGGCTTAAAATCCAGGACTTGGGAAATATCCAAAAGCCTTTTCAAGCACTGAAAAGGTACTTTACACTTGCGACTTAGCTCTGTCCTTTTTCAAATTTCCGTATCAGTGAAGAGAATCATATATATGCATATATACACCTTACAAAGAAGCAGCTCTCCAAAATACTCCTTGTAGTGCACACAGACAGCATGAGGAAATTAATCAAGTCACTCACAAGTGATACTGAAGTATTTTTATATCATGCTCTCATTTATTTGCATCATGCATGTGGAGTGTATGTGTGTACTTTTATATCTGTTTATAGTAGTGTCAGTTGTTTTTTGAGTAGCAATCAGGGTAGCTTTTGTTACGTGTTTTTTGACATATTAACTACTAATTTTGTGAGTTAATCTCGCCTTATCTGAATTTTAATGTATACCATCCTTTCTCGAAAGTCTTCAAGTGGAAAATGAGAGGTTTGTGAGGTCGCTCCTGATTTGGCCCTGGCGTAATAGAGGTTGGATACTTTTCCTCACAGAATGACCTCCTATTTGAGTGCTTGGGGGGCACTACCCTTAGCTAATATAAGCCTGTTCGCTTTTTGAGCATCCTGACACACCAGGGTTGCCTGTCATCTCCTGTTCTTGTTGACTGTCCCTAGAATCATTGAGATTCAAACTCATACTGAAATGCTCCTCAGAAGAAGGAGTTTAAATAAAAGGAAATGAGTAAAGCAGAGCAGCAAGCTCCTTCTCTGGAGTGCCAGGGGCTGGTTTCCTCAGATTCATGTATTCAAGCAGAAACTTTGTCTTGTTCTACATGCCCAGGTCTGTAGATTTTGACCCTTATTAAGCATTAAACAGTTTTAATACATTAAATCCTAAATGAGACAATTGTAACTGCCAAGGTTAATGTAGTGTCCCGAGTCAGTGACTCGTACCAGTCGGCAGCCGAGACGGGCTGTGTGACCGTGTGCTTCTTTGAAGGAAACGTCCTCCAAAGGAGAAAGCTCAACCCAATTACAGGAGAGAAGCGTCGTGATTCCTGTTCAGGCACAGGCTGAGGTTCTGACCAGGGCTGAGTATTCTCACTGAGAGTAAGAAAGAAGTGAGCAGGGGAGTTGTGTAAGACGATGACCAAAATTCTCCTCTGGAAGGCTTCGGGTTGTGTTGTGGCCAGAAACATTCAAATAGGTCTCTCCCCTTCCAGTTGTGTAAGGATTTCTGAGACCATCTGCAAAATCCCAGGTAGGAAGAGCAGTGATTTCCAAGATACCAAATTTAGTTTTCGATTACCATCCCTGCTGCAAGGCCTAAAAATAATAACTCTAAAATGTAAGAGTACTGTCGCTTAAGACACACAAGGCCCAGAATTTGTTTTGGTAAAGTCTACGACTGTTCGTAAAGGCCAAAGCCATACAGGTCTTGCCAGACTGAGCCGCCTGAGGAAAAGCTCCACCTTGTTCAGCAAAGTGAGCTGCAACAGGCTTCATTCCAGAAATTTGCCAATGTACAGGGCAATGAAAGAAAGCCAGCCCCAATATATGTTAGCAGCACCTCTTGGGGATATCATATGGCGCTGGTGGAGAGCAGGTCTGGATTTTGCTCGCTGGGCTATAGTTGAAGAGCTCTGTCAATTCAGACCATGACAATTCAAGAGTTTATCATCAACTTTGCCCTGCCTATCCCGCATCCTTGTGGTAACGGTAGCAAAGCAGAGCACGCTTGCTCCTCCATCACAGCAGCTCCCAGCCCAAGGAAGCTGTAAAACCACCTTCAGGTTTTGCTCATTGATAAGGCAGGGTGTGAGCCGAGTCTGCTGGGGACTTTGAGTAGCCACCTCCTCAGGGCCGTCAGCGGCAGTGAGGTAGGAATAGGGCAAGAGGCCTGGTAACCTCTTCAGCCACCGCATTTCAATCCTGTTGGGCTTGGGCATCCTTGTTGTGCAGGGAACCTTTTATCTTCCAGTGTCATTGATCAGCACTTTGCTGTCCTCAGTTGATGTATGGGCCCTATATTGTTTAATAACTACAGTTCTCTTTTAATTGACTTTCTGTGTAACAGATTTTGTCCCATGGTAGAAATTTGATGGCTAGGAAGTAAGCATCAAATATGAGTAGTAAGTAAATAACAATTCAACCAAATCATACTCATCCACTCGTATTACTTTGGTGTTTTCTAAAAGACAGGCTCTTATTTTGCCTCCTGTAACTCTGTCAGCAGCAAAAATAAATGCTATCATGTGACAAATTACTAACGATGCAGTTAGCATAAACCAGCATAAAGCAACTGTACAACCCAAAGCTGAGTCTGTACAGTCTGGAGCCATTCCTTTAAAAAATGGATATGTGATAAACATAGTGGTGTGCTTATATTGGTTGCAGTACTGTGATTCTGCAATTTAAATGAATTCCAAACTGGGGAGATTTACGGTGTCTGTGCATTTGTTTATTTGGGGGAAAAGGGATCTTTCAGACATGGAGATGGTCAGAGGGCATTTTGCAGGTGCACAAGTTAGTTAGAAAATGTTTCCTGTTGCAGTGTGTATTACTTTTATTGAAAAAGATGGGCAAACCTATGAATCTCCTCCCTTCACCAAGGCACAGTAAAGCTTTTAAGACAAACCATATCTACTTATGAAGTGAGGCTAGGCTTGGTGTGGAAAGGCACATGGGCACATTGGTGTGAGAACGTGCCTCAGCAAGTACTTACCTATGAGGAGGGAAGCACATGAGTAGCTCCTTGAAACGAAGAGAGGCGACCTGGGGCTCTGTTCAGCAGAGCTCCCAAATGTTTGCTCATGGACAGGAGGGACGGATTTTCCCTCCTGCTGTTTTATGTGGGGCACAACTTAGTGTCCTTTTGTAAGACGGATTTTATTGCCTGTGGCAACCAGGGAGAAACAGGGAAGTAGGAAAGGCTTGAAGGGAAGTTCCAAACTTCTTAACTTCCAAACACTCTGCTGACATGAGGCGGCACAATTTAATCATCGTGATTCTTCACTAAAAACATGTGAAAATGCAGAGTTTTAAGTTTTATGGCATGGAAACTTTGAGAGTATCTATCTGCTGAGTTCTGCTTTTGCGTCTGGAATCTCTTTGAAGCCAGTGCTCAGGTCTGTGGGCTTAGATCGCTCCTAACTAAAGCAAGCCATCGCTCATGCAAAGCCTACAAAGACAGAGCTCCATTTCATACTGATTTATTACTAGCCTCTTCTTAATAATATAACTCTCAGCTATCTTTGTTTTTTCATAAGAAAAAAAAAAATTTGCTTTTATTTTTTGTGTAGTTGGGTTGGGTTATTTAAAAAGAATGTGACAGTCAAGCTTCAAAGAATCCTGTGCAGTACGTTTTTAATCTGCTGGTTTTAATGAATTCTAGTCACTAGGAAATATCATTATGTAGGTCAGATTTTTTGAATATTGTTTTTCTGTGGCTGTGCATCCTGCTGTGCCTTCTCTAAAATGAGCTCCCCGATGTTGTCTTATTGTTTTATTTTATTTTTTTCACAAAACGAAATGTAGAGTTTCATTTCCATAAAGTACCAATGAGGCCAAATGCCTTGTGGAAGTCTTAATAAGATGGGACCTTAGGCTCCCGAAGTGCCTGTGCCAAGAGACCCCCAAGCAGTGGTTGCCCCGAGCCCCTGACAGGTCTGTGGCGGAGCAGGACATTGCGCCAGATCCTCTGGCTCCCAGCTCACCATCTAACCATTGCCTTCATGGGACTGATGTGTAACTGGTGTAGGAGGTTCAGGTTTAGAGGCATCCAGCGTGGCAGCTTGAATCCAAACCATTGCCTCCATATCCACCTATTTACACCAAATACTTGCACTGCCAGCTCCTCCTGCACTAAGCAGAATTAATATTGCAATACCATGCTGTCAGGAGAGAACCTTTTTTTTTTTTCCCTAGTAATTTGAGATGGAAAAGGTGTTCTTGAAGCCCTGGAAGCCCTTCTCATTATTTTGAGAGGAACTTCTCCAGTCCTTCTAGAGAAAGCCTGTGGATCAGTATATTTCCACAAAAGAACATTACATGGGGTACACAAATTGCACAAGGAATCCTAATAGGTAATAAAAAACTGTGTGCATTTTCTTAAGCATACATTGGACAGGAGGATTATTTTCAGGTCACTAGATAAATTAGGCTGTCAGAAAATTATCCTTTGCGCAGAAAAACCTTTAAGTACTACTGCCAGTTTTGTTCTTATGAAGTGGTTCTTCTCTTTCTTCTCTTTCTTTTTTTTTTTTTCCTGGAGCCACAGAAGTATTAAAACTTGTTGCTAATGAGATTGTGGCCATTTGCTGTATGTGGGGGTTTAATTTCTCGCCGTGCCTGTGGATGGTCTGCTCTGAGGAGATCAAAAGCCAGGCTGGTTCTCTGATCTCTCTGGATAGCGAGGGAGCTGATGGGGAGCTCGCGTCTCTGCTGCGTAAAAGAAAGAGCATGTGGAGCTCGTGGTAGCAACCGTACCAAACCCAAACACAACTGTCCCGTCCCAGGGAGTTCTGAGCTCTGTGAACGCCAATTCAGATTATTTGTCCGTCGATATTTGAAGCTGGATTGAAAGAAATGCTTTGTGGATGCTGCAAGTTTGCTACTGGTGTTGAAGCGCAGCAAGGAGAGAAAGCCTAGAGATACAAAAGCTGGGGACCTCCACTGACAAAAAAGCCTTTAAACTGCTCCGTAGTTTGAAAGTTTAAAAGGGTTGTGAAGTTTCTTGCTGGCTCCCTGCAGAAGCAGAAATTAAGGAGAATTTTGCTATATCTCAAAGTGCCAGGCAGCCCATCTCTTACCGCAAAAGTAGTGTGTGAGGACCCAGCTATGGAAATGCAGGGTGGGGGGTTAGTAGCTGTATTGGAAGATAAAAGCCCCCTTCTCCATCCTTTGCCAGTGCCATAAACACTCGCTCTGTTTTGTTATGGAAATTCTCATTAAAGGCCAGCTGTGGTGGTGGTGGAATTGCTTTTATTTGAATCCATTGTATTTGGGCTGAAGACAAATGCATATCCGTAGAAACCTCTTGTATCTTTTTATTAAAGGTTACAGTCCTTGCTGAAGTAAATTTATTTGGGCATCTCTGACCAGTGACATTTCAAGATCGAGACCCTTGAGGTTCAGTGTGTAGAACAAAATGTTACGATGCTTTTGTTTTTCCTTTCCGAGTCATCCACGGAGCTGCCCAGTGCATCAGCAGGGCCGCGTCCTGCCCTCCGCAAAGCTGCTGCTCAGGCTGCAAGGCAGCATCTGGAGAAAAATGTCTTTTTCCTCCCTTTCCCTCATACAAACAAAGTGAAGCCTGCACAGGGGAACAAGGGGTGTCTTCATGAAAGTATTTTTATACATGTATTTTATTTATTTATTGAGAAAACAGAGTGCTTCAGCAGTATGGCCTGCCCTGGCCTACTATTTCCATTCCTATTTCCATTCTCTAAAGCAACGGCAGGGACGCAGTCTTTTTGCTTGGCAGCTCACCTTTAAGGGAAGGCAGCGGCCCATTAAGGCATAGGTATTATCAAGCCCTCTTAAGGAACAGCAATAGCCTCAGGGCAAATGCCTTTAAATTTGTTAAGAACACCAAAGAGACAATATTATCTTTAATAAGTCTTAATAGGCTGTGATGAATTTGCCCCAACTTTTCATTCCATTAATTGGCTCTGTAACACCTGACATTGTAGCAAATTAATCTTGCGCTTTTCCTTTTCTTTTTACGAGGCTGCGCTTGTGGACATGTAATTTATCTACACTTTCAGCTGCCACTGTTGCAGCAGCCATTTATTCTCATGGCAGAATGTGGTTTGCACGAGATGAGCCCTGCTCTTTTACCTCTGATTTTCAGGCATTTAAATTTTGCATTTTCTTCAGGCAGTGCCCTGCTTTTTGGGTTGATACAGGCTGGGCGCTGTATTGACATCATAGCCATAGTTTCCTGTTTATGCACAGGTTTTCGGGGCAGCAGAGATTTAATTCAACAGGAAATGCCAATAATACCAATCTCTTTGGCTAAATATCTAAAATATCCTATATAAAGTGCATCATCTCGTTAAGTAGATTGCTGCTGGTTTTGTGCTCACATGTGCTCCGCTCTGTACGCTCAGTCCAAAGGCAACTTTTGCGGCCCGGATTCTCCACTCACATCCATCCCTGGTTGCTCTAAGCAGGACTTTGCAGTAACCAGCTCCTGCAACCCATTGTTTGTGACTGAACTTGTCAATCTTTGTTTTCACTACCCAACAGCCAGACAGAAATAAAGCAGGGGTTAAAACGCTAAGATATTCGGGAACAATGCAAGCAGAGAGCAACATAAGGAATTGCACGTACAGTAGTAAGGAAGCTGCTGTGGCAGCTCGCTCGTGTTGCAGTGAACAATGCCCTTTGCCTTGCAGAGCCTGCAGTTGTTCCTCCTCCCAGGCCCATCGTGGTTATGCACAGGGTTGTCTCATCTCTGTGGTGTGCACAAAGCCAGAGGGTTCTTTCTTTCCTGGCTCCTTCCTTCTAAAGCGTGGTGAGGTAGCAGCGTATCCCGTCTTGCGCCAGATTTGTGCAAGTGCGCAAAAAAACCCCATGTCCTAAGTTTTGCAAGTGTAACAATAATAAAAAGAAGTCAAAACAGAAGCCCTTAAATGATGCAAAGTGAGGCCATATATCTCCGTGGGAGACAGAGCTGCAATTAGCATGTTTGAATGCCTCACTACAAGCGATACTTTGTGAAAATGCAGC
This sequence comes from Tinamus guttatus, assembly GCF_000705375.1. The sequence continues at coordinate 8,119 of NW_010582814.1, forward strand.
GCTTTTTGTGGGAACAGCAGTGCAGTTGGGCAGCATGCTGTTAATTAACAGAAGCATTAGTGTAGTGTTTGTTGTGATTTCATCCCCCTTTAACAGAGCAGAACCAAGCTGAACAACAACAACAACAACAAAAGGAACAGTCAAGGGAGGGCTCTGTTGTAGGTGGGTTTTTTTAACTTCCTGAGAGCTTCAGTTAAATTATTCCTGTCCACATCTAGCGTGGGGGGTTATAAAATTATGAAGCGTTATTTTCAGTTCACACTTCCCTCCATTTTAAGCAAGTTGTTCTAGGGGTATAAGATGATTTCTAGCTGTTGCAAGTCTTGGAAATGAACCGGACAATGTTATGTTATTTAAATCTTATCAATGTTTTAATGCAAGTTAACAACAACAACAAAAATAAAAAAGGAAAGGAAAGAAAAGAAAAGGGCAGTCTCCTTTGGGTAATGGTGCTGCATTAAGGTAACAGAAGGTTCCCACTAATCCTGCTGCCGGCCCAAGTGTTTTCCCCCGCATGGCAGTACGGGGCAAAAAGGCCATCTCCTTTCGGGTGGTTTTTGAAGCTCTCTGCACTGCTTGCTGATGATGATGGTTTGTTGAAGCCCACACCGTGCGAGATGGTTCTCCTAGGGAGGATTAGGCAGCACCTCTGCAGCCTCCTAGCACGGCCCTTTCTTTGGGAAGGGGACGGAGGAAGCCCTGGTGGGACTCCAGCCCCAAGTTCTCATCCTTGCCTGCCTGCAGAGCCTGGAGAAGTTGAGCTTTACCCAGGGGAAGACAGACAGCAGTGGCTTATTTTCTTGTGCTGTCGTTAGTGCTGGTGGAGCTTCTCAGGGTCAGGGAAGAGCGAATGTTGTTCTGGGGCTCTGTGTTTCTCACTCAAAACCCGCTGGGCAGCAAGAAATATTCTCACCCCCATAAAGATCGCTCTGTTGTGCTGCGGTTCCGTATCGGTTGGGCAGCACTGAACGTGGGCAAGAAAAGATGATTTCATGACTAAGACTGGTGAAGAAATCAAGTGATGTCTTTGTGACCACTGCAAACAGGACTGCGTTTGTAAGCCAAAAACAAAATGCAAACTACAAAGCTTCCTTGTTCGCTGCGATCAAGTTATATTCCTGCATCAGTGTGCATAGCAACGGCTGGGGGGGAACAAAAGAGTCTTTGTCCAAAATAAATGATTACTCAGTTCTTTCTAATTTAGCATAAAGTGACCCTTTATATTCAGGAGCTCAAATGTGTTTGCAAATTGTTGCAAAGCCTAGAATTCTCAGCATAATGAAATTACACTCTTAAGAAATAGGCGCAGACTAGGGAGAGAGATGGACTTGAAAGGAGGAGGAGGCCGAAGCAAAGGTGGGGCTGCTTTTTCTTGGCGTTGGGAGCTGCACAGCAAGGGCTCTCGTTTGAAAAAAAAATCGTGATTTGTGCTGACTTGTACCTTGTGTGACACTAATTGTAAAGCAGAGCAAAAGTAGAAGTGATATCAATGAGAATAATGGAAATGAATGAAGTAAATGTGAAGGATTGGCTTTATTTCTGATTGGAGAAATTCCCTCATGTTCCCTAGCAGTGGTGCGTGGCTGAGATGGCTGTAGGTTTAGCTCTGCCAGCCGTGGGAGGTGGACATCAGGACGTCGTGCAAAGCCAGGGGGGTTTGAGGTTTTTCTTTTGTCCCAGGACAGAGACTCTCTTCATATCTGTCTCCATCAGAGCACGAGCCCCGCTGTCACTGCTGGACAGAGTGTGCAGTGTCACACTAAAAAACAACAGGAGTATTAAATGGGCAGAAGGAGGCTCTTGGAAGTTATGAAAAGATTTAAAAGAAAAAGAAAAAAGGCAAAGTGGCCAGGCTGGCCACGGGCTCGCCAAGGTTCCTACCGCTGTCTACGCTCTGCGCCTGCATCAGAGCGGCCTGAGCTCAGGGCATAGTGCAACCCCAAGGCTGAAGAGTGCAGGCCCACGGTGAGAGACGGTCGTCCTCAGTAGTCTGTAACACACAGAGAGGAGGGCTCTGCCCAGGGCTTGCAAATTTAGAAAAGAATCTAGTTGGTCACAAGAATGTGTTGCCTGGAGGCTGCCAGCCCTACAGAAGGCAGCAAAGGAGAGTTTGGAGCCGGGACACGGGGACTGGTGTCAGTCAGAGGACAAGGTGCAGGTCACGTTTTTAAACCATTGATCTGTGGAGGATGGCACTTTGGAGAGCTGCAGTCCTTAGCTCCTTATGCCTCTGCGAACCCCTGCTCCTTGGCATGCGCTCCCCAGCTGAGCAAGAGCAGCAGTTCCTTCCTTGTCTAGGAGATCTCGGTAAGCAACCACGGATGGTTCTCAGAGCTTTGTTTTCACTGGGCAAGACACTGTAGATTATTAGACTCTACTTATTTTATGCGATTATATTTTACTGGGGGCAAGGGAAGGAAAGGTGAAGCCTAGTGTTGAAGCTCAGATCAGTCTGTTGGGGCTTGCTGGAAATATTGGTGAGTCTAGGCAGGGCTAGGAAGGGCTGCTGCCAAATCTGGAGTTCTGGTCTTGATTTCAGCCCATCTCCGTGAAATGACATTACCAAAATTGTCAGATTGCCAGAACTGTTATGCAAAGCCATGCCAGCACGCAGACACAGAAATGGGACAGGAGAGCCTCCTCACGGGACTGCTCCAACGAGAAAAGCGACAGTTTTATCCTGCTGATCGTAGTTGCTGTTCCTTGCCACACAACTTCGGTTTTAAGTATCCTCCTTTAGTCATTCTAGCAGCTTCCAAACTAATCAGATTACTCATGTGCTGCTTCCTGCAACACAAAAATGAGTTTAAATCCACTTCAGGTGAGACGGGAAAATTCAGTTAATAACAGTGAGCCATGTACGCCGCAGTGCCAGCCCATTGCTAACATATATTGGGTTTGCTTAGCGTGCCTTCAAAGGCCAGGACAGCTACAGCTGAATTTTACCTGGTAATGTCTGGGCCCAAGTACTTTTCTAAAACAGGAAAAAGAAGAGAAATCCTTATGGAGAAGTTGCATTTCTCAGCATCAAACCTCGCTATAAGCATTCTGCATACTTTTTCTCTGAGGATGAGGTAGTGGTAGTTTTAAAGGTTTTAAAGGTAAAGCTTACGTGTTATCATCTCTTTAGGGATCTCACAAGGCTTCAGAAAAAATAGAGAGTATTTTCAATCAGAGGTCAAAGTGTGCTTGTAACAAAGCTTTCAGTTTCTTTAGAAGTCATATTTAATATATAAAAACGCAAATTAGAAACAGTTCCTTGGGCTCTTTTCAGTCTGTGTTGAGCATATGGTTGAACATACGTCCAGAGGCAGAGAGGGCTGCAGGAAGGAGCAAATTTGAAGGAGGACGGAGGGGAACTTCTTAAACCGCATTTGTCACCACATAAGACCTTCCCATAACCCAA
>NW_010582814.1:11618-51213 GCF_000705375.1 Tinamus guttatus
TGAGGCCAGGAGGCTGAGCTGGACTGGCTCCGTGCCAGGCACAGCTCTGAAAAATAAAAATAAATGTATATATACAATCTGAATTAATAACTAATCTGAATGAACTTTTTGTTTGATGTCCCTGAAAATTAGAGTATTTCAGCTTCATACTCACATTTTAGAGTATCATCACCAGTATTTAGAAAGGCTATTTACATTATATAGGAAGGCAAAGCCTTCAAAAATCAAAGGCCTCTGTACAAACTGTTTAATTAGAAACTGGAATTAATGTGGATTTATCACCACCTTTACAAGCTGCTTATAAACTGGGTTTCACTCATTTAAGAAGTACGGTTTATTTTATGATACTAATTTTAGCCAACTTACCCAATGGCTGAATAATACCTGTGTAATACATGCAACTATGGATGCCAAATGTAGTACATTGTGCAGTCGGTTTGATAGTGACCGTGAGTGGTTCTGGACAAACCTGTAGCCAGATAAATTAATGGCAAACACGCTTATAAAAAGTTGGTTTCTTTACAGACAAGGAGGATTAAGAGAGAACATTTGTCAAACTGTTCACAAACACGGGCTGCATTAGCTCCCAAGTTCGCAGCGATCGTATAACCACCACACTATTTTAAGCTTTTGGATTTAATCTCCTTCAGTGCCAACATATGATAAATTACTAATGTTTTGCAGAAAGTATGCAGTCGTAAAGCATCTTAAAACAGGGGACATATGCCAAAATAAGTGGATTAGCATTTTGCATAGCAGGAACAAAAGAGACACAAAACCCACCTAATTAAATTTATTTGAAATATAAACTCAAATGAAGCCTAGATTTCTAATCTACTAAAGATGTAAATGGCCGCTCACCTTGCAGAGTTCAAGGTAATGTTACCAGCATAGTGATAAAGCTGAGTCAAGGCTTAATCACTTAAGCTGTCCCACTAAAATTAAGGGTGCTCAGGTGATATAAACCCTCGGTGGCCTTGTAACCTCCCCACTCTTGTGTCACTTGTGTGACTACGGCTCAGACTAGCAAATAAGCACATATATAGCTGATGCTCCGTCCCTTATCACGTTGCATGCTTACTGATAAGGACATGGTTTGAGCCGTGTATTGGGCAGGGGGGTTGTATCAGCAGAACTTTAACACCAAAAAGGACATCAACTTGTGCCATAATCACCAGAGTTATGTGAGCAGAAACATGATTCTCCAGCTGAAAATCACACAATGTGAAATAGTGGTGCTCTGCTTGCTCCCAATGTCCACACGAACAGAGGCCGCTCCTGGGGAGGACACCGTTCAGCCAGGTGGCCTTGGACGACTTCACTTCCCACCCGAGTCCTCGGATGCAGTTTCTCTGTGTTCGCCCTGCAACTCTTCAGAGATACCTACCCAGTAAAAAACACTGGGCACAGGGACTTGGGAGGAACTTCACCTCTCTGTACCGGGATATCAATGTAACTCTGCAGTGCGGGTGCTGTCCACAGAGGGCTTTCCCGCCTGTCTGTGGGGCAGAGTGATTCATTTTTCACTGCTAACCCTTTCACTCTAGTCATCCATCCACAGTTGTGTGTCATTCATGAAGGGGGCACTGGGAAGTCTGCGTGCCTGTCCTCAAGGTAGAGCCTGGTGTTTAGAGCAGGGAATGAGGGGGTGAGGAAAGGCAGAGATTTGTACCAGCACTTGGGTTGCAGCTGCTATGGCAAGATCTGAAAGGGGCCAGAGGGAGAGTCCGGCTGGTGGATTCAGGTCTTCATGATGCTGCTGCTGTACGCGCTGCAGATGTGTTTTGTGATAGGAGAATTTGTCCCTGTGCAAAAATAAGATTGCTTAAAAGAAGAACAGGAGAAGTAAAAGCAAAGCAACTCAGTTTTCCATGAAAAAAAAGAAAAAAAAAAGTTGTTTTGATGAAAAACTTTCAAGTAGCTTATGCATTGGTGGGAGAAACCAACAAAATGCCTTTTGCATTGGGCTGGGTTAAGTTTGCTTCCTGTTGATTCCTGCATTACTTGGAGTTGCAGGCTGGGAAAAGAGGTTAGGAATAGGTTAGTTGCATTATCTTCCATTCTCTGTTTTTCAGATGTTTTTGGACCTCCCTCCCCAAAGGTTCAGTTTGCACCCAGAGAGCTGCCGCCCCTGCTTTCCTGCTGCCTGTTCAGCCATGGTGACAGCTCAGAGGAGCAGGACCTTGTGCGCATACCCAGCACTGTCCTCTTCTGCTTTGCTTTCCGTGGTTTCTTCTTAGCCATCAGAAGTGCAAACCAAACATTTTAGTTGGGCCAATTGCACTCCCATGTTGCTGGGCTTCGTCCCTGCCAGAAAGATGGTTCTAATGTATCCTTGCCTGCCTCGGTGGCATAGACCTGCAGTGCTCTGAGGTGCCCAGGGCTTATGCCTCCAAAAGAGCAACCTGGAACTCGATACAGAGCAGGAACCAGCCAAACTGGCATTTACATTAGCAAGAACAGTACGATAATCTGACATTTGGGTGTGGATGACTGCAGTAAAACTCTGCTTGCTGCCGTATTACGTATGATCAGAATATTACCACAGAGCATTGAAGGAGTGTTGTGGCTAACAGGTGATTTTATCCATATTTATATATATCTATGCCGAGGATGACTAATATCACAATGATCTTGGCTTTACATTACAGTACGGGTTGTGAAGATACTAGATAGCTTGAGTGAATGCTAGTGATAATGTTTGTGTAAAGACAGCTCTTCATCTTTATGACAGCAGCTGAAGACTTAGAACATTAAGACATGAAAAGGGTCCTGCTCTTGAACTCAGTATTAAAAAAAAACAAAGGCCCAGAGCTGTTGCAGTCTAGGAAAATCTGATTTGTTTTATAAATTAATACAGACTTGTTCCTGTTAGCAATATTTTGGTGTCATTTTCCAATTTACAGAAAATATATTTATCCCATTCCTAGTGCCTGTTGGTATTACAGGCGAGGAAGCGTGTGGCTGTGAGCATGCATGCTGCTGAGTATTCAACATGTTGAACAGCGCTTAATTAAGCAGAGCACAGTGAAGTCTCCCACACCAATTATTTTCTTATCACCTTATTGAGGTGGAGAATAGCTATAGTCAAGAACTAAATCTGCCCATTACAAATAGGGTTCATTTTAATTTCAGCAGCTCTTAATTGATTCCACCTCAAAGATGTATAATAAGCTGTAGATGAAAATCAATTAAATAGCTGAAAAATCAACATCAGAAAGCAATTTATAAGTCACTTTTCTTCAACGCTGCCAGAAAAAAATGGTTCATTTGTATGGAGAATATCAAGACGAGAGGGAAGAGGGGCTGTTAATGCCCTGCAGTGTGGTCCTCTTGTGTTGCCGATCCAAGAGCAACTCCACCAAGCAGGCTAGCACTTCAGTGGCGTGCTTGGGTGGAATTAGTTGAGGGCAGTGCTGGAGGATAACCTCCCCGGAGTTAATTATTTTTAAAGATAAAATAGCCTGCCACTATCATGTGTTCTACAGAAGTAAGATTGGGGGTTGCCTGCAGCCAAAGCACAGCTGTGGCACCTGCACCTACTGCAGGAGCTTCCCCGGGGAATCTGCTTGCTGTCAGGGGCCTAAATCACCCAGTTGCATAACCACCTACTCTTAAATAGGTAAGGAGTCGCCTGTGTCTATGCACTTGGCAGGCATCTCTGCTATTTTTATTGGCCTACATTGTTTGCAGTCTTGGAGGATCTGCTTCAATAGCAGTATAGCTTTTGAAGTGTCCTCCAAAGCGGTTCCTAGGCTCGTAAGGAAGGGTGGTAGCTGAAAGCAGGCTCGGCTTTGCAGAGACCGAATTCCTCTTGCCCCTGCAGGTCAGGGGAATGTCCTGGGCAGAGCATGGACTGTTCTTCCCACTACTTGCCAACATGCATTTCCTGTGCTTGTGGCTGGACCAACAGCCGCAGGAGGAGAGATTTGGTTTGCGTCTTGTCAGGCAGTAAGCACATGATTGGCAGTCCTATCTGGGAAAGGAAATTCATTCTTAACCATTTTGGAGGAAAGTCCAAACCGGAAACAGTACAGCCAGAACTTCCACCTCTTCTTACACTATGTTCTTGTCTTTTTTTTTTCTTAAATGGAGGCCAGAAAAAAGAGCGAGGTAGCCCACCATGGCACTTTGATGACCTCAGTCAAGTAAGCCTGCTGGAAAATATTCTCTGTGGCACAGTCTAACTCACTAGACCTCAGAGAAATAGGTAAAACTGGTTTCTTAAAGCTGATGCCATAATACTGAATTTAACTCTGTTAGAGGCCATTGGAAGGTAGACCTGGGGTGGCTCCATTCCTGCCCTGAGAGAGCTTCAGTCCTGTGCAAAGCAGCGAGCCCCTTCTGGCAGCAGAACTGCATTTCTGTTGTGAGCGAATGCTGGAATTCCAGGTCTGAGCCCCAAACCAGGGAGAAACCAAGCTCATTATTCTGGATTTACCCAAAGAGACGTGGTTCTACTTGGCCGAGCAGTTGCTTTCATGAGCACAGACATCATCCTCACGTTTGCTGTGTTTAGTGCATATGTCAGCAAGCGTGGCCATAGCTATCCAACGCCTCCAGAGCTCCGGACACTGTCACCCTGCTGTTTCTCAAGCTTTTGCACCTACTTCATGGTTAGTATCAATGGGCAGCTGATGCAACCCCAGACTCCTGGCACCTCTCCTGCCAGTTACTCCACCTCCACTGATTTTTTTTTCCGCTGTCTTTCTCAATGCTACTTTCATCACCTTCTTGAATAAAAAGAAAAAAAAAGACTTTCTTTTAACAGGTCGTGTTAGCTCGCTGTGCATTCCTTCTCTGCCTTTTGCTGGTGAGTCTGTCTGATGCTGATTCAGCACGTCACCAAAGCACAGCTCTAACTTCGAAGCATCCGAGCAGCTGCTGACACCAGCACCCAGATTGACTCAGCGTAGGGCAAAAACTTGCAGTCATGTTCTGTGTGAATAAGCTTTGTCAAAAAGGCCACCTTTTAGGTGGCTCACTGGCCCTGTTGTTATTCTTTTAGAATCAGTGTTTAAGGTGTATTCTCTCTCTCTCCTATTCCTGCAAACAATCTGAAAACTTCATTGCAAATTCACATGCTTGGTTGATGGGTCTGCATATTCAAACACTTCTCTTGCGCATCCTTAAGGACACTTTTTGTGAAACATCCAGGGGACGGAGGTGCCGCTGAATCACATCTGACCAGCAGTACAATTAAGACATCTACTCCTTGTCCAACAGTGGTCACTGGTCATTAAACACATGTACTTCTGTTCCTTGGTAATGTTAGCAAGAGGACAAAACCAAGCTGGTCAAACCGTAGTAGCCCTCTGCATGTTTTATGCAGATCTGTGCAGTCTTCACCCTTCTTCAGACATGACAAAAATATTAGGGCTTTGTTTAGGGCGGAAAGACCTTATTTTCCTCATATTTGGTTACTTCTTCAGTGAGCTACTTTTTGCATTGAGGTCTCCTTTCCTTTTCCTTACCTGTCTACTCTTCTTTTGTTGTATGATCTGGGGGCAAAATCTAAGGCTGCTTTCCAAAAATTGGAGATGTTTGCTTTTTGCGGTCGTAGCTGTTATGAAAACAACCAGGCTTCCAAACGTAGTCTTTCATGCTTGCCACATGACTAGACAGGCAGCCTGCCAAAGAAGTTTTACCTATCAGATTGCCTGTAAACAGATCAGTGATAGGGAAGCTTTGAGCTTTCCGAGCTCCTCAGCACACCTGCTATATGTTGCTCAGGAAAGGTGAAGCAGTGAAATGTAGAAGGTACTGTATGTCTTTCCTTTGGTGGCCTTTCCTTGGAGACCTTGTACGTGGACATCTCTGTGAGCCCGTCCTTGAGGGTGCTAAGACTTACTCACCCTGGATGGATGAAGGCCCAGACTGTGGGTGGGACGACCTTCTGGAGTGGGGCAAGATTTGGTCTAGTCATAGCAAAGCCCAAATGCTTGTGACAGTTAATTAAGACCACACCACTGTGGGAACCTGGCAATTAGAAAGCTTCTTAGATGCAGCTGTTTGTTTTGCCTCGCTTTAGGGACAGAGGGTCCCCCCATTCTGAGAATTGTGCGGCCTCCGTTTGGATTGTGCTTACAGTAATACCTAGCAAAATACATGTCTCCAAACTGACTGGGTACTCTGTTCAATATTTTGCCATAGTTATTATGGTTTACTTGGAACTTCAATAAAATCATCCGTAACACAAAAAAGAACCATAGTCACCAATGGCAATTTCCACCGTGTTGAACAGAAGCAGGTAAAGACAGAGGCATGTTAGAGACGCCTTGCACGTCCACTGTGGATATGCGGGTGCTTCATGGCTTTTCGGATATGGGAGGTCATCCCACGTCCTGGTGACTGCTGAGATGCCTCCTGAGCACTCGAGGCTGTAGCAGGCCCTGCACCAGGCATTAATCTTGTCCCACAGGGCTTGCCTGCTTTTGCACAGGACCTGTATTAACTGTTACAGATAGCTTCAGGTTGCTTCATGGTGCTAGAGGATGAGCTTGCAAATGTAGTTCATAGGGATGAAAATTATATTAAACTGATTGAGCACAAAGCTTGGCGTCAAATTTGCACGTCATACAGCCTTTGCTAGAATGTCTTATGTCTTGCGTCTATGGACCCCACCTAAGCATTAAAAGCAACAGACTTAGTGACTCTTCTTTTCATGTATCCTATCATCCATCAGAAAACAGCACTTTCAGAACCACAGAAGCAGCTTAGATTATTTTGACATCTTCAGCAACATGCAGCATAAATTTGTTTTCTCCTTTCTTTTTTTCCCTTGTCTCTTCCCTCCCTCCAATTCTGTCTCTGTTTCTCTCTTTTCCAATTTATCTGGATTAAACAAGTCTCTGATTATTCTTTATGCCACTGCAAATAAAGTCATTTTCAGAAACAGATGTCGAAAGAACCCAGTGAAATAATCCTGGAGGCAGATGCAGTCTTCCATAAGCTGCCAAGCGCATGGTGCAATCAAAGTGATGAAACAAAATGGAACAGGCTGCAGAAAAAGTAATTAAATTATAGTTCCATTGTAGAAGCACATTTTGAAATTACTGAGATTCAGAGCCCATAATGCTGGTATTATAGTTGAAAGAATACTTGCCATGGGTCATGAACATTTTTTTTTTTTTGTAGCAGTTATTAATCATGCTCGCCTGGAAAGACATGTGTAACGTACAACAAGCAGTGGCTGTGGTTGTGCCAAAGGAGGCTTTTGTTCCCTGGGGAGAGTCGTATCAAAGGCCAGTGTGTCCCATTATTACATGGGCAAGAGCGAAGCGCAGCATCTGAAACGGGGCTTTTTTTTTTCAGATTTCCATGCAGAGTACTGGAGGGGGAAAAAAGAAAACAAGTATTGTATCTTTTTGAATACTGTGACCTCTTTTTTCTCTTCCTAAGTTAATTTATTCATTGGCTAAATAATAATAGTAAAAAACCCTCTAAAACACCTCTCTTCTCCCTAACTTAAATAATGTCAAGGTTCTTGTGAAAGTGGAAGAGACAGGAAATGTGTGAAGTTCTAGAAATTAGAGATGAAAAAGACCTCATTAGTTCATTCAACTCAGTTTCCTTTCCATTACAAGGTCAGCCCATAGGAAAGCAGATGGAAAATTTTCTGATGATTTTTCCCCTCCTTTTTTTTCATTTGTCAAAATCTAAATGTTCTGCGTGAATATGTTAATTTACTTTTTAAAAATACTAAATGAAAGAGTTCGATAAGGTCAGTCCATATTGCCTTTGGGAGACTATGAATTTGTATCATTTGGCTTTTCCATTTCGAAGTGATATTTTTACTTAGAAATGAATTATAAATAATAAGAATACAACACCAGGAAATTGAAATCTGTACAGGAATTTAATTATAAAAAAAAATCTCTTTGGATTGACAAACAGTTATTACGCCATACACAAACAAACTAAATTGTTTCAAATTCTGACATTTTGCCTCAATTTAGAATGAGAGTAAACCTTGCAAGAATAAAATTCACTATAAGATATGTACTCCCTATGTGTAATTTCTTTTTCAGACCTGATCCAGCATTACCACTGATAAGTGTTTCTGCTGACTTCAGTGTGTATTATAAGGCTTCTAGGAAGCTTTATGCAGCTGATCTAAATGGAAATGCCAGAGGCAATGCTGCTCCTTGAGAATATTATGCAGGCTAAGATATACCCAAAATTCATTCTGGGGGCAGAAATTCAGCTTTTAATTGCTTCCCTTTTCCTGTAGTTAAGTCATTCTTGCATCAACCAACCACAACGAGAACATTCCAGTTTTTTGTCTTTTTGGTTTCCTCCGAGATCAGTGTTCTTTTCATTAAATGCTGCCTGGACTGAATATTGCCTTTTTTGTTGTTGGCTAAGCTCAGCCTTCCTACTTTGGTAATTATCTTCTCTGAATAAAATCCAGGTTTTTCTTTCTTTTCTTTCTTTTTTTTTTTTTTTAATGGAGTGTCCAGACCTAAATGGGAAATGGGATATGGTTATGTGAACATGGCCACTTCTTCTCCTGCTCAGAAATGAAACGACAGAGCCTCTCATCTGCAGCCTGCCGTGACCCACCAGGGTTTTGTATCGTTATGACTAGATGATCTCTAGAGGTTCCTTCCAATCTCAACCATTTTGTGATTAGTGCTTTGAAAATTTGGTTCCCAGTTAAGAATTATTTTTCCCTAGTTGTATTGTCCTGATTTTCTTTTCATGTTGTTGTCCTCCAGTTCCATATTTCTCATCAGTTCATCCACTGTTATACAAGCTCAACCCTGCAGAGCTGCAACCAAAGTCTTACCTTGAGTGGAAACACCTTTGCTCCTCCAGTTAGCCCGTGGCTCCACAAAACTTGCGTGAACTTGCAGTCTTGGATAGCCTGCTTTGAAGTGTTGAAATTGGTCAAGGAGTTTCTGTGTCTGTGTATGTATGTATGTACCTGCATTTGTATGTCTTAGGAAGGAACGGAGGAATAGGCAAAAGGAGGGATGCTCCATGAGCCATTCCTTTTGCTCAGGTTATCTGCAATGAATGTGCGTGGTTGAGGAGGCAGGGTGGAGATGGCGTTACAGTTGGACTCAATGATCTCGAAGGTCTTTTCCAACCCTAATGATTCCATGAAGTGCTGTTTGAGCTGCGTAGCCCCGCACAGCACCCCAGCTGTGTCCTTCTCTGCGTAATCTTCGCACAGCTTTAGTCGATGGGCAGCGTTAGCGCTCATTTCTCCCAGCACTAAAGCAAGATCAAGCAACTCACTTCAGAACTTGCACTTTGCAGTCATTAATAAATAAGCTATTTGATTTTTCTAGACTTCCTTTTGACTTTTAGTGATCCTCCTGGTTTTACTTAGTCACAAAGATATTGATTTAAGTAGCTTAAGCCTTGGCATGCATTTGACTCTCTACTCTGAGTATTGGATGTCCATAAAAGAGTCGTTTTGGGGGGGGTTGGGCCTTTTTTTTTTCTTTTCTTTTCTTAAATCTAGTTTGAATTGAAGCTCTGGGAACTTACTGTTTTTATGCCCACTGAGGACTCCCAAGACTCACAGCAAAGCTCATAGCTCTGAGTTTTGACTCATCACCAGCAAGATGGCAAGGTGAAACACAGAAAGTTCCACCTCCATGTGAGGAAGCGCTTCTTTCCTGTGAGGGTGACAGAGCCCTGGAACAGGCTGCCCAGAGAGGCTGTGGAGTGTCCTTCTCTGGAGATCTTCCAAACCCGCCTGGATGCCACCCTGTGCCACGTGCTCCAGGTGTCCCTGCTGGAGCAGGGGGGTTGGACTAGATGATCTCTAGAGGCCCCTTCCAACCTCAACAATTCTGTGACTCTCTGACTCTGTAACCTCATCTTGTGAGAAGGGCTCTTGAAGAGAGCAGATCCAGTGCTGCAGCAGGATATTGCAACACTCTTTTTCTTTTTATCCCTGTCAATGAGGAAGGGTTTGTAGTCCAGGGCCAGGTTCGCAGTGGTGTTACCATTGGACCAGCTTCCCCTTCCTTGTGCCCTTGCTCCAAGCAGGCATGAGGGGGGCCTCCGAGGAAGAGGGTCTTTGTCTTCTGCTCTCTCTTAGATGATGTACAGCTTTCTTTTTTATATGAGTATTTATTTTATTCATCCAGAAAGCTTGAATGGATTTTCAAATCACAGCACAGTTAGGATAATTACAAAAATCATCTTTTTTCTTTCTTTTTTTGCTTGTTTGTATTGGACAGTCAATTCTATCAATATTTTTTTTTCTGTTTAATAAGGCAGATTATATTATTGTTGTGAGCCGCTTTTCCCTTTGCAACAGGCATGTTTTATATGTAATGGAATAAAATAACTGACTCATGTTTGTCAAGCCAGAGAGATGTACAAAACAGTTTACAAATTGATTGGACAGATAAAATAGATATTTCTATAATGGATGTCACTGGAATATTGAAGGAATTATAAAGATATGCACATACATAAATATATGTTTGTTCTGTGCCCAGTGGGAACATATGTGATGGATTAATATTTCCTGTTAAAGAAGTTGCTGTATTTCTTGAACTGTATTGGGACTCTTTTTTTTTTTTTTTTTTTTTATCGATACAAAGCTATCAGTATTATTGTAAGTACTGGCAAAGGAAATGGTAATTCTTATTTGTGTGTGTGCTTGCGAGACCGTTTTTGTTAAAAAGAAAAATGAAAAAATCACACTGTTAATTCTTGCTTACTAGGTCATGTCTCAGCAATTTAGTGTTTGTTCACATTTACTGTGCTAAAAATAGACCTCAGTCTCATTCTGGCTTTTAATTATAAGCTACATATATATACATGCCATATATATAAAAAATGATAAATGTATATAATGTAAACATAAAATCTTATGTAAAATATATAAAATATAAAATGCTTAACCTGGGGGTTTGGGAGGCATGGGATTAAAGGGCAGCTAAAGCTGATTTTGTTCCCAAAGAGAAGAGTCCTTGGTAAATCTGGGTACCTGTGAGGATGTCTTGTCTCTCCTGGCCTCGGAGGCTGCCTGCTCCAAGGTGTCTCTTCCAGTCTGGGATCGTTGCCTGCAGCTTTCCTCGATATCCCGAGCCTTGATCTCCAGGCATTGGTTGCCTGGTGTTTCCTGGAGGTGTAACTGTGTTTTGGCAAAGTGTGCACTTGTGTGCTTGAACATAACAATTTGATACTAACTCATACTAGATAGGTAACGAATGCTTAAATGTTGATACTAGGAGATAATCTTGAACACAGTGATGCAAAGTTCTCTTTCTGGGGTAAGTTTACTTATCCCATGTGATTACCCCAAAAGTGGGTATAGAGACTTTTACAGCAGTCAGCAAAAGGAGCGCTGGGCTTGGTAACATGTGTAGCTCTCTGTTGTTGATAACTTTTAGCTAGGGGGAATCGTATGTTGCTTTTTAATCCCTTTTGAGCACTTTTTTTTCATAAAACAAATGTTTTGCTTATCTGTTTTCATACTGTTGCTGTTCTTCCAATGGCATGTATTCAGTTTACTGTCATAATAGTTGTGTGTTGATTTAACTCATTTTGAACCTAAGCTTTATGAATTTCCTGGAACCTTGTTATCTTCTGTGTTGATTTTAATTTTATTCTTGAGCTATTTCCTTTTCTTTTTTTCTCTTCTCTAGCGAAGGCCCACTATTTTTTTCTGATAGAGCAAAGTATTAATTTTCCAAAGAAAGGATTTGTAGACCATCCCAAGTATCAACTAATTTTAAATGGGGCATGACAGGATGATGTAATGGAGCCAGGTTCTGCAGATCTTGCTCACTTCATTAAGGAGATAGAGATTACCATTAGCTCTATTCTGGGATACAGATGCTAAGGATAAGAATAAAATGTATAATCTCATTCCTTTGTGTACAGTCCTCTCTAGTAATTTGGGAGATGGAGCTGTTTAAGCAGAAAGGTTAACACTGCACCTGCTTCCTTGGCTATTGTTTTCTAATCAGATTCTCCCGGTGAGGCCTCTGTTTAAAACTGAAGAGCTTCAAAGCATGATTTCTCCTTTTCTAAACAATTATTGCAAGGACAGAAATCCTTTGAAGAGTTATTATTATTACTGATTTGTTACTTTGGGCAGCCTGCAGATCTTTTGTTCTTAGTGATCACCCAGCAAGGTAGGAACAGTAGATGTCTTTATCCTTCAATGGACATATAAACTGACAAAGTGTATGTTTAGCTCATGTCCACTCTTCTTATATTTCTTTGAACACTGAGACGATAAATAGCTGGTGATAGCTATTACATTTACCATTTTTGAAAAGGAGTTCCTTGAAAGAAAACATTTGGATTGGAGCTGGGCTTGCTTCGATTGTGCTTTGGGTTTTTTTTTTTTCCCCCAGTGTTTTTCTATGTAATTATGCTGTTTAGTCCTTTGACATCCAACGATATTACTTCCAAGAGACAAGCCGTAGATAATAACTGCTTAGCTTAACAAAAAAACTTGAAGACCACTTACTTTTTTTTTCCACGAGCCCTTCATCACTTCATGTCCTGTAGTAATTCTCTTACATTCCCTTCAGTTTTCTTTTCTTCAGTCTAAATGAAAGAATAAAATAATAAAAGTAGCATGAATTTTTCCCCAGAGAACTCTTGCTTTGCTGAAAGTGTAGGTCCCTTCTTCTCATCCTGTGCTGTTTCATCCAATTCCAGGGAGGTCTTCCTCCACCTGGGGAACTTCTCATCAAGAGGACTCAGTTGCACCCTTTTCGTGGTTGCCCGTGTTTCTCTGGCTGTCTACTCACTCCTTACAATCTTCTTTTTCTTTTCTTTTTGTGATAACACTTGTTATCTATTTTAAAGAGCCACACTTTGTTATCTATTTTAGGAGTTATTCCTAGTTAAACCAAACTCTGAACTACTTTCTTGATAACATCAAGGTGTCACTGTCTCTCCATAACTGCTGAGACGTCTGTTTGTCCATCTTTGGGTTACTCTGCCCCTCTCTTAGTTGTCTTGTTCAGTTCCTTGTCCTCACTTCCTGCTCCCCTTCCCTCTGGCTTGATCGTCTGCTAGTTATCCCTCCTTTGGGATATTTTCTTATATTACTGAAGTGACAGGTTTATTGTGAGAAACTGGCTATTCTCATGTTCTGCCTATTTAAGTTTTCTTCTTCTAAACCGACTGATACATGGGAACTAGATGACAGAGTTTAAGCAAATGTCCTCATTTGAGTAATACTTGGCTTCTACTGAATATCATGTAATTTGAATGTCACTTTTCTCTTTGTCAATTTTTTTTCTTTTCACTTGAGTTTGTCCTTTTGAATCTTACCTGGAGGTTCTTCCTTGTTTTCTTCATAATTGCATATTTCTATCGATGGTGAAGGCACCATCATTAGATTCAAGAGTCCATTTTGAGGCTCCGGCTCAGGGAATGCTCTGTGGGATGCTCCAGCCATTTTAATCTCTTCTGCAAAGCCAGGGTCAACAAGCATATGGTGTAAACTTTGTCTTCCTTGAACTTGTTTAGGCAGCTCTGACTTTGACTGCCTGACATCTACCTTGGAACTATGTCAGTTTTCTTTGTCTCTGCCTCCTGTGAAGTTAACAATTTTCCTTTCCTAAGGTGAGCAAAAGAGCTCACCTTAGAGATTTAAAGCATGTATTTCTTTTTACCTTTTTTTTTCTTTTCTCTCTCTCTCTTTTTTTTTTTTTTGCACTAAAGCCTTATTCTTTGCCACTGTCTCCTTATTTTCTTGGAAGGGGATTTGGAGGCTTGAAGGATGGAAGAAAGGAGTCATGATGCTGACTTTTCCTGGCTTAGGCTTCAGGCAGCTGTCTTAGCCTCTTAGCCTGTGCCTCTTGGATCCTTAACCCCTGTGTGCGTGTGTGTCAGTGCCCTTCATCTATATAGCCCGTCTTGCAGCTTAGGATAATTCAATGAAAGATTTTAGGAACTGTGGTGTTCTTTGTGGTACTCTGATAAACACAGGGCTGAGCTGTGTGTTGCTCTAACCACTTAATCTACCAACAATTATTGAAATGTTTTGTTAGAAAATGGATAGATTTTGTGTAGTGAATGGCGAGCATAGAGGATATCCCTACTTTATACCAGCTTGGGTTATCCAGTGTTGAAAATACATGCAAACATACACTTCCATACAAAAACCATTTTCATTAGATCAAATGTCTCTTTTATTGGATTTTTTAAAAACCAGTATGCCTATTTTTTGCATTTGGATGCATGTACCCACCTAAGAGGATTTTTCATTTTTTGTATGCTAAACAGCAGTGGGAGTATCTTCAAATGTTCATTCTGAGCCTTGCAGTCAGCAAGGATCTGCTGTTTGCTGGGACATGTCCAAAGGGATCTGCCTGTCCTTGGCACCTTTTCCTGCTTGTTGCTCTGAGCTGCAGAGCTCCAGATCTCCCGTTTTGTGCCCTGGCCCTCAGCCCTGAGATGAGAGGGGACAGTTCGTCCAGCTGGTCTTCAGGCTCAACCAGCTCTCCACTGAAGCCCTAGTAAAACACATAAGATCTCACTCTTAATGTTCATCCAAGCAGCTGGTGGTGCCTGCTTGTGAGTTGCTCTCTCCGCTCCCTTGTGGACACCCTGAGTTTCCTCTGGAGTCAGGAGAAGTGTCCCAGGTGGGTTCTCCTGGTCCATGTGGCTCTTCTGCCCAAGCCACTAGAGTAGCCCCGGGACCTCATCACATACAGCGTGAGAAAGGTGACCCTTATATATCTAGCATAGCATTTGCTCACGCAGGTTAGCACACATAAAGCAGGAGCATAATAAATTGTTCAAAGCACTCATTTTTTTCAAAGGAGAGGGAAGTGATTTTTCTGATTAAATATTCGTGATATGCTCTATATTACAGTGGTAGGTTTATAAATGCATGGATATATGGCTGCATAGGAAGCCTGGTAGAGGAAACCACTCTCTTCCTAGTGCCAGGATTGGACCTCTCCATACCTGCAGAGATCAAGGCCACAGCGCGTTAGCTTTGGAAGAAAAATTGCTTTAACTGGTTAAAAATAATAGGATAACATGTTTTATTTTGATCTCTGTTTACAACGGAAATATTCAGCTAATTAGCAGTCTCCTAGGTTCACTTTATGAAGCTGTAAATGTTTTACTGAAATAGATGGACTCCCAGGGCACCTGGGACAGCAGTAAATGACCTGGCAAAATGGGCCCATCTTTCTTTATGGTAAATGTATAGCTTTCATGTGTTTCCTCCTTATTATGTGAGGTTGCCTTCCTGCATTCATTGCCTTTGTGTCTGCCACAGCTGCCTAACTCCTTGCACGCAGACGTGCGTTTGGCCCTCTGCGGACATCTGTGCTGCTTCTCAGCACCAGGTGCCACAAGCCAAGCTTGTTGGGGGAGAGGTAGGAAAAAATCCTGCCAAAAATGCAATGTTCAGTCCTATTTTTACCAAAATTTGTAGGACAATTTTATTTTTAACCTGTTTTTAAAAAGAACCCAAAAGGCATTTTGCCTAAATTGTTCACCTAAAGCTAAAAACACTTTTTTTTCAGGGTTCATCTACGGAAGGTTAGGATTTGGCATTGGTTTCCTGCAAAAGGTTTTCCTGCAATTTTTCTTTTTTCTTTTTTTTTTTTTCCCATTGTGATCATAACTAACATCACAGCATTCAGCAAAAGGCTGTGACAACTGTGAATCTGTATTTTGTCTGGGATTATTTTTCTCACATGGGAAAAATTTCATTTGAACTTTAAAGGTTTACCCTTATTACCAAGCTCTGAACCCACGAAGACTTGGGTCCTCTGTAGACCTACCTGCTAGTTGAAGGGCATCCACTACGTGAAAGATTCATAATGTCCTTATAGCTCCTGTAGGTTTCTAGACGTCTCGGATGCCTCTTTTTTCTTCAGGAAAATCAAGAATGTGGAGCTGCATGCTGTCGTTTATATGCAAAACCATTCGTGTTGTTTTCTTGGCATAGGTGAGCAGTAAGTGCTTCACTCCTGCCTGATCTCCCTTTGGTGTCGTCCCTCAGAAAGCATCAAGGAGCAGGTGAGCCTCATGGGGCTGTTCCCTCTTAGTCTGGGGACAACCATGGTGGCTTCTTCCATTCTTCTTTCTGCGTTTGTCAGAAGAGATGGTCGTATTTGCCCGTTTGTGGATTCAACTGTGAGATCTGCTCTGACCCTAAAGAAGGAGAATACAGCCCAATACTCTTCTCTGTCGTGTCCTACCAGCTGGGACTATTTTCCTCCCAACCTCTGCATCAGGGCAGAGCCAGGCTGTTTATGCTTTCTGTCTTCCTCCCCAAGCTCCTTGCTCTTGTCCTGGTTTTCTGCATGCTGACAGGTTATGCAAATAATGTAGGTGGTAAGCCTAAAACAGTGGGGATAAAAAAGCATTTATTCTAGGTTTATTGGTCTGTCTAATAAAGTATGTGGGGTGAAATACCCTGTTGTTTAGAGAAAAGCAGTCTTGGTAGTGGGACAGGTAAGTGGGAGCTGCTCTGGGGTAGACTCATGGACGTGCCTTTAGGAAGGATGAGGTTATGTTGCTCATTCCCCTTTCTCTTTATGCTCCTTCTCTTCCAGCATGTCTACCTCTTATTCCTGTGCTCCCTGAAGACACAGATGCTCTCTGTGGCCCTACAGATTCCTACAGAGGCTTTAGCAAAAACTACCTCTTCCGGGGTATTTTCCAGGGGCACAAAGGTCACGTGCGACTTCGCCGTTAGCAGATTTGGGCTGAAGCGGGTGCTTATACTCAGTCCTTAGAGGAGTTACGCTCTGGGATGGTCTTTCCATAATATACAAAATGTCTAATGAGGGAAAATGTCAGTCAGCAGATTTAAGGCAGATAAAATAGACTGCTTTTCCTCACATTAGTAATGAATCTGTGACACCAGGACTTCTGGAGACCAGGAGTACGGATTGGAGAAGGGGTTGGTTAGACAAATTTGTGGAGGACTGGTCCATCGATATCAGTTCAAAATGTCAGTCTGGATACAGATACTCAAGAAGGTCCTCAATGGCTGATCAATGGTAGCTCAGTGAGTCTATTGGGGATCACTCCATCCATATTTCTTTTGCTCTTTTTTCAAACATCATCTTTTGACCTCTTGCATAGATGACACCTGGACTTTACTTTGGTCTGGTGTGCTGATTCTCAATGGCTCTTAAGGTGGAGCTTAATCAGTTGATGAAGCAATCTCTGCTCAACGGTATTTCTTGTGTTTTCAGGGGACTGATTGCAGATATTTCCAGTAGTTCAGTCCCATTTCTGGGCCATCTACACAAGGACATGTGAGCCTGCCACCCCGGTGGATGTTGTCGTCATCTTCTGAGCTGTCACCTACAACATGGTTGCCCCTCAGCATGTTCAGCAGTCGGTGCCTAGGCTAGCCAGGCTCTTTGGAAGCTCCAAAATGCTCATAGACAATATTGTCATAAGTTAGAAACGTTTGTTGAGAGGAATGATGTGTGTTTATGGGTTTTATGCTACATAAGATAGGGCTGAAAAAGACAAAAGATGAATGAGGAAAGCCTAGGCCTTTTCTAGTGTGAAATTTGCCTACCCTTGCTAATACTCCTTCCTGTCCCCAATATTGCTTGTGTGAATGTCCTTGTATTAATAAACTCATAATACATCTTGTTTATTCCTTCAAGGCCAGTCCCTGCCTCCTTGGATATCCTATCCATAAATAGGATATTTATGACTTTGCAAATGACTGAAAATCTACAATTTGTCATTATGAATTAAAGAGCATGTTCCTTCTGCTTAGGGCTGAAGCTGGGCTTTGGCTTTGAAGACACTGAACCCCCTCTGGGCTTGGTCGACAAAGTCAGATGGAGCCCAGACTTACAGTAGCAAGTGGCTCTTAGTTACTCTAATGTCTTTGATAATGTGTCATCTGCTGCTGTTGTTAGAGATCAGTGTTTAGACTCAGAAGTAATTTCTTTCTAGGTGGAGAGGAAATGAAAATATCTGTTCTGCAAAAGCAAAAAGGGAAAGAATTAAGAGAGCAAGAAAGAGAGAGAAATGAAAATAATGCCACACACATGTAAAAATATATGCATGTATGTATATACACGCCACAGGGATTAACAGAAAGAAATTCCTATTTAGAAGAAAACACTGTATTTCCATTTGCTGTGCTCAGTACTTTCAGCTGTGGAACATAAGAAGTTAAGAGAATTTTGAAAGCTTCAGAAAGGAGGTTTTCAAGTAATTGGTGAAGGGCTAAAGAGTTAGTTTTCATAATAACCAAAAAAACCTTTTGAGCACTAAAATATAGTCCAGAAAATCAAAGGGGGGAATGTTAATTGTTTTGTACAACACAGAATTTTCAGTTCAGAGGACCTTCAGCCACTCAATGGTTCTTTCTTTTTTCCCTTTCTTTCTTTGCAGGTTGATTAAGTGAAAAGAAGAATCAAAAAAAAGGAAAAAAAGGAAAAAAAGAAAAAAAAAACGAAGCTGCTTTCAAGTACAGAAGAGACCAGGCCAGGATGAACACAAAGGACGCAAAAGTGTCTGAAGGAGGTCTCAATGTCACGCTCACCATACGCCTCCTCATGCATGGCAAGGTGAAGTGTTGTTTTGCCCTAGCAGTTGCCCTCGAACTCTGTCAGAGTTGGTCACAGACGCTTCTTCTCCTCAACTCCAGCCAAAAGCACCATTGACATTACTGAAAAACACTCGTCTGCTTTTCAAGGCAGTAAACGTACATTTGTATCACAGTCCAAATTCAAAAATTCATTTTCAGTCATTCCGGCAACAAAGAAAAAAGATTCTGTTACTGGTAGTTAGCCATGTTGGACAGAACTTTGCACAAGGCTGACCTGTCTACAGCTGCCATCTTTTCTCACCTTTCTCATCATTTGTTGAATGTCACAGTCTTTTGAAAATAACACGATGGTTTTTGTGAAGTAAGGGCCACAGAGTTACTGTGTGTATATATATATATATATATGTTGTTTTCAGACAGGAGGATTCTTCATTATTCTGATATAGCATCTGAATATATATATATATATATATATATCAGAATATGTTTTATATATATACTGAAATAGCATCTGATATTTCCGTCTGAATAGTTTGAATATGAGGAAGAACTTCTTTATTGTGAGGGTGACAGAGCCCTGGAACAGGCTGCCCAGAGAGGTTGTGGAGTCTCCTTCCCTGGAGATCTCCCAAACCCTGCGTGGATGCCACCCTGTGCCACGTGCTCTGGGTGTCCCTGCTGGAGCAGGGGGGTTGGACTAGATGACCTCTAGAGGTCCCTTCCAACCTTAATGATTCTGTGGTTCTGTGGCCATGTTAGAGTGATCCCCTGATAAAACAAGTGTTTGTCCAGGTTGCGCATGAGGTTTGATTTAGAAGGTTAGATGCTAATTTCACCTCTCTCTAGCACAGCACTTAAGCACATAGTTTAGTGTTAAATCCGTACCATAGACACAGTGCCAATTCAATACAGTCATATATGATAGTCTGATAGCCATTTATTTCACATTGCAAGATCACAAAATGAGTTTTTAGTTAAAATGTATTTCATAAGTTAGTTTTGCAACGTTTATATCAGTCAACAACGGAAGTTTTTAGGCTGAGAAATGGATATTATAAAAAGGAGAAATGCTTAGCTATTTTTTACAAGGAACAGTGAAAATATATACAAATCAGATTTGTAGAATGACATATATAAATCTAAAACATATTTTTTACTCCTGGAATTTAGTTTATAAACTAAAAATATAAATATATTGTAAAAGGGAGCATACTTCCAATTTTCTAGATCAGAAATTTATGGCATGAACATGTAATACACCCACTGCACATAGGAGACTAACGTAGCTCTGTCTATATTATACATGTGGAGCTGTTAGGTGATTTAAGAAGATGCAGTTTTCAATTTTAAAAAGCCAAACTTTAGGATATGCCAAAATTAGTGTACCATGGATCAAACTATGTATTTTCTCAGAAAATACTCAACCATTTCAGCCGGTCATCTTTGGTTGATGTCTGCTTCAGGCAGGCTTCTGGTGTGTAAAATTTACATCTAAAATAGGGAACTATCAAACATATTTATTAACTGTCTCTTTTACCAAACCCACCTAAAAACTGCATGCATGTCTACACTGAAAATTGCTTCTTAGGGATGTGATTCTACTAATTCTTGGTCCCAACCTAGAAAAGCATCCTGGTAGGTCCCTACTGCTTTCGGTCAAATTCCTGTGTGCTTAAGTGTGCCTTCAAAAAAAAATCACTGCCACACAGCTCAGACAGTACAGCTTAACCCAAGGAACTGTCATTTTCAGGACACTTTAGCAGTGGTTTTTTGGGGGGGTATTATTTGATAATATAAGATAATCAGAAAACAAAATAGAAAAGGCTCATGTTCTGTGTTGAATGCAGTTTGTTGTGTGTCCAAATACTCTTAACTCTCATGAATGTTACGTGACCGATCTTCAATGCTGACATAGCCCCAAGAGTCTAAATTAAGCACATGAAAGCTGGGAAATTCAAAGGAGTGGGAGTACACCACAGATAACAAGGCACGATGGGTATACTGTGAGCTCCACTAGGCTCCACTCATGTATCCTGTTGTGCCAAAGTATTGCAACGTCAGAATTTCTTTTGGTGATTAAAGTTGAGCTCTTATAGTTTCTTTGATGTTATTTCTGTGATTGAAAAAATGCTAATATCAAGGAGCAAAGGCTGTCTGAGCTGATAGGAACTCATTGTGAGAAGGTCACTCTGTACGTGCCTCTGAAGTAGAGGAGGAAACCTTCTCCTCAGCTCTTTCCTAAGATTCGTTGTGATAATGACATTTCTGGAGATTTCTGATCTCTCATTAGTATTTAAAGACAAAACCTAATTGAAGCAGTACTTGGGCTGTAAATAAGCGGTCATAGCTTGAAAATCAAGAGGGGAATTAGGAGTGTGTTTTTGCAAATTGGATTACAGAAAAGGTAATTCAGATGTTATTTGTTTCTTGGGGTATTTGACAGAAATTCTAGCATCTCTCCTGCATAGTCTTAACTCTATCCCTAAACCCCTACAACCACTGTACCTAAATATTTGTTAAGGGTTTATGGACACAAGTGGAAAGTATGTGCGTTTGTAGGTAAACAGCCTGTGGCTGTAAGGATTGGCTGAGCTCCAGAAGAAAGATCCTTATTCTTTTCTTTTCTTTTCTTTTCTTTTCTTTTCTTTTCTTTTCTTTTCTTTTCTTTTCTTTTCTTTTCTTTTCTTTTCTTTTCTTTTCTTTTCTTTCCTTTTCTTTACTTTTCTTTCCTTTTCTTTCCTTTTCTTTCCTTTTCTTTCCTTTTCTTTCCTTTTCTTTCCTTTTCTTTCCTTTTCTTTCCTTTTCTTTCCTTTTCTTTCCTTTTCTTTTCTTTTCTTTTCTTTTCTTTTCTTTTCTTTTCTTTTCTTTTCTTTTCTTTTCTTTTCTTTTCTTTTCTTTTCTTTGTTAGAAATAAACCTATTCTAGCTCTCTGCCTCTTAGAGGTTCTTTGGATTCTTGATGTTTCCTTCATGTTACTTCTTGTTCACTTTTTGCTGAGTTTTTTCTTCCCATGAATTATGGCGAGCTGATTTTCTTGCTTGCTGAAGCCAGGTTGAAAGTTCATGGAAAATTGTTGCCTTGCCCACAGAAGTCTGTTAAGGTACCTTAGAACATCTGTTGTGCTTTTGGTCTGCATCTGACCAGTTCATGACAGAATAAAATAACTCCAAAAAAAGTACTTACGTTGCCCATACTGGATAATGATGACATGATTTTGTCATGGTTTGGATTTCTACGCAGCTCATGTTCACAGACTGAAACCCTGGAGACTCTGTTAAAAGTTAAGCTTAGATGAGGAGGGTAAACAGATTGCACCAGTGCGAAAATGTGAAATTTCAGGAAAGTGTTTTAATGGAGGCTGAAAAGTTAGGTGTGTGAGGAAAGGAATGCAAGACAGTATGCAAACGTGCCATTAGGGACAGGGCCCTGGGGTCATGAAGCCACTCTGAGACCTGTCCAAGCATCATTGCTCCCTCCTTGAGGACAAACATGTAGAAGTGCCTTGTCTCCCCAGGGCCTCCTGCTTGAACGTGTGCCCATGAAACTCCCTTGAACATAGCAAAGCAGACAAGAAGCCAGTCAGGACTAGAGGACACTACAGGAAGCTTTTAGAGAAAGGGGAAGGAGTTAAGAAATTGAAAAGAAAATGGGTTAATAAAGTCAGGTTCATTAGGAAAAATAAGGAAATAATTCACAGGTAGGGTGAAGGTGGGAGAGAAAACCGTGAGGGACGCAGGCCTCTTACCAAATAATGAGAGCTCAAAAACCAAGGCAATTAATGGGGAAGGTCATTTGGAAGATGCTTGTGCAGAGAAAGGAGGAGACATGGAAAGCAGGAAGGCCAGAACATGCCAGAGGTGGTTGTGGCTAGAGTAGCGCGTTGCAGATATGTTGGATTGGAAAGGAAGGCCATTGCAGGGAAAGCGTATGCAGTTTGGGGTGCATGTACTGCATATCGTGGGGTAAAGAGAGGTTAATTCCCTTGCAGCACTTGTGGCAGAATCACTTCAGTTGAGTACTCAGCAGTCACTGCTGTGTTTGTGAATGACTTTGAAAACTAAGTGGAGAAGGAAAATACTGAAAAGCACAGAAAAATAACACTAAAGAGCCTGTGTTTAGCTTTGTTCAGATATTCTCATTTTTTGGTGCTATAGAATTTTCTACAGGTGGAATAAAACTCATCAAAGTGCTTGCTTGCACTTAAAGACCTAAACAGAGGCAGCATAAAACCATGAGGTACATTACCATCTGTATAGGTAATATAGATTATATATGTATATATATATATACACACATATATACATTATATATATATATATATATATTGCTTTGAGCAGCTGCTTTTGCATACCTGGCTAATTGACCCCTGAAAGATTTTTAAAGCAAGATATAAATCACTGATTGTCCCCCAACATGAAGGCAATGCCCTTCTTCCTCATTTGTTTTCTTTTAGCTTTTACTTATTAGAATGCAACATAAAAGAAAGCATCTGTAAGAATTATCTTTTCAGTAACTTAATCCAGTCCAGAAAATGCCAACCAAGTCAGTGTTTGTTCTCTTCTTTCTAGTTTCCAGGAACGCTAGCAGGGTATTATGAGGATTGACTGTCCTGCTTATTGTTGTTAGAGCTCTTGTTTTGTTCGCATGACTGTAGTACCTAAGAGTTCTGGTCATGGAACAAACCTCAGTGTGCAAATATGTGCAGATCTCCTCCTAGTATTACAGTAGTAACAGCTGTAGTTTCTAACTATTTTCACTAGCCTAAAAAAATCAGTGGAAAGGAGAGAGGTCTTTTCCCACAGCCCTTGGGCACTGTTTACTTCCCCAAACAGTCTTTGTGACCACATTTGCCCACTTTTGTCAAACAAAATCTCATCAGTCCACAGTTACAATGAGTGGAGATTGCAAAAGGCATGCTGTTCAGTGCGGCTGTTTCAGCGTGGCAGGCAGAAGAACAAAGTGAAGGGACTGTTTTTGGTTTATGTTTTATTTTATTTTTGAGAAAGGACATGAGGGTTGGTGTGAAGTTGCACAATGATATTTTCGGAAATTTATTACCCATCTGCTATCGAAAAACAAATGAGAAATGCCCATTGGCACCGTTGCCAAAATGATAGATGGACATATGGAGGAGTTATGACTCTGGTGTCTCCATCAGAAGGACCATAATTTGAAGGTTTTTGCAAGCACTAGCGCATTTGTTAGCGTGGGATCTGTCTAAGTAAGGGCTTGGACTCCAGTGTCTTACTAAATTAGAACTGACAACAGAAGCATCACCTAGGAACATGAGATGTGCCAGCAAGACTAAGCCCACATAATCCCAGAACACAAGTAAGGCTCGCGGTTTATCCGAAGCAGCCGTTTGTTCTCTGAGATAGATCTGTTAAATCATGTTTCCCAAAACTGTCTATGGCACTTTTTTTTCAACCTTCAAAAATACTGATGCCCTGTGTGCTCCATCTTCGTAGATTCATGTGATCTTTCATGCAAAGATAATCATATTCTTATACAAGTATTTAGAGATGTGTCCTCAGAACGGTGCTAAGAGAAGGAGCCGGGTTGTAATGTCCTGGTGTGGACAGAGACAGTTAGTTGATGATCTAGAACATTTTATCGGATATTTTATCAGAAAACGTTTTATCAGAAGGTTGCCAGCGTAGCTTTGTGTTGCGATGGATGTGCTTCCACACCATGGAAGGCTGTATTTCTTCAGTGCCCTTCTAATCGAGCTTTTGTTGTTTGAAGAGAGCAATCCTGTTGTTCCTACTTCATCCTCACTCGCAGAAAGCAGGTAAGAGCACTGCAGGAACACTGCAGGAATTTGAAGGCTTTAGGATGTGGCCTCTGATCGATCAGGTGTATTGGGATAAATGTATATAATCTGTATATAATGTAATATAATTGGGATAAATGTATATAATCCTACATTACTTCAAAATGGCCTTTCCTTCTCATTGTGGCTTCATGTCAGGGCTCCTCTGAGGTTAGTATTGTGTTTACACTAGGCATTCCATACTGCTGGCAGTAGAAACCGCATGCTTGACAGTAATAAAGCAGGGGTTGTGCTTTTATGCAGTTTGGGAATAGCTAACTGTTTTGTTTTGCTTCCCTGGGCCATAGTAATTATTAATCTAGACTTACGCTTAGAAAAATGATGGAATTCCACATTATCTTTACAGATCAAAGGTTAATCTTTATACCAAGGTTTGTTGCCATTTGTTAAGCCTTCTGTTTTCTTAACATGACTAATTTGTTTCTCTTTCTGTTGAAAAGGGACCTTGCCTGACTAATTGATTTGGAAATAGCTTTCTTCTGTAGCCTGTTTTGTATCCTCGTGCACCATCAAGAGCTTTGCCAAAGCCCTGGCTCACCAAGACTTGTCTGCTGCCTCCTCCTGTTTTGGTGGTGATGCCTCTCTGTGAGGTTACCACAGATGGTGCTGAAAATATAGGGAGAACTTTTCCTCTGTGAGGGACCCACTACTCTCTAAGCATAAAGCTATCTTGTTAAGCATAAAAGTCATTTAATTCCATGTGAATTGGTCATGAAAGTTACACATTGCATTTCAGCATGAGGAAAACCGTACCTCCTTTTTACCACTGTTTTTGTGCAAGTTATCTGCAGTGAATCATGTGCATGGTTTAGCAGGCAGGGTGTTGATGGGTTTATGGTTAGACTTGATGATCTTGAAGGTCTTTTCCAACCATAATGATTCATGTGGCTGGCTAACAGGAAGAAATACATCTTTTTTTGCTTGATTTCCTTGTAGAATAGAGTATTCTTCCCCGTGTTTGTCAGCGAGGTTCTCTTCTTGTCATATGATCATCTCCTTAGCAATTAGAAATGGCATACTAAAGAGAAACATAGTCATAAATCAACCCATCCCTAAAGGCTAATGAGCTTTTTTTCAAACTATCTGAAATTAGATTTAATTATTTTCTTCAGATTTCTGAAAGTGACAGGATGCTATAGGAGCCCAAGTATAAGACTGTCCTGCATGACTGGCATCTGTAAATATGCCCTTTGAAAGGCATGATCAAGGTTGGATACTCTGCGCTATCCAAAGCTCTGGCCACTTTGATGATTATCCAGATGGGCATCTCAAATTCCTGTCACTTCTGGAAGAAAAGCTCATATCTGTCTGTCTGTTTGGTGGCTGTGTACGTATTTTGACTGCCCCCACAACTATATGAGTACATGTGTGGGTGTGCATCTACATCAGGGTATGTAGACACACATACATTACTGAGGCTTTTTGAAAGCATCATGTTCATCCAGAGCGGTTGCTGTGACGCTTTGGTTTCTGCCAGGCAAATATTTGCAAAAACTCAAGCCAAGGAGTGTATAATACTCCAGCCAAGGAACTTGAGCTATGCCATTACCTTGGGCCTATCTTTCTCCCAGGTGCTTTGGTTTCTCCATTTATAAAAGTTCTGTTCGTGCAGAGCTTTTTCATTTGTTGTTGAAATGTGGGTATATAAAGACTAGTAATTATTATTCTATAGCCTAATCTCTTATCATGTGTATATGCAGGTTAGTCAATAAATCAGTATGAAACTGGTAATAAAAACCTTATATGGCACATATATATGCTGTATGCCTAAGGATATATGGCCAAGCACTGGAAAGTAGCAAGTAATGCAAGGATATTAATATATTCTAGTAAGCCATTATTTTCTGGGACAGCTAAATCATCCTCCTCTCTGACCTGCACAGAGACTGAACTTGACATCGGAGATGGGAACCCTCTCACTTAACTTGCTTTATGTTAGTCCAAGTCTGGCTGGTTCTACTGTAGATGGAGAGGGTTGAACCCCTTGAGGGGACACATCATCCCTCCTCTTTTAGGAGTGAAATGTCCATCCTGCGTTCACTGACTGTCGAGGAGCGTCTGTGCTTGGGTTACATTCAATTCCTGGCTTTTCATCAGCTGATGTAGGTGATAGACATGCCATTCCCTCAATCTAAGCAGTCACACAGGTTGAGTGTGTAACAGAATTAGAAATGTTCTCTGAAGAAGATAAAACCCTAAGAATAACCTCATATGAAAATATTGATAGCACTTGAGTATCATAAAAATGGTGTTACATATTCCACCAAGTGCTAAACATAATTTAGAGGCATATAAAGAATCTGTATGAGACAAATATTGGATTGTACAAAGAATCATTAAAGGTTTTATGAGGAAGCATAGGTAATTTGAAGAATAAGTCATAAAGAATCCTCTGATTGTATCTGTGACAAAAGGAGATTTCTCTTCATAATTAGAAAATATACATTATTTCCAGGCTTTATGAGACCTTTCCAGCAAGGGCATGAAGCCCAGGGGAGGCTAAAGCTACCAGCGTAGAAGAGTTGCAGATTTTTTTTGGGGGGAGAGGGGGGCTAATTTGTACAAAATCAAAAATTATAGAAAATGTAGGAGTGTCATGTAAGACTAATGCTTTTCCTTTTCCTTTTCTACTTCACTCTTTTTTTCATAGCAGAATCGTAGCTCAATGAGAATTATAGCACAGGGCAAGAAGTTTATTTGAATGTTTTGGAGTAGCCTCTTTATAAAGGATGCTTTAAATTCCCCCTTGGAGAAGAAGGTTTGGAATATTCTCTAGAATCTCAGTGTCATTTTCTAAAATTTGTAGAATTCCAAGGAATAGATCACAAGTCTCCCTGATTTTTAGCAATGACTTCACACTATTCATTGACTGCAGTTCTTTGTAAGACAGTACTTTGAAGATAAACTGATGTTAGTGTGGATGGATTTCCTGACCCATCGAAATCAACAGAGAATCCTTATATTTTACGTTTATTTTCTTTGTTTAAAGACTTAGAATTTCTTTGTTTGAAATGCACCATCTTTTTTAAAAGGACTTCAAACAAGCTGTTGCTTTTCTGTTCCCAAAGCAAAAACATCTTGTCCATTTTTCAAGGAAGATGTGCTTGTATTTATTAGTCATGTTCCGATCATGCATGGCTGAAAGAAACATGTCTGTGATTAAGACTTAGGATGATCAAATAGACTGGGCCAGCAAAATGCAAAACCTTGCAGGTTCAAGACAGACTAGGCCTAAGGAAGATTTCTAGCTTTCGTGAAGGTCTCAGGTTTCTAATGAAGAGAGGTTGGACCTAAGAGTTCAATAACAACAAAAAATGTTCTGCAGATGAAAATATAATTGCTTGACAGTCGCAAAGGGCCTTTCTGCTTACTGGGAGTAAGTCTTACCAAAGAAACTATTTCTGAAACTAGGAATTTTAGAGAAGGGAATAAAAAGACATTCAAGATAAAGCTGCTTGAATGTGCAGGGAGGTCATGAGGTCCTCTTAGATATGAGGGGTTCTCCAGTCTTTTCATTATTTAGATTTATGCAGTTGTGCTCTGTGTGGGGGTGTCTGCCTGTCCCTTCTTATTCTCCTGCCTGTTTTAATCCTATTCAGCACCTTCAGCCTTGCTGAGTTACAGAGGCAGTCTAAAAGAAAGTACGATTTTGGAAAAATCTCAGAGGGGGTATCCCGGATTTGTGTCTCTGATAACAAAGAAGTTGAATATCACTAGTGAATCTAGACAGTATGCGGATTTGTCTGTCTCAAACATGGCAATAAGCAAGACCAAAATCCACATATTATTAGACACAGGCTGGTTCAGTCACAAAACACAGCCCCACAGAGTAGGCTTCATTCTTGTTCTTTTTCACATAACTTATTTTTTCACTATACAAACAGATACACAGGCGTCTCACAGTTCTAGATGGATGCGGGAGCCTTTGCAAGAGCGCTTGTACAGTGTAGGGAGTGCTCAGTGCGTGTCAGATACTCATGGAAAATTTGCAGCGTCTAGCTGAAGAATATCTGCTGCCTGGCCAGCGTGTACAGGAGAGCAGAATGGCGTCTTGGAGGTGAATTAGGAATGGAAATAAGAAAGGGAAACAGAAAAGGTAAAGTTTAAAAGCAAGCCTGAGTCAAACCTCGTGCACAGAGCGGGTCCCTCCTGCTGCAGTGCCCGGGCTGTCTCGCGGCCCTCCGCTGGCTTCCCTTCGGGGTGTTCTTGTCTGTCTTGCAGTAAGCACCCGGAGCAGCTGCGCTCTTGCTCGTGCAGCCCAGGATGCCGTTGGCCTTCTGTGCTTCAAGGGCACCCTGCTCACTCAGCTTCAGAATCTTGTCCATCGGACGTCCCAGCTCATTTTCTGCAAAGCTGCTAGTGCCCAGCCCGTCCTGCTGTGGGGGTTATTCCATTTCAGACACAGGGACTTTGCACTGGCCTATGTGGAACTCCCTGGAGTTTCTCTTAGCCCGTTTCTCCAGCCTGTCCAAATAGCAGCCTTGTTCACCAGCGTAGAAGATGCCCTGGTTTGGTGTTATCTGCAAACTTGCAGGGAGTGTGAAATAACCATATGCCCAAGCTCTTCCTTGAACTGAACCTTCCTCTCACCTCCTCTCAGAGTTGTGAGCACAAGCAGCTTCATCCTAGAAGCTTATAAATAACCTAGCAGTGAGAAATAGCTTCCTCAAGGACACTCTAGGCACTCTGGTACAACAAGGGGAAGTTAGTACCACTTCATCATGAGTCTGTCATTGGACAGAGCAGCAGAGAATGATTTCTTAAATCTTACTCTTGTGGCTCTGTTTCAGAATGGGGCAGACAAGTATATAAACTGTGCAGGAAAAAAACTATATATCATACCTGTAGGTCAGATCGGCCATGCGAGACAGTGTTCAACTGTTGAAGTGGATTTTACAGTCTGAATATAGGAGTGTGTGTTTTCCTTTAGCTGGTCTCCTTTCCATCAGGTGATTTCCAAATTGATGTCACACCTGTCTGATCTGTGTAAAACATCTGGACTGTGATTTTCAGTTTGGCTACCTTTATGTACCAGATTTTAAACCCACGAGATGTTGTCAGAACTGCCAGATCATTCTGTTGTAATTCACAACAATGTTTCTCAGTGTTTTGTGCCCCTTTGTGTAAGATTCTGGAACCCCAGTAGCAATTCCCAAATCCCTAAAAAATGCTTAGCAATTACTGTTCCGTAAGTGCTTAAAGGAGAAGTTTAGGCAGACCACCAGGTCTGTATGCAATAGCACTGCATAAATGGAAATGCAACAGCAGCCATACGTGGTGGATAGAAGGTAGGTGCATGCTTTCAGTGAGATCAGGGATTATTTTGATGCCTGTATCAGATTCCATTTTCTATAGTAGGTTGTGCAGAGCTCTGTTATTTGTGAACCTCTCATTCCCTGGCATAGATGTTTGTCTGCATTTATTGAATTGATCTGTAACCTCAAGCTCAGTTTCTGTGAAAGGTATTTTTCTTGCACCATCAGTAAGCTGCAAAGCTGTGTCTTTACTCGACCCCTCTTTCTACAGCATGGCCTGTTTGTGTACATCAGCAACGGAGCGGGGCTGTGCTTCTCGTCGCAAGTTTGACATAAGTGATTAGCGAGGTTGCTTAGGAGCTTAGCAAAAGCTATTCTTCAGCAAATCATATCAGTAACTTAACACATCTCTTTTTTTCTCTCTCTCTTTCAGGAGGTTGGAAGCATTATTGGAAAGGTAAGGAAATTTTACTCTTTAGCTCCATGTCAAAATATTGTGTATCGGTTTGCTTCATCAGCAGAGGCTAATGTTTTTTTTTTTTTTTTTCCTTTTTCGTTAACAGAAAGGAGGTTGGAAGCATTATTGGAAAGGTAAGGAAATTTTACTCTTTAGCTCCATGTCAAAATATTGTGTTATTGGTTCGCTTCATCAGCAGAGGCTAATTTTTTTTTTTTTCCTTTTTCGTTAACAGAAAGGTGAGACAGTTAAGAAGATGAGGGAGGAGGTAAGACAAGTAAGATGTCTTCTCTTGCTTTTCTTTGTAGCTCGGGTCATGTTCATATGTGTGGAGACAGTGCCACCACGTGGGCTGTCAATTTAACATTGTCACTGTTAACAAGTGTCATTCTGTGAATGTAGTGCCCTAAATTAAACCTTGTGATTGATGTAACCTCCTTATCACCGCAGCAGCCTGGAGTCTTCCAGACTTTCCACAGAAATATGCCTGCTGCTGCCTAAACCAGCATGATCTAGTGGGTTGAACCCCCTCTCTCATTCTGTGTGTCTGCTCAGCCTCCTTGTAGAGAGCTTCCAAAATCTGAAATCAGGATTTAGGCTGATGCTGCCAAAAGTTTGGGAATAGATGGAAAATTCGCCAGAGCCAGATGCACATAAGCCAGGGTCCCTCTCCCACATCTCACCTTAACTTTGTGCTCTTAGTGGGATGGACACAGGGAGGCCCGTGTCACTGGCCAGTTCACTTGCACTAAAAAGGCTGCAAATACATAAAGACTAACTAAAAATAAGCCATATAAATGTCAGTCTCTGCAGAGCTCATGGCTTGTGGCCCTGTCCCAAACCGAGGTGTGCTACCTCTGCAGGATTATGCTGGCTCCGAGGTGCAGGTTAAGGACCTGCTTGTCCTGCAGATCAGTGCATCCAACCTGCAGATTGAAATACCTTGAAACCTTGAAACCTCAAAATATTTTGTTCTTTCAAATATTTGCCTAAAGAGTAAATCTGAAGACAAATGCTAGTGTTTAAAACGTCGGGAGTGCAAACTGTATAGAGGATGCCACAGGAAGAATCAGTTTGATGCTAACATCCCAGCGGTGCAGTATTGTGCCACCTGCTTTGTTTTTTCATATTCTGGCAGAAGGTCTTGGACAGCAAATTCTCAATACATGTAGAAAAAAAAATTACTATGTTACCTTTTTAAATATACTCAGCCAGGCACTTGCTTCCAGACTGAGTTCACAGTTCCAGTTTTCAAGATAGTGATTTCCTCCTATGCTTTAAAATATTTGTATATTGGTTTAAACTTTTTTTTTACAAGTCTGTTTCCCATGGACTAGGTGACCCTGTGGTTTAATTGTTACTTGTGATCCCAAACAGAGACCTATGGGCATTCCAGGTGCTCCTGAATTCTGAGAGTCAAACATCTTACGGGAGAGTTTTAGTTCCTAGTCGGTGTGCTTTTCAAGATAAATGTTCTGCTTCCAATCCTGAAAAGCTATGCCATGCTGTCACCCGCACTTAATTATGAAAGGCTTGCTTTACCTTAATTATTTATTTTTTAAGGAATTGTGTGCATCTTTACTATCAACACGGGGCAAGGATGATATGCCTCTAGGTGAGATGAGATAATCTAGCAGACACTGTAGTCCTTTTATATGGCAGTTTACCTTATCATTGCTTTTTAAATTTCTTCTTTAAAAATGTATGCACACAAAACTTGATTTGGCTTGTCTGAAAAAAAAAGAAAAAAAACAACTTTGACCTGCTGTGTTCAGTCAAGATCATATCATAGACAGCTTTGTATCTAAGGAAAAATACACCCAAAAGCCACTTTGTGCTCTGCTGTTGTTTGCTTCTTGCACAGAAGTATTGGAGACTACCACGTTTTATTTTAAAACCTTTTCTTCTAAGCGCAATAACTTTACTTTGACCAGAAATCTATCAGTGGAGATAGATAGACTAGATCACCGATAAAAATTCACTCGTAGAAAATCGGTGGGTTTTGGCTGCAGACAATTCACTTTATGTTTTGGATAAACTCCCGCAATTACAGCTGCAGAGCAGGAGCCTTGCATTCCATGAAGGGAGCAGTGGCAGAACTCCCATCCAGCACATTGCACTGTGGATTCCTGCAGAACTCGATTTCTTTTCGATAACTGCAAGCAAACGTTTCTGCCAGTTTAAGCTAGCCCTAAGCCTGCATCTCCTTCCTGATTGAATGCTGATATTTGATTAGAGCAATTCCCACTTAGGTTCTCCTGTCAGAAAAAGTGTCTGCTGCCCTTTTTTATGTAGACACATCAAGTAGATCTGCCAGCTGAGTCTGAGACAGCACATTTTTCTATTAATAGTTCTTTTTTTCCTTCTTGGTAGCTGTCATGTGGGGAAATATGACATCCTGCCATTCAGCAGCAGTATACACATGAGTAAAGGCTCGGACGCACGCAGGTGGATTACTCCTGATCTGTGGCAGCTTAATACACACAGGGGAAGGCGAAGGGCCACACTGACTCAGATCATCTCACGTTTGCCAACATCCTCAAGCAAGCCAGGGTCTGCGGAGCCGTTGAAGTTCTGGTGGCTTGTTATTAACAAGGCATTAACACCTTTCCATGCCCCAAACCACAGGGCAGGAGTTGATCTTGCCTGGACTGGATTTATCTACACTAAGAGCCTCTTAAATGTATTTACATCCGCCGCAAACACCTTCTCTACACCCTGGTGGTGCTGTAAGGGGGACTAGTTAAGGGTTCTTCAGTGACTGTTCATTGACTAACTCCATATGATGCTCCTCTGTAAGGAACATTCTTCATGCAGTAAAGCACTGCCCAGCTGTAGAAAGAGCAAGCACTGAGTGTAGGTGCAAACCAGAGTCAAGCAAGTCTTTGCTCCTGGAAGTTGATGCTCCCCAAACAAAACAATCTTAGCTGAAGTTCTGGGGTTTCAGCCCTAGTTAATGGTAATTCTGCAAGAAGGAAAGCAAAAGACATCTCAAGTCGTGATTTTTAACTTTGAATTGTAGTAGTGCAATCTGCATAGTGTGATGAAAGTTATGTATTTACCTAGGCAGAGTCTTGTTTCCCAGAGGTAGATGATTTTTTGGTGCGTGATCAGTTTATTATATAACTGATTATATAAATTATTATATAATTATGTAATTATATAACTGAATTATATAAATTTGGGGGCTGCAGTTGTAGGGGATAAATTGAATGCCCCAAGACAATGCCCAAACAGTATCCCTAATCCTCCTTGCTCCCCGGGGAGTATACGTATGTAAAATATTTGTTCTTTTTGACAGAGTGGTGCTCGAATCAATATCTCAGAAGGCTCCTGTCCAGAAAGAATCGTGACAATAACAGGCCCAACAGATGCAATTTTTAAAGCTTTTTCTATGATTGCACTAAAATTTGAAGAGGTAAGCATTTTTTTTTCTCTCTTCAAGTTGAAATACAAACACTATTTGAATTTCCTCATGTTTGCTTTAATGTTAAATATGATTTGTTTAATGTACTATTTAATAGCAATGGAATTGGTTGTATTTTTATAAATGCTTTTGGCAGTAACACCGAAGAAAAATAATGGGTCAATTTACAAGCTGTTTGATCATTTCTTTTGCTTTTTGGAGGCTTCAGGGAAAAGCAATTGCTTCTAGTAATGTGCACTAATGGTAGGAAAAATGTCTTGGAAAATATCTAGTCCCATTGTGGATTTGATTTGAGAGGAATAATTGCATAACTTCTAACTCTGTTTTTATATGGTTCCATTTGGTATGGATGTAAATTTTATATGTGTCACAATGAATATATAATTCATTCAACTAGGAAAAATTTATTTTAGAAACAAAATATATAATTACCAATTACCGTGTTTAAACATTGGCTTTTAAAATTAATTAAAATAAAGGCACTAAGAGTAAGTGAGGCAAGAGAGTGATCAATTTACCATAGAATTACCATTTTGGCCTTTTGGGCATATATGTACCTAAAGTTTCCTCAAGTTTCATGGACCATTTATGACTGGACATGGGTGCTATTTTAATGGAAACCCCCAAAGAAATGGCAGCAGCCTACATGAATATTCTGGTCTCCTAGGAAAGGATTTAACTCTCTCTTTACTTTTGAAAGCCAAATGTTCTGCCTGCGCATCTCTCCTATACTCCATGGAGAAGCAGAGGTACCTGCAGAGGAAAATTTGCCTTCTTCTAAAGGTAGTGCCTACAAATACCCAGATTGAGTCACCCACACTGGGAGAAAGGGGCTGTCCCCTTGATGACTAAATTACAAGGATCTGAGTCCCTTTCTTAAGAGCACTTTTTTTCTGTCAGTGAGTGAGGTTAATCTCCATACTTTCCCATAGCTTTGGGAAATGCTGGCATGGATGGGAAGTGTTACTCTGTGCCTTCATTTACCCATGGTGACTATTCTCACTTAGAGTAAAAAGACTAGAAGAGAGCTTGTGGCTCGTCAGATGTGGTCTTCCTCTAGCATGCCGTGTCATCTCCTTCAAAACACCGTCAAAACCTTGTTAGATTTTTTCTAGTTAACGGATCCACTACTCTGATAATTAAACACCTTCTTCTCTCTCCTCATCTGAATGTATTCATGAGCAGTTTATACAGTTTTGTTCCTTTGCCAGCACCAGCCATTAGTTTAAGTAATTCTTTCCATCCCTAAGGATTTCTCTCCTAGACATATTTTTAGAAAACAATTCAATGGCCTCACACCATTGCCTTTATCAGCCTATGTGAGCCAAGCTCAGCATTCCCTACCCTCCTGTCACTCCAGTCACCTACTTTTTCCCTGTATGCATTTGTTAAATGTATGTGTTAACAGTAGATGGGTTGCAAATGAAGTTCCACAAGAGCTTTTTTAATAGCACAGGCAGTTCCCTGTCTTGGGTATTATGCTAACATAACATAGCCCTGCCACTGCTGGGAATACCTGGCCTGAGAGTGGGGAAGTGTTTTGCAAACAACCATTCTGGGATCAGTGTGAATCACCAGCTCTTCTACAGGTGTTTTCAGTAGGAATCTCCCAAGTCTTGGCAGGTTTTTTTAGTAGCCCCCAGATAAATTACTTTTTTTATACTGCTAATGTTCATGCCACTTACATTGTTCCATTCCTTCATGGTTATTCAGATCTTCCTGTACGGTATTCCAGTGTTTCAACACACTGATGAAGTCCCCCATTTTTGTGATACAAACATTTTATGTGCACACTAATTTTCTCTTCTTAACCATCTATTAATGAAAAATATTCTGGAGTCTTGCAGAATGGCACAGTAGCTCTCTCCTGGCCAGTTTCAAAACCAGCTTCTGCCATCTCCTCAGCTGCATCTCCTTACCCACCTTGTACCAGCGCTTGAGAGGGATTTCTATGTATGGCACCCTACCCTCTAGTACACAGAGACCCAAAGGGAGTAGTCAACAATATTATCTAAAAAAAAAAAAAAGAGTAAATCTTTGTTATGAGACAAAGGAGATCTGCTGTCGATAAATCGTTTTTTTTTGAACCCTTGTTCTAAAGGTTTGCATGCTGTTCAGGGCAGAGTAGTGGGCTCTTTCATAGAAACTGAGGTATTTTTGCCAAAGTTCTGTAAGGCAATTAAATGCTTTTCCTCTTCCATTTTGCTGGATGTGGCTGTTCCGTTCAGTCTGTGTCCTAACCTGTCAGCATAGTTCCTGTATTTAGAGAGATGCGTGAAAACACTGACAATAATCTCTATAAGGAACACGCTCTGTTTAGGCACTTATCCTGCAAAATGCTGAGGGAATCTTTAACAGAGATAATCCGTGTCAGTTCCCATCAAAACCGGTGCCCAGTAAAATAATACTGCATTTCTCAAAAAGACAT
This sequence comes from Tinamus guttatus, assembly GCF_000705375.1. The sequence continues at coordinate 47,512 of NW_010582814.1, forward strand.
TTATAGTGCACAGATTCTGGGCCCTCGCCTCAGGAACAAGTTATCTTTGAATATGCTATAGTTAGCAAGAGGCACAGAAATCTGAATTTCAGGCCTCAGAGAGGATTTAATGCATATTTACCCTCTTAGATTTTAGCGGATAATCTGGAATCTTAATGTGGAATCCTAGCAAAAGGATATTAGCACTTGCTGCTGATCTAGTACTAGGGTTACGTATTCTGAAGTATCTGTATTTAATTTTAATATAACTGGCTACCAGTATATTTAGAAGAACTTAGGTAAACAGAACAGTACCATGTCATGAATTTGTTTTTTTGTGATTTTCCCTGTTGATAAAATCAGGTAACTTGATACTTAGGAGGCAAAGTAAAGTTCTGTTTCAGAAATTCATAGTGATCTAAACTATTGGATGTACTTGTCTTGCATATTATTTTGTTGGGTTTTTTTTTCAGGCATTAAGAAAAAAAAAACAGGAGAGAATATCGTTTTCCTTTCAACTCATTCTAAGAAACCTAAATAGCACCATCAAATGCCAGACCTGGATTTTGGCACTTGCAGCCTCCGTGGGGCAAACCCAGTGACCTTTTTGTCTTGTTGAGGTTGAACAAACAGACTGATTAGCAATTTTGGCTATAGCGTAACTATTCAAGAAATGTTCTGCTGTCACTATCAAACAACTTTAGCAGCTTTTGTGTGTAATGAACACCCTGTCCCCCCTTCTAGTTTCATCTCACATGGTCTGCCCTTCCAACAGGAGCAGGAAGAAACCTTCATCCATGACTGCAACCTTCATGTTCAGCTGGAGAAGGAAAAATGAGACACAGCCCAAGAGCGATCTTGGCTTAGAGTCCCCTTTAATTTGTAGAAAGAGACCTGCCTGGGAATTCAGCATGATAAAAGTAACCTCAAAGGACATGTGAGATCACATGTACCTGAGCCCTGAGGTGTCCTGCTCCGTTATCAGATGAGAAAGTATGTGCTTGTCTGTGTGGGTCCTTCTGTTTCGTGCAAGGGCCTTTATTTTAGTCAAGAAAAAATGATTCTTTTAAACTTGTGTGAAGTTCTGTGAGATGAACAGTTCAGCTAATACCCAGTTAACTAGAACGGACTTCATTTAACTCTGCGTCTGTTAACTGTTTATGCTGGTGGCCCAAATGCTACTATCAGAGTTTCTTTAAACAGTTACCCTGTTAAGTACAGCTGGGCCTGCCTATATTGAAAATGTAAACTGTATGGGTTAAGGTGTATTTAAACATCCTTTTATGCAACAAAACGAGGAAAATGAGGAATTTTCTCTGTTTTGTATCCTTTCAAAGAGCATGTCCCTTTCCCAAGAGTTGCTCTGTGCACTCACTGGCAGCGGTAAAAGAAGATAGGCAGTCAAGTCTTAGCTTAGTCTGCTTTTAAACCACCACTGTACTCATCCGTGCCCGAGGAAGGTGAACATCTTTGTTCCCTTTTTCACACCAGCACATCTTCATCCCTTTATGGTTGGACAACGACTCCTGTAGCTTATCAGGAGAGCTCAAACCAGGCTGGAGTAGTTACCAGCTAGGGTCAGTGTGTTCTGCGCAGGATCCCTTTCCCAGTGTCCACAGCCTCAGTCCATCAACATGCTCGGTTAGAACAATCTATAAATTATGGCATTTCGGCCCTCTGCTCTAGGTGTCGTCACTAGATTCTGCATTCCTCTTCAGACACAGCAAGTTGCAGAGCTGTTTTTAAACTGTGAGGTACTTTACTAAATTGTTTGGTTAGACTCTATGATCTTGAAAGTCTTTTCCAATCATAATGATTCTGTAAATGTGTATGCTGTTCTTTACTTTTGACATGAACTCCTTGAACTCTTAATTTCAACTATGCAACTGTATAGCTGGGCTTAAGCAGCTATAGGAAAAGATGAGAGCCCTGTAACACTTTTTTATATTAGCAAAATTCTCAAAATGGGGTCATATAGAAGAGAGAGAGATTTGGAGGAATATTTGCTGTGCTGCCGTTTTGCAACCTCATTTGGCTCTACTTTGACAGCCTTTCTAGATAAAAGTCAATTTCCTAGCAGCCTGATGATTAATTTAGGTGTTAAGTAGGTAATCACATAAGCAATTAAAGTTTTCACTCCAGATGAAGGAGACAGGTGAAAAAATGGCACTAACCCATCCTGGATCATTGGAATTGCAGGTTGAGACATGTAAGAAGAGAGCAGTGATTTCCAAACTGGGGGCTGAGACCCAAGAAATGCAGCTGCAAGCTCACTGGTGGGTGGGACAACTCTGGTTTGGGGTGTAAGTCTACCTAATGTATGAACTAAGTCTGCATAATCCCCTGCAAAAACATAGAATAGTTGAGTCCTGGAAAAATCAGCAGACAGAGCTAGTAGTCAGCCCTCTCCACTTAAACTGCAAAAATGTGCTTGAATCCGTGGCAATTTGCCAGCATTTATAAAGAATCTGCTCAGCTGTAAAGATGGAGGAAGTAAAAGGTGATAAAAGCAATTGAGGTGATGCCTTTATGTCAAATACTAAACTGCCACTACCGCTAAGGTAAATGCCGTGATGATCAGGTACCACCTGGGGAGCCACCCCACAGCCCCATTACGCTTGCTGCGGAAATTGGCACATTTAACATTTCGTTTGGAAACCGTTAAAGGAAAACTGCGAAACGTGTTTGCCACGTGGCTCAGCAGACCTCGGGGCTGCCTTGGCTGGCCTTGCACGACGTGACTCTGGGCACCCCTCCTGCCCTGGGGCCGGGATGCCGGAGCCTGGGGCTGTTGCAAAACGTCATAGCTGGGCTTGCAGCTCCCTGGGATCCCCTTCTGGCTGAGGAGCAGCCCGGGAAAGCTTTAAACCTAGTATCAGTCAAGGCTTTGGGAAAAGCTCTGGGTTGCAGAGCCGCGGAAAGTCGGAATTTAAACAAGAGGGAATCTCACAGTTGGAAAAAAGAACTTTCTATGAGAAAATTTCTGGCCTGCCCTACATGAGAGCCTTCAGATGTGGAGGGGGTGTTTCTGTTCATTTCTTTCTGCTGTAGTTTTTAACTTGGTCTGACTACTTTATGTTTAGTTCTCACTGCCTTTAAATGAAGAGCAAAATAAAGAGAATTGCAGGTTTCAGTGAGCTAGTGCTCGTGAGGCACTTTTGAAAGCACTAAGCACCATTAGTGCTTTGAGGCCAGGCCGGTTGTGAGATACACATGGGAGAGATTGCTAGGGTTATACTATGCGGATTTGAAGTGGGTTATTTAGCTGCTCTGGAGGATAGTGTGCCACTGCCTGGCACAAACATGATATAGCAGGGTCACATCTAGCTGAAAAGCTGCATCTTTTTCCCTTGGGGCCCTGATCACACAGCACATTTTCTGTAAAAGCAGCAGCTCTCGGTAGGTGGAAATGCAGGGAAGCACATTCGTTCTGGTTGCTGTAATTCTCCTTGCATTTTAGATGAGCTAAACGCATAGTTGAGTGCACGCCTTTTTTTTTTTTTTTTTTTTGGTCATTTCTTTAATAATCTCTTGGGTAGCATTTCCACGAATAGCTGCTCCATTCCACCCCACGCGTGGAAGGAGATATTCTTGCCAGCCCCACCAGCGATAGCAAACCACGGTGAGCCTCTGGCGGGTGCTAGCGCAGCTCCGGCGTCTGTCCCGAGCCCCGCGGCGCTTCGGCGGCCGGCGGGCCACGCCGCTGCCCCCCCCGCGCGCCGG
>NW_010582814.1:56994-74248 GCF_000705375.1 Tinamus guttatus
TCTGTAATGCAGAACGACTCTGCTGTCCTGTCAACCGAGAGGTGTCCAAATCCATTATGGCAGGAGTTGCTTTTGCACTCTTCAGCGCTACAAGTAGTTCTTGGCAGCCTTTCAGCAGAGCACAAGTGATGATCAAACAGCAGAATGGCTCTAGTCAGGAAAGGCAAACTTCTTCTCCCATAGTTTTCATCTTTATTTGGACCAGATCATGCATTTTGTAGTAAAATTACTTGCACACATTATTATTTCTGTCACTATAGTCCCTTAGGACCAAGCAGAAGTGCACTTCTGAGGTTGCAGAAAATACATATATGCAACTGTAGACCTTCCCAGCCATGAAGTGTACAGCCTACTTCATAACATCTACAGCTCTCCCATTTGTTTTTTAAGTAGTGTAGGCTTGACTGTCCTCCCTTCACCTTAAGCCTCATGAATTAGGATTCTCCCTGACTTTTAAAGCCTCTTTGCACACCCCATGGGGTGAGTGAGTCTTCCTTGCCTTTGGATATCCCCTGAAACAGGCCCATGACATGAGGTGAGATGAGACATGAATTTTCTCTGCCAGTTTGTAAGAAAGCTCCTGCACCTTTATTGCTTCTGACCAGCCTTTGCAGTGAGCTTTCAAGTTTTTTTTTTTTTTTGATCTTACTTCAGTGTTACATCTTCTATTCTGTAACTGTGTATTTTGTCTGTATTTTCTCAGCTGGATATAATAGATATCAGTTCCTTGTATCGGGGCCTACTGCTTCTTCAGAAAAAGAAATTTGCTTCCTTACTGACCAAGTTGAAAGAAATTAAAAATAACTGCCAGAAATTGATTTACGTTGGAAAGTCTGGAAAAAAAAAATTATTCAAGAAACTTATTAAGTTTATAATGCAGTGCTTTTCTTCAAGTAATGTATGTGCGTATATAAGTAACAGCCCGTGTTGCCAGTGTGGTAATGGACACTGTCTTCCAAGACTGTCTCTGTGTCCATGATTACTCAAAAATACTGAAGCAGTTCACTAGGGTGCTCTGAGCAGTCTATATAAATAATTGAAAGTGTTTTGTTTAAATGACTAATAGTTCTCTAAATTCTTCTCATTTCTGATTTTACCAGTCAAAAAGAGTGTTCCCTGCCTTTTTAATGCAGCCCTGTTGAGACAAGAAAGAGTACATGAGACATTTTCTTTCTGCCCATTTTAACCCGAGTCGTAGTATTTCCTCAGTGACTTTTCAGGAGTTTAGAAAATGCCTGAGATGGGTTTGGGAGTCAGTGTGGAAAACATCTGTAGCAGATGTTGAAATGCCAAGTGTGCTGACTGGAAATTAATATTGAAAATAAAACTTTTTCAGCAGCATTAAGTCCACCCAACCTTTTTGCTGTAGTATCAGAAGTTATTTTTCTATGCTGAATTACACTGTGGCTATCTTGAAATGTTTTGCTTTTTAATTCCTGCATATCAAGCGATGCTAGCAAAATCCAACCTCTGTTATTTATTTAACAAGCTGGCATTTTAGCTGCTTGAAACACTGTTTTTAATTCTCTTATGCTGCTTTGATGTTGCATTGCATGACAAGACCAAAAGGAGGCTGAACGCTATCCTGCCCGGCTCTGCTCTTCCCCTTACAAAATCCAACAGAAACAACCCCAGAATTTATACTTGGCTGTGCTATGGGACCAAATTAATACTTCACAGAGCCAGTATTTATCACAAATTTAGCATCTTTCCCAAAGACAACATCTGCTCCAGTCCAGTCCTCCACCGTAGGCACAAAGCCCCGATCAGCAAAGCATTCGCTTAGGCTCGTCCTCCTTTGGTAAAGCACTTTTTAACACATGCTTTGCTTGCTTGCTTGCTTAAATACGTGCTTGCTTAAGACCCACTAGTGGCAGTGATGATCTGTTTTGCTGGATTGGAGCCTTTTCTGTTCATTTATAGGCTGCTGGTAACAGCCATCCCCCGTAAACAAGTGCGAGTATGTATGCTCATGAACATCCTGGTGAGCTCAAGAGCATACTTCTGCCTCAAAAACCGCTCGTGTTCATGATGTTTGCCGGATTGTGGCCTTGCTTTACAACTAATTTGAAAACTAAATGGAGTGCTTCCCCTCCAGAAGGGAAATTCCCCTGCAGAAATGTGCATTAAGTTGTTGGGTCATTAAAGGTTTTAATATCCAAACTCGGTTAAATGAATTGTTTTATCATTTGCAGAGGATTCATTACTTTCTAAGAGGCCTTTTGTCAAATAAATGCTTTGCAAACTAAGCTAATCAGCTCTCTGCCTGGTTATAATTCTCCCAGTACAAATATTTGTACGTTATAATTTGGACTTCTGCTTTCCTGCCTGTCTAAGCACGAGCCCTCTAAAATTGTTCTGAGGTGCCTTTTCTTTTAGAAAAGCCATACAGGGTGTCATAGCAGATTGTACTTCATGTATGGTTTGTTTGTTAAGCTTTGGGCACCGAGCAGAGCGGGCAGGACAGGCTGGTTCATGGCACGAGAAGCAGTACCCCGGCACTGCAGTGCCCGAGGTGCACAGAGCTGGATTTGGGGTGGATATTTGGCTTTTTGTGCACGATGAGGCCTGGCCGCGCGTGGAGGAGGGTCCCCAACCCAGTCCTCCGCAGCTCCCTTCAACACGTCTCGCCACGGGGCGGACGGGGAAGGGCTGCAGAGCCTCCCAGTGTTGGCCAGCGATGTCAAGCAGCACAAGAAAATTAATCCTCTCCCTGTCTTAGAAAGATTTAAAAGAGAAAGTGCGGCGCTAGCTGGGGCCCGCTGGAAAGGGAACGCTGTGGGCCGAGCTGCCTGATCCGTGTCTCCCTTGTGCTTGTTATTCGCAGGCGTTTACGATTCAGGGCCAGTATGCCATCCCGCATCCAGACGTGAGTCCAGCGCATGTAATTTATCCCCATTTTCTTTCTCTCCCTCTTATTTGTTCTGGGCAACATTTGCTTTCTACAGCTAACCACGGCCCGAGGGCGCCTTTCCTTAGTAGTCACTGCAGGAAAGCACAATGGCCCAAGAACAAATGCCAGTTACCTTGGTCTTTTTTTTTCTTTTTTCTTTTTTTTTTTTTTTGCATGTGATGTATTTGAGTTCTTTTTTTTTAATATGTAATTCTACAGATAATTAGTTAATAATTAACAATAGCCATTACATGTAATAACAGTAGAGATGTCATTTGTAACCAGTTTCTTTCTCTCGACGGTAGATTAGAATGAATGATTAAACCTTTTTTTTGTTGTTGTTGTTTATTTTTTTATTTCTTTTGTCAATATAATTCTAATTAATCCAGTTTTAGAACATGTAAGATGGTTTCTCTGCTCTGAAATAATTCCATTTGATTGGTTAGTTCTAATTTCCCATCCTGCCCTGCAGTTGACCAAGCTTCACCAGTTGGCTATGCAGCATCCCCCCTTTACTCCCCTTGGGCAGACCACCCCTGGTTTCCCTGGTACGTACCCGTCACCCCCTGGGGATGTCCTTCTTCTTAACAGCAGCTTTGTTTCCCACGGTCATTACATCATTTTTACAAGAAATGTGCGCAATGACCGGTGATCCTTTCGTTCTCGCACACGAGTCTCTGTTCTTGCCCCCCAACCCGTGCCTCTCGTTGCCCTTCCTTTCGTCGTTACTAAAATGTCGTGCTTGGTTCGTGCCGTTTGTTTAATCCAAACCACCTACTTAATTTGTGCCATTGGCTAAAAGCTCTGTTTCTTTTCTCCAGCCCTTGTCAGGTTATTATGCACTATACAGTATGTACCAGCTGGCAGTGGGGGAACCGCTTTGGCTTTTGTCTTCTCCAATTCCCAGCTCAGCAGATTGTTCCGGGAAGAAGCAAATATGGGGAAACTGTAGGTTCTTGCAGTATGGAAATCCTGATTAAAAAAAGCACTGCATGCCAAAACTGGATTTCCTTGCAGAGCCTTGACATCAGCTATAATCAGCACTGCTGCAACAAACCTCCAGTGGGTATCTCGCATAATGCAGCAGAAATTTAGCTCACTCACAGACTGAGAGAGTTGGTCGCTACTTGTTACAACAAGTCAAATAAAGCTGACTTTTCTATTAAAAAAGAAAACTCAAGCTGCATAAACCTGCAATAACCCATTTTATTGTACTTCAATATGTATGTTCTTGGCGTCTAAGAATAATATGACAAAAGTGCTTATATACTGGTACATATTTTGTATGGCAAATAACATTTTATCACATACATCAAATTTTTTAGGCAGATTGGATCAGTTGCTGGTTTATGTTCCATGTAAAATAAGCATACACAATTCTTAAATAAAATATGGGTGAGTCACTTCCTTTTTTTTGTAAGATTCTTTTCCATCTTTTCTAGTTGGAAATGCATATTTGTGGCATGTCACTACAGAGTAATAATAAAGTAAAAGAGAAAAGGAGAGAAAGAAATTGCATCCAAAATATTTTTATTTCTACAAATGGTGTATCTGATAAAATATTTATAAGTAATACTAAATTGCCTTTCCTGGCTTTATATTTTCCTTATTCTTGTCATTAACATGCCTTTCCTTAATCTTTTCCTGGTTGTATTTGTGAGATGTATTGTTTCTGCAATGTTACTGTGTGCTAGAGCAGTAATTCCATTTCTCCCAAGCATTTTCCTTTTGTCCACCCAATTTAAAAACAAATGTATGCAGCTTACAGTATTTTTTTCTTTTCCCTTTAAAAATTACCCTCCCCAACATTTCTTCAGGAACTAATCCCACATGTAATTTCCAAATTCTCCCAGTTTTTTCCTCATCCGTATTTAATGTATTAATTTTTCTTTCCAAATATATATATATATCTATATAGTTTGTTTTATTAATTTTTGGTCTGATTTCCACTTCCATTTTCTGTATTTTAGAACTCCCGGTAGTCAGGTTAAATTTCAGCCATCTCTTAATTTCTGAATTAATGTATTTAGCAAAAATGTCAAAGATTGTTCTTAGGTGAAACCCTTCATTTTTTCAGAAGTTTTTTATAACCCTGTGGAACCTCATGTGACATTTGTTATTTCGGTGGGTTAAAGGTGAATTAAAATAAGGCTCATTTAAGAGTAGTCCAGCCCGCTGAGTTTTGCATCTCTTGCTTTTCTTTCTGTTTTGCTAGCAGTTCTCTACTTTTTCTTTGCTTCTCTCTTTTCTCTCCGTATGTTTCCTTCTTTAAAGTATCATTTGTCATGTCTTGTCCTGTTTGCAAAGCGCCGGCGTAATGTTTTCCCTCTGTCCCTAACTAGGACTGGATGCCACCACTCCAACCAGTTCCCATGAACTTACTATTCCAAACGATGTAAGTGGACCAACAATCCGTATCGCTTTTCTCTTGTCGCTCTCCCATGCAAAAATCTCTCGTCTTTGGTTAATTTATAAGTGTCAAATTAAACAGCACTTTTGTTGAGCTCAAAAGCTACTTCCGTTCTGTAAAGATGCAATATAAACATTTCTATAAAACACGGGCTAAGAGGAATTCCCGCTCTGGGAACCCTCGCCTGGCTGCGATGACCAAGCTCGGTGGCCAAAGCAATGATGTGGGGCTGAATCTCAAAACAGCTCCTCAAAGTGCCTAAGTGATATTGTGCATGCCATATAAAAACGTCTCCCAGTTTTATTCTCTTTGCTTGCAAACAGAGGTTTTATCGGTTTCCATTATGAATGAGTCACATGGAAAATGGAAGATTTCTCCCCTAGTTAAAAAAAAAAAAAAGCTTTCAAGCATGACTGGGCTCACAAATAACATTGTATTACTTAAGAGTTGCTTACAATATTGTGTAAGCCCTATTAAACTCAGTGGCAATAATTTACAGACAGAAAAAAAAACACAAAACAACAAAGCAGCAGCAAAGGTAAATCTTCTTTTTAAGTGCTTGGGATTTGGAGTGCTTGCCGTTACTTAAAGGATGTCCTGCTGATTTGTCACTGCCTGCTTTATAACCCAATCTACATGTCAGGAATTTTATGAGGGCACAGTCCTTAGTCTTACGATGCAAGATTTTGTAATCTCACCGTCTGGCAAATTCTGTTCCTGCCATCAGCAGTGTAAATCCAGGGTAGCTTTTCTGTCTTCGCTGAAGCCTTTCAGGTTGATACTGGTTAAAGAGAGCATTCACCCTGAGTCCTGTAGTGCAGCAGAAAAGAAAAAAAAAAAAAAACAGAACCCTTCTTTTCTCATCTAGGAGGTGTAAAATGCAGCTGCTCAGCGAAGCCTCTCGCCCTGAGGTGCAAACATGCATCAGTGTCTTGTTTGCAATGGAAGATTTTTCTGGCTACACAGCATGTGTCTTGCTGTTGTTGGCAAAGCAACAAAACCGAGGTCTAAATAGTGTTGGGATTATAAAAAAAAGAACAGCCTGAAGAGGTGTTAGAACTGGTGAAATGGTGTTACCGTGTTGTTTGTGTTGTATGCGTGTGTGTGGTGTCTGGTGCTGTGCTTCCACGTGGATGTGACAGGAAGGGGTCTCTGCAAGGGTGTCACAGGCTGCTTGGGAGCTTTTTTCTCTTTTGGGAGGACTGAGGGTGGGTAGTAGCTTCCCCTCTTGCCTTCCCAAGGTGGATGCTCAACCTGTGCTTGGGGCAGGCAGACGGGGTCTCCTGGCCTAGCTGCACATGCTGACATCCCTCTTGACAGCTCGGAGCAAACAGCAGCAGTGGGGCAGCTCAAAGCAGCTCTGCGCCTTGCAGAGCCCTTGGCCGGTCTGGTGGTGGGACAGCAGAAGTGACACTTCGGTCCTTCGTAGTTGTCTCCCCCGGCTGCAGTATTGAGGGAAGGAAAGAGCATCCCCTCCTACAGAGCAGCGTCTCGGCTTCAGCAGTGAGTGAACTGGCTGCTGCCAGCGGTGCTGGGTGTTGCTGCAAGCAGCAGGCCAGGGCAGACGCAGGCCTCAGGCAGTGCCACACGCTGTTCATTTGTTTGTATAAAGGGGCTAAAGCAGTGACCAGAGTATCTTTTCTCTTGTTACGAATTTCGGTAGCAAGGCCATGGTGTTTGCCTGATGCAGCGCGCCAAGAATTGCAAGAATTGCCAAGAAATGCAGTTCACCAAAAGCTGTTTTCTATATGCTGAAAGCCCAGCCTTCCTCTCCAAAGAGCAAGTGTAGAAGAGTTGCCTTTCTAGATATTGTGGGTGTCTTTAGAAAGAAGCAGAAGAGACATTGCTCCAAGTCCCTCTTAGAAATCACTTTCTTGGATCGCCTTTTCCTCATCGTAGGGACATTTGGTTACTCCCATCTCTGCAATGAGAGCATTAGCCCAGCACTGCCAAGAAGCTTCTGCTGTATCTAAGGAGTTCCCATGTTTGACCTCCAAAGTGGGCAGTCCTGGACTTCCTGTGCTGGAAAAGTTGGGAACATTTTCCCGCCACTTGTGTGCTCGCATGGAGAAACTCAGGGTGGCTGCTGCGATCCTGAGGCAGCCTGTGGTTCTGAGACGAAGGAGGCAAAGGCCCAGGCTAGGGCCAGGCTGCACTGCCCTGCAGCTCGGTTGATGATATTTTCCAAAAATCAAAGTAAGTGGATGTATCGGAGCAAGTTTCCCTAGCTCATCATGGAAATAATAGGGAAAGGATGGCTCTGATTATTTACCTACCCCAAAAGGAGTGAAGAGCACAGGAGATGATACTGTATGCCACAGGTGGGTGATTACCTGACTGCAGCTCCTCCGAAGCAGGAGTCCTTTGGCAGTGGACCCCTCTTCTAGGAGACGTTGCCGGTGTGCCTTGCCTTCCATGCTGGGGTCTTCTCCAGCTGTCATGGAAATTACACACCATAAGTGTGTTTTAAACAAACCCTAGGGCTTCCACCCTCCTAAGATCTAGAGAGGGAGACAGGGAGTAGAAGGGATAGTTTCTCTGGGTGGAATTAGTTGGGCACAAAAGTCAGATGTTTTAACACTTTTTTTGTGGCCTAATCCACCCCACAAAATGGCCTTTGACAGTAAATGAATGAGTCAATAACTGAAAATTCCCTTTTATTAAAAATAAGATATGGTTCCTATATATTTGGGAGAGAGTGACAGAGACACATAACAGGAAAGCAACCTTTTCCTCAGAAAACACCAAGAGAAGCTTAAGCAAACCATAAATCTTCTCCATACTCCATAGAAGCAGAAATGCAAAACCATCTAAGTTGGAAATGGTGTGCTGAAGAACCAGCTGCATTTTCTCATGGAGCTGGAACTAATTCCCTGCAACCAGCCTAGAGGGAACCTGTGTGGGTAGATGCTCTCGTTGTAGCTTAGAGTAAAATCTGGCATTGGCTCCACGTAGCTGTCTGGGGTGGTCAGGACGGTGCCTCCTCCTCGTGGGTGTTGCTGAGGAGGAACCAGTGAGCCTGAACTCCCAGGCTGGTGGAGCTGGGGATCATTTTCTGCAGAGGATGAGCTGGCCCAAGCCCCAAGGCAACCTCGAGATGCCCCGGCCTCTGATGCTGAGGTGGCTTCCAACCAGGCTACTGTTGGAATGCTACGGGAAAAGCCTGCCCCACTTTTGATACATGTGCACATGGCCAGGTCTCTGTCTTCCTTTAATGCAAAAATCCTTTGGTTCCTCAAGAGGACCTGTCCAGACGAGCTCAAGATTCAGTGGAAAGGCTGCCCAAGCTCAGTGTCCATCAGAAGGCAAATGAGACCCTGTGGAGACCAAGGCACTGCTTGGCCTTAAGAAGAATTTCTCCCTGAAGCACCTGCTGCCCTGTGGGGAGAGCGGGGTGGGAGCTGGCCCTGGGCCCCCAGGGAGCTGGGGGGCACACGAGCCTGCAGCCCCGCTAGGTTGCGAGCAGAGAGCAATGCCTGTGTCTGCACACAGCATCTCAGCTTCTTACCGAGCCTGTGAAATCAGCGTGCTCCAGATTTCATATGACCCTGGCAAGAACAGCAAGGTTTATTATTATTGCTGTTTTGTTAAGGCACAGAGTGTTTAAGCATGTTTTCCAAGGCCCTGCAGTAAGTCTGTAAAGAGCTGTAATCACCCCGTGAGAGGTTATCACTCCCTGGAGAGTGCTGTGGCCCTGGCGTTTCTAACTGAAAACAGAACAACTAAAGTAAAAGCCTCCATGTGCGAGAATCAAAACCCAGAGTGCCTAAGTGATAGAGGAGAGAAGGACAAGGACGGGCAGCAGCAAGCAGAGGGCCCGGAGTGCACCATACAAGAGGTAGCTGAGTCCCTCTGGTGGGGTGCTTTGCTGCTAACACGAGGGCTTTGCCAGAGCCCAGGGCTTGGTCTGGGCTCACGGCAGATAGCCCAGGGGCTCCCACCCATCCACCTCTGTGGTCAGCGCCGGGGCTGGAACCGAGTCTGCCTGCTTGGCCCTTTGTCCCAGCATGAAACACACAGTGCAAAATGGAATCTGTTTTTTCCACTTTGTAAATACTTGTATTAAAAAAACCCATGCATGTTAGATACTGTGTTTTGGGGTTTTGTTGGTTTTTTGGGGGCTTGTTGGGGTTTTTGGTTTGGTTTGGTTTGGTTTGGTTTGTTTTTCTATATTAAGTGACATCAGTGAGTTTAGCATTTATGGGAGGACGGCCTGAAGGGCTTGATTCTGAAGTGATGTGACCTGTGATCTATGGTGGAGTTGTCTCTATCAATCACCAGCAGCAGAGTGTGACAGGGGTGTCATAGTAGCCCTCTTGCCAGTCCCACGTTTTAGGAGTTCAGATTCCTGATTCACCCCTCCTTTTTACATTGCTACTAGGGGAATTTTACTGAGGGTAGAAGAAAACCAGAAAAGGACAAAGAAGAGAATCTGTTTTGTTTTGTTGTCATGAATAAAAGTGAGGTAGTGAGGTAGACTAGAAGAAGGGAAAACAGGTCACAAATGGTGTGGTAAACGTCAGAGGTTTTCCCCAGTGCTCATAGCACAAGGAGTATCTGGAGATTTGGAGGTGTAAGGACAAATGGTGATTTTTACACACGTGCAAGTTTTGCAGATCACTCCTGTGGCAGAGATGTGGTTTCAAAAGGAAATTGTCAGACACACAGACTATTAAGCATAAATGTACACTGAGGATATTTTATATATATATATGTACACCCATATGCATTCATACATATATATTTATATCTAGTAGGCCTTTCATACATCCTTCTTTATCACCTGTTTTCTGGAGAACTCTCTCCTGATTTTTCATCTGTAAGTGAGAGTCAGGCTTGCAGTATACTAAGCAAACAGGTGAATGTCAAATAATTTAGTGCCTAAAGTCCTTGAAAAATATTACACATTACTGTCCTGCTCGTTCCCTAACCTTACCTGCCGAGTTGGAAAAGCAGCAAATCCCTGTCAGTGCAACACACATTTCATGCAAGGCTTTCAAATTAGGAGGAATCTTTGCTTTTTGGGGATTGAAGTGCACATAACCTGCCAAAGTATGTGAAATAATAGCCAGCTAAAGAATGAGTGAGCAGCATTAGCTGATGCCATTAGAAAGATTAGTCTTGGAAGGAGAAACATTTGTTTGGATGCAGTTTGTCATGACTTCTGAGAGCCAGGCTGGCCAGGTGTTACTATGTAAAACCAAATCTCCAGGGCCTGACTGCTCAAAGCTTTACAGAATAAAACCGGTTCCTTGGACCTTTCTGCTTCCAGAAAGCAGACTTTCTTGAATATTCAGGTATTACACAAATTTGAACATGAGTAATATGGCATTTTGAAAAAGGATGAGCATCAGGGATGAAAGCCCAAGCACTCCCACGTCGCTGTGATTCCCGTGCGTTAACCGTGTGCCGCACAAGCCGGTGTGACCGTGCAGCATGAATCAGGCCATGATTTATAGAAACAGCACGTTTGAGCAGCCCGTTACCACAGGGAAAGGACAGAGCCTCGGACTGGAATTCAGATGGTGCCCTTTTCTTCTTGTCAAGCATGATTTTAAAGTACAGTGTGCCAAAGGCCTCCAGAAACAGCCCAGCCCATAACAGGACTCTCAAGTTTCCTACCTGCTTTGCAGACAGTTGTCATGATCAAAATATTATCCTTGACTCATCTGGACTGAGCCCTTTTAATCTAACTCACGCTTGTTTAGGTGATTGCAGATTACTGCTGCTGATCCACATGGGTTCACAGAAGGATCATTGGAAGTCCTCCATCACATGAAAATGGCAAGTTCTTGGCTAACCCTTCAGGTGCCTTCACTGACTTGTTGAACAAGAGAATGAAGCTGCCGCGTGCTCCTAACTTGCCTGAAGAACCATGCAATTCCCCTTTGAACCAGCGCCAACACCTGTGGTCAGCAAGAGCGCCCTCCGCTCCCTGCACCGCACTGAAATGATAACAGCACAACTTGTATTTTTATATTAAGTAATTGTACAGCATTTTCACACCTCTGCTTTTGATAGACTTGAGGAAGTAAGTGCAGTGTACGTTCTTCTGTTATTTATATATATAATATATAAAGAAACCAGATGCATATTCAGGCCTGGCATCACTCTACAGACTCTGAAGATGTGATGGGCTGCCAGAATTATTGCTTCACTGAGCCTAAAGCCTAAGCACTGCTTAACAAGAGCATCAATACTAAAGGATGGATTGTTGAGCAAAAGCTTCAAGATCAAGATCTTCAAGAACAGTTGGCAGAGGGAAATACTGATGGCCTCCACTTGGCCATCCCAAGCTGATTTCATATCTCCATGAACAATTCTAGCTAACAGGCAGGTAAATATGACCCTGGGAGCTCTGTTCTGCTGCTACCGCAGGGAATGCTTCAGGCAAATTTGGGTAAATTGTGTCTACTGTATGGCATGTGAATGATTCACGGGAAGGAAAACATTCAACTCCTCAAAATGATGATGGGATTAAAAACAGAAGCCACCACTGGCTTTCATCACATCTACCAGCTGTGCTGTAAGCACCCTTCTCTCCTGCCTCATCCTCACTGCCTGTGAACCATGGAGACCAGTGAGAATAAAGTATAGAAAGCAGACATTTAGGGGACCCTATGCTGATAATAATACTTAGTGTATGCTTAGATGCTGGCATATGCACACAGAAAAATCCTAAAGATCACCGTGCTTCAAATTCAAAGCAGTCACAGGTGATACAAAGCTCAAGATCAACTCCCTGTCCCACCAGCTCACTAAGAGCAGGGTCCCTGAGCTGCCACAGCAACTGCTACTTTCGTAGCTAATCCACAGGATTTACCTCCTGCACGGCCACATCCCTAGCAAGTGTTGGCATCCAGAAGTTTCCGCCATCGTCTCATCACAGGGATCTTGACAAGGTGCATAAAGGCCAGCGCGTTGGTACCTGGCAGTCCCATGCTCATGCGGGTTCTCAGGATAAGGAGTTAAAAGAGGTCTAGTGTTTAAAGAAAATGGGAAAGTCTCCATGTGTGTTTCTTTTAAAAAACGCTCTTTTTTTTTTTTTTTGTCTGATGGACAGAGCTCCTTGTGCCCTGAGTCTGTCTGGACTCTCTCTTTGGTATCTTGTCTGTCACTGAGCGTAGCGCAGGCATAGTATTTTTAGCCTGATAAAGTGTCCGGAAGGTGCTTGGACAATGGGAATCACCTTCTGGCCAGGGGCTGGAGGTACCACACTGATGGAAGCAGTAATATGCCAGGAGCAAAAGCAGTGCAGAGAGGGTCGGCGGGCAAGGAAGTCTCTGCATCTTTGCACTCTTTTTTCTGCCAAACCGGCAACCAGGGCCCAATGTTGGCATTCCAGGAGAGCAACATTTTTGTCTTCTGCTGGCTCTCGGTAGCGTCCAGCCCACCTTGTCCCCAGACGTAGGGCTGGCCGTCTCCTCGCCGTCACGGAAGCCGTGGTGTCCACCTCAGCTGCCGGTGTGGCGCTCGCTCGCGGCCGTCGCGCTCCCCTGTCGCTCCCTGCAGCTGCAGGCCTCGTAGCGTGTGGTAAAAGACTTCTTCAAAACATCGCACTCCAAGTCCAGGTGCTTGTAGCTCCACCAAGTGCATTTAAGCAATCTTTAAAAGAGTGTTTAGTGGCAGTGTTAACAGCAGTGCCGTTTTATGGGATCGAGGAGTGCCCGCACAGGCTGGATTTTATTCGCAAAATGCAGGCTGTGTGAGCCTCCTGTAAAGGAACATAGTTACTCTGGGAGCAGATTGCCATCTTTCCCTTTGCCCATTTCTGTCTTAGGTTGCATGGCTGTAAATCCCACTGATTTTAATAGTGCAGTATCTGGCCAAGCAAGGACCAAGTTTGCCAAGGAAGGTTTGGGACTAGCAGCCACAGGAGACCAGCACAACCCAGCAGTGATAGCGCTTGGCTTCCAGCCTGGCTTCCAGCTGCTGTTCTTGGCTAGAAACTCAGAGCGGGACAGGATCTAGTGTTGATCCTGGCATAATGCCACTTTCTGCCAGAGAAGACAGCAAAGTAATCTGTGATGCTGAGCAGATACCTAGCCCTGTGAGTAACAAGACTGGAATTGCACCAGTATGAACGTTAAGCCGATAGACCCTGCTAGTTGCTCCTACCAAACAGCACAGCGAAAATCTTTTCTTTTGCTATTGAGTCTTTCATAGCCATGTGTGTTTTTTTTTTTTTTAATCAGTACTACAAATTGCAGTTAACCTGTTTTTGCTTGTATCTGTGGCACTAATCTCGGTCTTTGTCCCACTCCAGCTAATAGGCTGCATTATTGGCAGACAAGGCAGTAAGATAAATGAAATCAGGCAGATGTCAGGAGCGCAGATCAAGATTGCTAATGCCACAGAAGGCTCTGCAGAACGGCAAGTTACAATCACAGGATCCCCTGCAAACATCAGCTTAGCACAGTACCTCATTAATGCAAGGTAAGTTTGCTTTGTAAGTGATATGCTTCTGCGAAGTTGCTTGTCTCCTCTCCAGCAAATGTCTGTCCTGGGTAGATGCAGAAAGTTGCTTTTACAGTGTCCGTTTTGCACAGTTTTATTCAATTCCTAGCTAATTTTAAAGCCTGTGTTAGGAGAACCTGTGTTTACTCTTGGTGTATATGGAAAAAGCAGCTTAATCTGGTGCAATTCCAGGCACATTTTGAGTTACCAGAGCTCAAAAAAAAAAACCTAAGTATTTCTATTACCTAAACTACAGGGCAGATGATAAATTAAATGACAATCATAAATTCTTTAGAAGCTAATACTTCTCACAGAACTATTTTGCCATCCTAAATGGCAAATAGAGTGAAACAGATTGCAAAACAGATTTAATTTACTAGCTGGAAATTGCCACTCAGAGTTGATATTAAACTGACATTTGATTGCTAAAGAGGCCCAGGATTTATTATTTCAGAGCCGGTATCACAAATTCGTAAAAAGCCTGCCTTAATGAGACAGGGGGAGACAGCCGGCTTCCCCACTTTGCAGTGCCAGAATTTATGAAAACCCTGGTTGCATAGTTAAGCCATTGAGACAGCTTAAGTCTCTATAAATTTTAATGTGCTTATTTAGAAACATATGAAAACTGATACCACATTTATTTGCAATTATCTTGAAAGGATAAAAACCGCAATGGATATAGTGCTCTATCATAAATACATTTGTAAATGCTGTACTGAGACAATATATATATTTCGGGAGGAAGAAGTATCTACATATTCTACTGCTTTTTTTTTTCTTTTGAGAATACCATGGTGCAAACCAAGCTTCGTGTTAACTATGCTTGCTGTTAAAATAGTAGAAATTACATGTGATTTACATGGTGGGTTGTAGTCGTACCTGGTCTACAGTCTTCTATGGTTCGATGACCTCTCTACCCCAGTTATGCAGCACACCAGTAGAAGCCACTGTAGCCACCGTAGGAAAGTAAAGGATGTTTGTGCAGTTGTACATTATGACGAACAAAATATTACTTTTCAATTTGAAAATAGTTTCCTAGGGGAATATATATTTAGGCGTCATGAAGCCTCAGACAAACCATTACCGGAATCCTAAAACAACCTACAGCTCTTCTGATTTATATTCTTTGTAGCAAATATAAGTCACTTCCTTAAGCCCTGTAATCAAATAAAAATGTGTTCCCTCCTTTAACCCTGAAGGATATGTTCTTCTCTTGGTGTTCAGGGATTCCCCACCCATCGAGACGAGAATAGACCCCTTCACTTTTAGTTGCACAAACACCATATGGCATGTACCTGGATCTCAGAAGATAACAATTTAAGATCTTCAAGAAAGCTAAAGCATGCAAATAAAATAATGCACTTATTAATGGAGTTGCAGTGAGCTGCTCACCAGAGACAGAAACTCTAGTGAAAGAAATGCTTTGACTCATTTACTTAGAAAAGCCTGTGAACTCTCACAATTCTGTGTGTTATGGTTTAACACTTCTTTTGATGGAATGGGATATATGGGATAAACTTCTCAACAATCATATACCGTGGATACTCTTATCTATACCCTGTGAAACTTCCTTCTTGTTGACTTTCTAGCTAGCAGTTGTTTGTTACCATCATCTACAATAAACCATCATATCTTATTATGTACCATATGCTGGAACTGTATTTAGACGAAGTGACTTCATTTGTAAATGAAGACTCTTAAAGCACTGTATAATAAATTAAGCTCTAAGGTAATATAGGATATTAAGGTGGCCTTTTCATTAAAAAAAAAAAAGGAAAAAAAAGGGGCATTGTTGCAGAGGTTCCCATTTCCCAAGAGCAGTTCTGTGGCACAGGTGCCAGGCAGGTTTGTGAGCTGAGCAAACCGAGCAAGCTCAGAGCATGCCGAGCACACCGAGACTTACCAAGCCATGTTCTGCAATGTCAGGGGGGAAAAAAAGCCATATAAGGACTCAGGGGAGGGTGGACATTTTCTTTCTGTCCCCCGTGAGCTCTGTCATTCTCATAGATTTGGATTCCAGGGCCACTATTTCTGCATGTGTCCGTGTCTCACAGCAGCATGGGATTTAAAAGACTACCCAGTGTGTTCTTTAAACAAACCGTGTGTATCTTTATTCCAACCAAAGTTGCCATCTAGATAATAAGTTATCAGGCAATTTTAAAGATTTTATTGCAATTTGGTGTTGAATATGTACGTAAGAATACATTCTCTAAATTAAAGATATGGAAATATATTGATAAAATATCAAGACAGAGATTTAAAACTTTCTAGAATATTATTTTGATTCTCATGACAGAGATTTAAGACTTTCTAGAATATTGTTTTGATTCTGTATGGATTATCCAGATGTCGACCTGCGTAGTAGTAGAATGTGTCCCAGCTTACTTGCAGTAGAAATGGCTTTTTGCTTGTAAAATCTGTCGCTTAACTGGTCTCCGTTGTCGTAACTGGATTCTTGTCATCCAGTTACGACTTCTAAATCTTACCAACGATGAACAACAGTTGAGCTCTCCTGTGTAATACTTGATTTTTCGATTATAAATGAATTCTAGGCAGCAGCACTTTCTTCTTGTCCAAGAGCAGTTTCTCAAAGATAGTTTTTGTTCCATTTTGGTGAAAGAGTCATTCACAGAATTAATGGACCTGTTAAGGGCACATTGCTTTAACCCCTTCATTCTCTGGAATTCACTGAATCCAGATAATGCAGGATATGGCCTTTAGTACGCTAAAGTATGAAGTGCTTCAAAATAACAGTATAAAATTGGCATAATTAAATTCCATGTGAAGAATGCCTCATCAGCTTTCATATTCAATTTTTTGCATGGATAGATGATTTGGGAGTTTGAGTGGCTGCTGCCAAGACCAGTATTTACCCTGTGGTATCTTTATTTTCTCTATTGGTGCAGGAACCAGAGCTCAGCTCACAGACTCAAATTCAAGGGGTAGCGTTTTTTTTTTTTTTAATGCGAATTAGGCAAATTTGGAGTCACTGAAACTCTGAGTTCCATATCAGCTTTCTAGATGTCTTCCTCCTAAAATAAAATTGAAGTAGATATGTATATATTTAAAAAATCTAACTGTATAAACAGAGTTTTACAAACGTTACTAAGCTATTATCATCATGTAACTCTTACTCCTCGAGTGGAGGACATCATACACTGGAGTTGGCTTCAGTGTTTCAGGACTAGAAACAGGTATTCCCAGTGTAGATGAACCTGTTTAGGATTGCCAGTGGCACTGCTAGCCATATGGGCTGCTGCTCCCTCTACAAAGAGCATCTCTGATACTGAGCTTAACAAACAGAGATGCTCTGCTGTGGAGACAGATAAGCACCACAGAGCTGAGGGTAGGAGAACCCAAGTTTCACATTGTGTAAATGGGTCTGTATTTCATGAATTCGACCTCCTCTCTTCCCACCCATCAGGGAAGATGCAGTTTCCAGTTCCCATCCAGAGAAGCTGCAAGGTTAATACTCCAAGAGCCTTTTCCTTCCG
>NW_010582815.1:6756-30094 GCF_000705375.1 Tinamus guttatus
TGTGTGTGTGTGTGTGTGTGTGTGTGTGTGTGTGTGTGTGTGTGTGTGTGTGTGTGTGTGTGTGTGTGTGTGTGTGTGTGTGTGTGTGTGTGTGTGTGTGTGTGTGTGTGTGTGTGTGTGTGTGTGTGAGAGAGAGAGAGGGAGAGGGAGATTGTATAGATTTTAACCTTGAAATTAGCTGCTCAGGACTGAACTGTAAACCTATAGTGTGAGCAATCCAGCCTCAATGACTTCAGTGAAACTCACGGAATGGATGACTGCTTGCCAAGGGAGTACTGGATTTACAGTCTGTTCCTAATTGCATTAGGAGGGCATGTATGGCTAACAAAGTAGGAAAGACTACAACAATGTTAAAAATGAATTAACAGCAGTCTTTTCCTTGTTTCTACTCATGTACATTATCTTAAATGTTTTATATGTTCATTTGTCTTTTAGAAACTGGTGAAAAGAACTGAAAGTCTTCTTCATTCAGAATGTCATATTCTTTATCTTCTCATTTTTCCTGGAGTTGCTATTTATATGTGTGACTGTGTATGTGTGTATATACATGTATATGTATAGAGCTGTTGATAAGAAAATAGGGCCAGGCCCTCAGCTGGTGTAGTTTCTGCACAACTACTGCAGTAGTGCTAAGGATCAATTTGTGACAGCTGAAGTATTTTACAGTTTTCAAAACCAGAAGCTAAGCTGCTGTCTTCAAAAGGCAAACACAATGGAGGACTTTGTTAGTCTATAGATGGTGCTCATGTTACTAGAGAAAAATCTTAATCCAAACAAAGCTGCCAATATTATGCTGCATTTCTATTCTTAATTTTCTTGACCTGATCAGTTTTGTTGGCAGTATTAGATTATGTCTCTTCTCATCTCTGATTTTCCATATGAGGGAGAGGGAGGCAATACACATTCTGTTTCTGTAATAAGCTGTTTGACTGCAATAGGTTGTTCCTGATTGCTTCAACAAGTCTTGTTTTGGAACAAGAATTACAGAGATTTGAAGTAATATATATTGGACATAAGTGTTGCTCCACATAGACATCCAAACTCTGATACTTTGGTATAACTTCAGGTTTACCAATTCTTAGACACTGACTAGTAATCAACAAGGAGTCTTCTGCTATAAAATATAGCAGATCAGTATAAAGTGTTAGAGATTCAGGTAAGTCCTGATTTTCTTTTTTAATTTTGCTAGTTAGTCTTGGATACCTGATACCTCCCTAATAATATACTGGAGTCGACTGTATAGTTGTAATGAAAAGGAAGCAGGAAATGTATGCAAGCAAAAACTGCATTAAAAATGTGTGAAAGCACAGATATTTGAGGAATTATTCCCTCCACCAACTCTTATCCCAGGACTTTAAGACTAGCTTTGATGAGGAGTAGAAGGATGCCATGAATATACACCTGAAGGCTCTTGTCTTGTATTGTGCAGTTAATATACTGAGTGAAAAGGATTATATAGTGCTCCTGATCACATTGTTAATGGAGAAGTGGATTCTTGTGCTTTGAACAAACATACTAGTGCAACCAGTGCATAGAGATAAAAGCAATAAGAGCAAGTTATCTCCTATGTCTAGAACACAACTTTGTTTTAGGAATTTCTTCAGACTTCACCATCCTTAACTGCACTTATTTACAGTAAATAATTTGTCACCACAGGACTCATGAAATGTTTCTTACAAAAAATATTAGTTCATGCATCTTCTACTGAACTCTGACCTAGCTAATTCCCGGTTTTAGCATCGCAGAATTTCATCACATTATTGTTAATTGCTCAGAATTAATGAGTATTTAGATTCTCATAAGTAAGAGAGCATAGTTAGTAATTAAGGTGTAGTAAGTTATCTGATTTGATTTCTTCCATATGTGTTTGATAACTTGCCTAAAAGTAGTTGGTTCCTATATTACCTAATTTCATTTAAGAGAGTAAAATGATATATAGCTTGGAAACTGAAATAAGAAAGTGCTCTACTATTGATTTTATTTAAAAATAAATAAATATTATAGGCCTACATTGTATATTCAGTAAATATTTTTCCAAAAATACAAAGCAGCATAATGTTTCTCAGGTAAATTAGCTGAACACTTAGCTATGACTGTGCTGCCTATTTTTTTCTTTTTTACGTTTTTTCCTGTCTGTATATTTGTGTTTACATTCACCTGATGCAATGTCTGCCATCTGAGTTGGTTCATTTAAATGTGTTATTTTAGACTCCCTTAATGCTCAGTGAATACTTGTGATATGATGAAATTCCTTCCACATGGGAGGGCCAATTCAATTAATTTGGCACGGATTAAAGACAGGAGTCTCTTAAATTAGCTTAAACCTAGCATAAACCTAACCTTCAGCTGACTTGAAAGTAGATAAGTCTCGCTTTCAAAGTTTCATAAACTTTGGGAAGCGCTGCATTGATTGCTGTGGACTATACAACAACACCAAAAACTTCTAGAAAGTACCATGGACTTGACCCTGATGACAGTTGACCATAAAATCTGT
The DNA here is from genome assembly GCF_000705375.1 of Tinamus guttatus. The sequence continues at coordinate 9,251 of NW_010582815.1, forward strand.
TAACTAGTTGTCCTACTTTGCCCAATATTTCACTGTTATTTTCTCTAAATGTATAATTCCCTTTTTTGTTTTTTGTTTCTTTTATTTGTTTTGTTTCTTTTGTTCGGGAGGACATGTTTTGGGGATGCCATGTTTATTTTTCACAATGCTATTTAGTTTTGCTTTTGTGACATATTAGTCTATTAAAAACACAGAGCATTCTCACTAACCACTTTTTTACACACAACCTGCTGCTTTCTTCTTAAAATCGTGTTTTTGAACGTATTCTTTTATTAGTGGTCAGCTAAAATTTGCTACCTCATCTCTTCACTGCTTTTGATTACACTTTCCATTTTTCAAGTTGTCAAACGTACTTTATTCTCTCTTACAAGATCACATTAAATTTATCCTTCGTGTCCATCAGTTTGTTTTTTGGAGAGTGAGTCTCTGTGTGCTCCTTGGAAGGAAAGGCAGAGTTTAATCTTTAGGAGGAAAAAAAATAAAGACAAAAATAAAACAAATGATAGTGATGTTACATATTGTATATGTTTCATAACTCTTAAATGTATAAGTGATGTAAAGCAGATTGTACCTGAGACAAGTTTCTTGGTGCCAATCGAACTTGGAAGCTGTTACTCCTATTGGCTCACTTTTCTCAGAGCATCCCTTTCTGTTCCTGAATTCTCCAGCCCTGTGTTCCTACTTTCAAGAGAGATATGAGTGAGGATTACTGGATATGCAGCTATCTGAGCACCTGTTATCCAAGAGAGATACGTCTGGAAGTTAACTGAAATTGGTGCATGTGTACATATAGGTATATATGCACACACAAAAGTTGGTATATTTAACAGGCATACAGCCGCCAATTGCTTCATAACTATTAGCGCAGAACTTTTTGTATTCATAATATAAATAGTTCAGAGACAGTTGGAGGAGCTATATCTTATATATGTGTTTTGATACAATGCTCTTAGATTTTGTGTTTATAAAATGACTAAATAGAAAGGTATTAATCACATACAACCTTAAAAGCTGAGATCAGGGGATTCGGTCAAAGTCTAGGCGGTGTAGGCATTAAGTGCTTCTCATTTACTTTGCATTGCCAAAGTCCTCTCAAGACAGATTTGGTTTGCTGTGCTGCTTTGTGAAGTTCTTTCCTTTTTGACCCCCGGGCTTAGTTTGTTTATATTATTCTAAAAAAGGATTTAGAACTCTTAATATTGGGTAGCTGAGCTAAGTTCAGAGATGGTCTACTGCCTTGTTTTAATATCTTTCGCGTTTCAGAATGAGCACATCTATTTCCTATGTCCTGGATTTTCTGTTGGCCTGTGAAAAGTTAGTGAATCGGAGGAAGGAATATGGAGACTGCCAGTAATGTTGCAGTTTCTCGCTGACCTCAATTTGGATGGAAACAAATTATTTTCTCTTGGCTAAGCTCACATACTTGGCGCATTTGTCTGCATAGATAACTCTGTAAGAATCTGACATAGATTTTCATTCAAAGTTCATTGATGTAAATAGATCTACATTGACTTATATTGGATTTGGATTGCCTTGCTAAAACTGCTGTTGATAGGAAGGAAAAAAAAATTTATGAAATTTTATGAAAACAGATATAGCAAATGTATTTAGTATGAATTTTAGCTAGCTGTACTCCTGATCCTTTGGAGCCAGAGGTAAGATGTTCTGTTCTTGGTGTTCACCTGAAGTACTACTGCAGTAGCACAGTTGTGGAGGAGTTATTAAGGAATTACATGTTATATGATTTCACAGGTTCTGAACATTATTAATGATTTGGTAAGTACCTGAAGTACAGTTCAGTACATGTTATTAGGGATGTTGCCAGGTTGTAAGAGATGTAAACTGAAATTGCTGCATTTCCTAATAGGGAGTGATAGAGCTGGCATCACTGAGACCTTGGTATGAAGTTGCTGCAACTCCCCTTGGATTCTGTGCTACGCTGCTTAAGACAAGTTTATCTCCATTTCATTTAGTGGTCAGATATAACCTATGCCTTGTGTTTCCAAGTAAAAATTGTGTTGTGTATTTGCAATGAACAAAGCTGATTCAAAGTATGCCCTTTAGTGAGAATTGAGACTCCTGTGCAGAGAGTGACAAGTACCTTGCAGTTTCTGGCCGTTGCGTCCATTTGCCTACTGCTCTGCGTTCTTTTGCACTAGCCTTGTCAGCAGGTGGTTTGTGCCAAATGGAGAGAGTGGAGAGAGCTTTCAGTACTTCTTGGAGAACTGACTAGCATAATATCTGCAGACAGACATGCTTTACAAGATTTATGGAAGTTACAAAAGTAATTATATTGCTTTCAGGGTTTTCTTTCTGCTTAAATTTTGACCTGAATTATTTTTTAATGGTAATTTATACCAAGCATCAGTGCGCTTCCTCTCTGTTGCTTTAATTGTAGGAAAAATGTTTTTAGTTTCAAAAAATTATATTTCTACACAATGAGAAGGTGAAAGTCTGTTTTCAGTCTCTAGGCATCTGGTGCACAATATGTCCTAATTATTGACACAGTCCAGCCTCATAGAACAATACATTATTACCATTATTAAGTGAAAATGCCAGTATTAATCACTCTGTAGAAATACTGTAGAAATAAATTGAGTAAGGGATGATTTGCAATTTACAGTGAAATTTATGTGAGATTTGATTTACTTTATTACCCATTTTACAGATTTTTCTATTTTTTAATGGTGGAATTTAATGATCTTGGTATCAATTCTGTTATCTGCACAGAATAGTGCAGATTATCTGCACTTTATCTGCATTGGACTTCATGATCTGCCAGACATCCAGCTTTAAGATAGCATTTCTGACTTTGAGCACAAACATGAGCAAATGAGACCAGATCTGATATTTTGAGTTGTTTTATGGGTCAGATTCTGCCTTATTGTCTTCTATTATTTGACTGTCATGTGAGAAACTCATACTGAAAGCAGTATCTCCGAGATCTTTGGCAGTGTTGTGCAGCTATGTGTTGATTTTGACTTGTTACAAATGGAAGGATAGGAAATGAAGCTGATCTTGAAAATGGAGTATTAATTCCAAAATAGGAAAATGTGAGGCCAGCACTCATTTAAAAATTGTTTTTTGTGTTGGAAAATTAGACCTGAAATCAAAAAATAAGTAGCAAGCTCCCTATTCATAGAGGAGTCCTCTGCACATTTGTGTATTTGGGTGTTTATCATTCACTTAACATCTAGACATGAAATTTCTGAAAGTATGAAGGAATAAAGTTCATATTGCTGCACAAGATTTTAGTCCAAGATATCGATGATGTTCAGGAAAGCACGTCAAGCTAAAATAGTTAGTATGCTGTACCAGTGCCAAGCAATATTTATATTTTTGCTGTGCTACTTCACATCAGAAGGACTTCAGACTTGTGTCAAATAAATTTCACTTAAGCTTTTGTCAGAAATGATAATTAGATATAGCAGAAGCATGCTAAAAAAGATTTTGTCCAATTTGCTAAAACAAGGATTTTACTTATTTTAAACAAGCATGAAAATTTCAAGCCATAGCATGAGAGAAAGTATAAAATATTTGTTGCAAATAGGAGGAAGAAAGGGAAGGTCTTCTTTCCCAGCTGACTACCTCTGTGACAGTGGCTCATGAGCTTTGTTGTCCATTAGCAAGATATTATCAGCATCAGGAAAGTAGTCATTGCAACTTTTTGTGGTTCTGAGCGTAGCTGTAGAATTACTGCTGTGCAGAGCGTGTCTACATTGAGAGGTTTTGTGTTGAGCTCGAAGGACATTGAGTACATTTATCAGAGTTGATGATGCCTTTCTCTATGCAGAGAAGTTGTGGGTTTTTTTGCACTTATATCATGCATGTACAGCTGGCTGTTGAGAGACACAAATTGTCTCCCTTTAGATTAGCTTGCCAGAGAAGTCTACAGACATATTAAAAACTGCGTCGTAGAAGAATGCTGAAGAGCAAGAGAATTACAGCAATAATAGAGACTTTAATTTTATATTGGATTCAGTTGCTCATCAGCCAGGAAAGAACAAACAAATACAATCAAAATTAATCCTATAAATATGTTAGCATTCATTAATAAGCACTCAATTTTTAGCTGATAAAGTTTTAATTAAAAATATTGATTCATTTAGCAGTGCTATTTGCTGATTTCTTTCTTCCTTGCTTGATAAAATAATTGCGGAAAGAAGATTAAGCTTAACAGTTTCAAAATTCAGTATTAGCAAAAAGGAGCTTCTTAATTTTAATAATCAGATACAAGTTTGTTTAAAAAAAGATAAGTTATTCAAAGATAGGATGTATTTTTAGATAAATGGGTGGATAAATGTATACGGTAAATGCGGTATGGTAGGAAATCTATATACAGTGTTATGCCAAGAACCAAATATGGCCTGAAGATGAAGTTTCCCTGGCACCAGTGAAAGCCAAATCTGTGTACTTGTGTCTAGGCTGATTCGTCCCCTCATGGTTTAACCATAGTTAGCAAATTCATGGCAATAAATGGTAGAATTACTTTCTAGCGTAACCTCTGAGTACCGATCTCCTGCTAGATTGCAGTACCAGTTGTCATTTCTTCTGTAACAGCTGACTGTTTCTTGCTCTGTTAAACAGTTGACTTTGAGTCTTCAATGACTGTAAATCGAGTTGTCACAATGAATTTTATAACACACACAACACAACGACTGTTAAGTTGACCTAACAATTGTTCTTCACTGAAGATCTTTTTGAATTACAACAACTGTTAAGTTGACCTAACTTAACTTGTTCTTCACTGAAGATCTTTTTGAATCTGTTTAGCTATCTGGATGCAAAAGTTAGACTTTTATGTATAATTTTCTGCCTCTCTTAAATAATAGAGACATTATGCATGTCTTCTGAGGTTAATGAGAAACTATAGTGTATAGTGAATATGATGAATTCATGATGTCTCACTGCGTCTATCTAGAGGGAAAATGCTCTTCTCTTTATATATAATTATTTTGAAAACTTTCTGGTTGTGTCAAAATGTATTTAGTAGTCTAGCAAAGAATAATTGAATTGCTAATGCATGTCCTGTTCTGTGAACTCTTTCTTTTTAACTTGTGCCCATCTCTGAAGAATGGAGATGTTTTCTAAGGAGAAAAACTGACTATTCAGATATTATTTTGAGTTGATTGTGATAGGTCAAAGATTACATCTACTCCAACTGTTGTGTGATACCAAGAAGTCTCTTAAAATGCCTTTGGTTACCTATTTGGGTCTCAATGGCTATTTTTCATTTTTGCTCTATTAAAAATAAACAGATGATCTTCATAGCAAAGCTCTAAATTGTTTAACTGATATATTCTTATTGGCTTTATCTATCCTCCCCAGTAGTGAAGATGATGCAGGCTAAAAAGTGCAATCAGTTTCACTGTTATATTTGTTTCTAGCCCTCGGGTGAAACTTTGTGCTAGTTAAAGCACAGGATAAGAAATGTGCTGAACTCATTTTATAACTTTGTGCTAAGCTGCTTGCATATGTGCAAGGATAGGAATCGAGCATTAGATTCAATAACTAAGTGAATATTTACTTGCTTTCAGTCAAATTAACGGCTCAAGGTAGATGGTTTCTATTTCAGGGAAAAAAAGATTTTTTTTTTCTTTTTAATATTGAGTTCACAGTAGCTGAAATGAAAGAAAACATGACCCTAAGGTTTTGCATATTGAAAATATCTGCTATGGTTATTGTTTATATCAAAATACAAGATTATGAATAAATGAGGATGAGTTTGCTGTCTGCTCCCATCCTTCCTGTGTCTGAAACAGCAATATTCTCCCGCGTCTAAAAAGTTATATTCTCTTGATGTTGTTCTTTTCATTGTAGCCTTTAATACAAATATTTTTACAAATCTGTTCAAGATACGTTTTTTTACAATGGAACAGAATTTTGGCTGAGGTTTCGTAGTGTCATGATCAAAATGTTTTAGCAGACTAGAAACCCATCCATGTTACTTATGTCTATCTCACTATCCAATAGGGTCCAATCACCATTTTATCAATTTCAGCATCTTATGTTAATGTGTTCTTATTCAGTACAACCTGCACGAGAATTGGAAACACATTTTTTGTCAAATGCATGTAGATCCTTTCTCTATTTTATAAGAAATTACTACTGAAATAATCCGCAGTGCTGCCATCCAGGGTTTTGAATTCCCTAATATTTCACTGTCAATAAACTCCCTGTTCCCCTGAGACCTAAAATATACAGAGAGATGGAATGTGCTACAGCCCTTTATTAGAAGCTTCCCTATTGTTTTGTTGGCTCTAAACAAACACCACAAATCCCAAATTGTGAATCTGAGAAAGCAAATCAATCCAGTAGTTTTATCCATTGGGTCTTTCAAATAAACATGTCCCTCGTTTGTGTCAGAAAACAGGACAGTGTTGACTTTACAATAGATTTGGGTTATAAATGAGCATAATAACCAAGTTACTTTTCTCGATAAGACGACCTCAGCCTAGGCCAAGTATGTATTATTTTACTAACATTTCTACCTTGCTTGATAATAGGAAACTTTAACTACTGTACTTTGTGCATTCTTTCCAAAATGTACTATTTCCCTCTGCAGATAAGCTGTTTTCAAGAAAGCTTTGTTTCTCTTGCTTTCTTTCTGCCAAAGTTTGTGAGCCCCAAACAACTGAAATTTTATTTCTCTGTTCACTGGATTAATTACTTTCAAAATGGACCATGCTTCTGTGATTTCCACATCATCAGTGAGTTCTTGCCAAATTAATTTTCTGTTTGTAGACGGTCCATTAGCTACAATATAAAGCCTCTGTCCCCCAGGCAAAAATGCAGGCAGCACATATAGTCTTGTTTTGCTGTGTTGGAACAAGCAAATAGAGAATAAATACATCTGCTATCAGGTTGAATCCAGGCAGTTTTCCAGTTTGTCTAAGTGATCAACAGACTGAAAACACTTTATTTGCTTCTGTTGGCCCTTTGAATTCCCCTATTTAATACAGATAATGACAAACACATTCTACATTGCACTGAACAAAACAACACTACTGACAATCATTGCCCTAAATAAGTGCTCCTTCCTGAAAACACAGGATGCCCCAGTGAGGGAATCTGCACAAACTATAGGATAACAGCTTCTTAAGCCACATTCTGTGAAATGACTGAACCCATTGTACAGTAGAGACAGTTGCTGCTTTTCAAAGTTTGAAGTTATTTAAACTGTATTTTAAGACTTAGTTTTCACTTTTCAGCAGCAGGTACTTGACAACATTTGCATGATTTTGTTGGTTTCAGTTCTGCTTATGGGCCAAAATAGTATCTTGGAATCTATCTATTCTGTTTTCCCTCAGTATGTATGGTCTCTTCTCCCATTAGATTCTTGATCACTTTGATAAAGAGTCCTGCTGCTCTCCTTATATTGCTGTCCTTATATTTAAACATCGTGTGAACAAAATAAAATCACTCTGCTGATCATGGGCAGAAGAAGTAACACATAGTTTACATAATATCTCATTTAGGTAGACAGACAAAGACCTTCAAACAGTGTAGTAGTTGTTTCCTGACGGTGTCTCCAGATATGCTTAAAATGGGAAATATATGGAACTGTCACTGCACAAATGTGAGAATGGCCTGAAGCAGGATAAAGTATGGAAATCGGTTCCAGCATATATCCGCTTCTAATTCAAAGGTCCAAAAGATAACTCTGCAGATGGAGCCATGTCATTTTCAATGAAAGGCATTCAGCATTGTAGTAGTGCAAAGCACTGCTCAAGTAAAATGGTTAAAACTTCTGAGTTTTATAAGTTAGGTCAGTTTACTGAATCTTAATGCATACCTCCTATGAAGTGTCTGTAGTAGGCAGGTGATTGGGTTCATGTGCAATAAGTGTAATGAGTGATTCAGATGTGGCTTGCATGGACTTTACAGTGTTGATTTGCAAATGTGCAATGCATCTGGTTAGATGTTCCAAGAATACCTATTTTACATACTATTCCGTCTGGGTTTTTTGGCTGTGTGGAAACCTTTGCAAATGTCCAAAGACTTCATGTTTATTCAGGAACAGAATAAAGTCTGTCTGTTCAGACAGAAGAGGATAATCTAAGATTGTTTCTTGGTATGATAACTCTTTATTATTATTTATGGTATGGATTTTGTAGCTAGTGGGAAGTATATCCTTCCAATGTGCACTGATTACTTATGGTTACAACTATGTGATGAAATAGTATACTTAATGTCTGCCGTTGTTAAATTGCCATCTGAAAAGATTTTACAATTGGTGTCAGAATTGACTGTGCCTTGCAAGTCCAGTATGAAGTGTCTCAGCTACTAATTTTAAGACCAAGAGTTTGCAAGTGTAACAAGATAATCATTTGACATTTTGTCTCTCAACTCAGTATAATTTGCACACAAAATTCCAACTCATTACTTTTCTGTTACTAGAAGAGTGAATAATTTAATTAAATTTGTTTTGCACTTTCCCACCAGGAAATAATGATCATAAATATTTTTGTCTACTACATAAATTCAAGGCAGTGACTTCTTAAAAAGAAGTTAAATGTGCATATTTACTTCAGCAATGTTTTAAAGTAACTTTTGCTCTAAAAATCCCATTTTCTCAGAGTATGTGTGTATATATGAAAATACACGTATACTATTCCCCTCTCAGAGAAATTTTATCCATATTTAACTTGACAATTTATGAATCTTTAAGGCCTAAATCACTAGACATTTCATTGCTAGATATAATGATTATGGTTATTTTGGCGATTTCTGCTAGGTGAAGATACCCCTTGTTTTGATTCGTAAGCAGATTACACCTTTGGAGCAGAATTGCAGAAGAGAACCCCTGTAGGGTCCCTGGAAAGGATTTATAACCTTACAAAATCTTACTCTGTTTCGATGGTCTTTTTAGCTGCAATTGAAAATACAGTGTTTTACTCCAAAAAAAAAAAAAAATCAAGAAACTGGCAGTCTATTTTTTACTAGGTTTGGTGTAATTTTGTTGCTTGAAGAGTTCATACCTTGAGAATGTATGAAAATTTCGCCTCTCTAAAGGCATTTCCTTTTTTTTTTTTTTTTTGTAACAGAAAAAAACCTTTGCTTTGCCCGAGAAAAAATGTGTATTGTTCTTCAGATTTCAGTAAGGACAAGGATTTTAAAATGAGGGATAAAGAGAGCATTACTACTGGAACTGTGTGAATTAAAATAGAAGTTATCACCTTAATAGTGGAAGAAAGCTCAAAGAGCTTAGTATATTTATTTTGTGGAAACTGAATAAATCTTTTGCAGGATATTGAAAGTAGTAGCATATGTAATCACAGATCAAGTAACAATATGTTTTAATATTTTAAGTCTCATTGGGAATCCAGATGAGTAGAAGATTATGGATTCAGAGTGTATGTTTAAATTAAAGAACCCAGGCAAGACAGAGTATGTACAAAGTACATGGTAAGGGCATAAATGTAATGAAGTGTAACACTGATATAGTGTGCAGAGATTGTCTTCCCCGCCACCATCCCCAAATATATTATTGTGTTCCTGTCAGACACTATAATCAGCATTTCTATTCATGTGTTATTAGTTTTTTTCTAAGTAAAAACTTGTGGTTCTATTCTTATTTAAAACATATTTGGAAAACACTGGTAAATTTTCCATGGAACAGAAATTTCAGTCTTTTGGTTTATTATCGATGGGCTTTCAGTAGGACATTGAATTCATTGCTGCTAGAGAAAGTCCTGATTAAAATCCTGGGGTAGTAGAGGAAGCCTGGTGTAGTGCATTAGAGGAGAGTCCTGAAATTGTGCCAAAAAAATAATCTAAGAGGTGGTAAGAATGTTCCTGCTGGAGAACTTCAAGGAGCTGTTTTAGAGCCAGTCTTACAATTTGTTTTCATTGCTGACCTAAGGCCACAAAATAGGGATGTGCTGAAGAAATGTACTGGTATAGAATGGGGTAAGAATACTGTGTAGGAAAAACTGAATGATGCAGAGGTGTGGAGCAATGAGGAAGGAGAATAAATTCAGCAGTATGAAGTATAAGATTATAAACTTAGTTATGAGTAACAGAGAGGGGGCATCTGTGAGCCAGTAATTCATCTGAGGAAATGGCTGAGAAGGACTCTGTAAGGGCAACTTGTTTAAGAGCTATCAGTGGTATTTAGCTTGTACCTGGCAAGATCAGTTAGGTGACTCTGAAAAGATTAAATGCACAGTATTTGGTGTGGTGTAAGAGCTCATGGCATAACATGATAAACAATTCTAAATATATGCATCGAGAAGATGAATGCAAACAACCTGGGTGCAAAGAAAGCCAAAGGAACACAGATGCAGTTGCCTTGTGACTATGATGGTCATTAATAATTTATTTTCAAAATATGGGGAAATTCTGCATGACTGTTTATCAGTAAATAATAAAGTTAATGCATCTAATACATATAAATAATACTTAAGTTGTTTGACTTAATTCCTTATTAAAACCTTAGTTTCCTTAGTTTTTTGAATATATTTTTCCTGCAGATACAATGTATCTGCAATAAATTACCATTTGAATGAATATTTATGATACAGCAATGCCCTCAGTGCTACAACACATTATATTAGTCATGCTAGTAGTTACAGTTTCTGTATGTGTTTTGCTAATGTACAATGTTGTTATGCTTTGACTTACACTAAACAATGCAAAATAATTGGAACCATTTGCTCTTTGAGAACAGTCCTTTTTTGTATTTTGGGGTTATTAAGAGTGTACTTTTCTAGACTTACAAGCAGAAATAACACTTCTTGCCAGTGGTATGTCTTCATAGTTGACGTGCCCACGTGTGATGTGTAGTGGCTCACCCACTATTGCCATCAGCCTGGGGCACACATTAGGTATCTAGCTAGATTTCTGGTCCCTTTTGCTGTAGTAGCAAGAACTTGATTGCATAGGGAATTATAGATACACAGCCTATCTAGCACAGTCAGTGTTCACGTTTGTAAATATGTGAGCAGAAATTAAGATATAATGGAAAGAGTTATATGAGGAGCACTTTCTTTATTTCGTCTCTAGTGGCGTTTTACGACGTTTATGACATTTTATGGTGTTTTTAGTGACAGTGGCAAATTGTGGAATATAAACTTTAGGAACCAGTCTGATGGTGGAAATTTCTAACTTCATCATTGAAAGAATGTCTTGCTGTTTGGCTTCTCAGTATATTAAGAGTATTGTCCACTTTTACACCAAAAGTTAGTGTATATCAGTAGGTTGATTTGAAAATAATAATAAAAAAATCTTCTATCCTCCTAAACAAAGAGTACGTAGATGAGAAATGCAAAAGACTGGGATCAGCGTGGCTGCCTGATTGTCTCTTTTGATATAACCTCATTACTTTGTGACCCCTTGTAGCCACACTGAATGATGACTCTAAATGTTCACAATTAGCAACACAGGTGGAAGCAAATTTGCCATAAATAATCTCCTAACAATGTCAGAGAAGATAATTTTCCCAGCTATAAAAAGAACTGCTCCCACTTGGTATGTACCATAAGGAAGAGGAGGGGGAGATAAGTGTTACTGGTTCGGATGTTCATTCCCAGTCACACAGAGCAGTGAGATGTGATTGATAGCTTTATATTCCAGGAGCTGGAGCTCTGCGTGAGGTAGCAAGATCTAAGGCAGCATAAATTGGAGATCTGAATTTCATTCAGAAATTGGCCAAAAGATATAAGGTCTTTAGAAGTTTTACTTAGGAATTTGTGCATAGACTATAAAGAAGATGGTACATCACAAAATTTGGAGACAGATCAGTAGATGTCCAACCATACCTGTCTAATATTCAATTTGTTTCTCTTACCCAGAAATATCCTTATGTAAATAATCATATTCTAACTATAACTTTTCAGAGTCAGTATGCTTCATCTCTTTTGCTCATTCAAGCTTTCTTCCCAGCTTTCCTAGAATTTCAGAAGACTTCTAGTGAGTAATCAGCATGCATAGATGGCTAAAATTGATCTTCAAGATGATCAGCTGTTAGGAAGAGTCTGTTGCTACTACTGGTGAAACAATGCTTTTTGTTTCATTTAAGTGCGAATAATTATTATCAAATATTAATTTTTCAGAATAGAGATCTTCATTTTCTGCTTGAAAATTCTGAAGATGGTGGTATTTGAGAAGTAGTAGTATTTGTGACAGAAAAGTATTTACTGCATTATACTTACCTTCCCCCTGTAACTATTTATTCATACATATGTCTACCAAGGAAAACAGACAATTTCTTTAGTTAAATATTGCCATTTAATTGATTTTTCTACTTCTCAATGGTAATTTTTGTCCTCTCCAGAATGGCACTTTATCCTTCATAATGCCTGCTCTAAGCCTTTTCAGAGGATGGAGTGCAGTTATAACAGTGCATAAACCTTTCACAAGGGTGTCTAAGCATACATTATTAAAGAGTATGGTAACTTAACTTTCAGGAAAGGCATTAAACTGTGTAATCACTAATAAAAATTGTACATTCACTAAGTAAATTCCTTAAACTTCCACTGGAGGAAACGCCTCATGATAAGGAAGATGGAGCTTATCTCAGAGTAAGGTGCTGGTGACTCAGCTGTATGCAGAAGCACTTTTTATCCATCTTTTTGCATACATTTGTCTTGACCAAATGGCAAATCACATAGGCATTGCTTAGCCTAAGAGATTAGGGCAAAAATAGGCTACTGTGCTCTTATAAACTGATTCAAAATCAGCAGTAAAATTAATTTTGAAGCCGTAGTATTTAAATATGGATGATGTTCCTGTATTCAGTCATTTCAATTAGCTTATTTTGCTCTTTAAAGCATGAAATTCTTTATGTGGAATAATTATAGAATTGGGAAGGATATAGAAAGAAAATGAATTGGTATCAGTAAGCCAGGCTTTCTGAAGTTTGTTTTGGCACACCAAACCATTTCTTTGGTCCTGTTCAATCTGGTAACCTACAGAAGAGATTCTGCCGTTTTCAAGAGCCTCCTCAGCTTCCATAAGCACCACACCTGGCTGCTGAGGAAATGACCGTAGAGATTTACACATGGTAAGAGCCTGGTTTTTTCAAACCCACATGACTGGGCCCTGTAACTGCTGCTGTCTGCTTTGATTCACTTGCTTTTCTGCTCTTGGAGCACGTTGCTATTGCTCTTCATGCTTCTGCTTTTTATGCATTAATATTCTGCTTATGTATTCTTCTTCTGTCCACTTAAGCCAGTATCAAACCTATGCTGGTTCAGTGCCATCGGGGTTAGTACTGGCATATTGCAGCATCTTCTGTCTGGACAGCTGCTTGTGCCACTAGTAAACTCTTCTGGTAGTGTGTAAGGAAACAAAAAATGAAGTCCTGAACAGAAGCAGAAGAGGTTTATCCTAGTAAGCAAAAGTGAGCATCTTGTCTAAGAGGAAGGAGACAGATAAAACATGTGATTCAGAATTTCACCTCAATATATTCGAATTGAGAACTTCTATTACATTGTACTTATTTTTGATTAGTCTTTATATTTTTTTAGAGGTGGTGTTTGTAAAATTGTAGATATTTGTAGAAGAGCAGACATAGGTAAACGTAGAAAAGCTACAGGTCTAACATGCCTGACTGCCTAATGAAACAATAAGAAAGCACATCTTTAAACATTTTCATGGTATCACTCTCAACTTTTTGATTTGCCAAACTGAAACAACTGCCAGAGATAAGCAAACCTGGGAGAGGTGCTTTAGGTTGCTGAGGACTGAGATCCTTTGAAAAAGATAAGAAAGAAGGACCAAAAATCATAACAGCAAAGTCACAACTAAATGGAACTGTAGAACAGAGTAGGAAGAATGCAGCTGACTATCAGAAAAAGAACACCAAAAACTAAATGTTAAGGACGTAAGACTAGAACTGGCAGCTTGGCCATTGTACTGCATAAATCAATTTTCCAGTGAAGATACAGATGGTGTTTATTCCAAAGTACAGATCAAGAAATGTTTGGCTTTCTACTAGGATTATTTAAAAAGATTTCAATGTGTTCAATAGAGTAAAAAAGCTCAGAAAATTCACTGTCTTGATTTCTGACTGAATATATTGCAATCATTAGCTGCAGACAGCAACTATTAATTTTTGTTCAGTTCACTCATCCTCTTTAGGGCATGAACTGGCGTTACCTCATCATCATGTAACCTTGTGCAGTGCTTCCAGCAGGCCTGAGAGAAATGGTAAGTCTGACTGCAAGGTGTTGTTCCTATGAGAGTATCTGAGCTCCAGATCATAGGGATGAGCAGCTGCCATTCCCAGACTTACTGTAGTAAGCCCCTCACCCCTTCTTCTATAATATTCCTTTTTATGAATTTTGCTACAGAAATCAATCATGAAGAGAATTTCAAAATGGATTAAATATAAAATTTATCAGCAGCATAGTAAGAAAGACTAAGACTGCATATGTAATGCAGCGAATTTCTACTGTTACCTCTGCAGCAGTTTAGATTTTCAAAGTAGCAAAGCAAGTGAAAGTGTAATGTCTGTTATGGTGATCTTAGTACCTAGCCTGTGCTTGGTACAGGATTTCTGTGCCCATCAATGCACTGTTTGTACCTCCAGCTTGTGGTAGCGTTGATGATGATGCTACCTTGCTCACTCATTCTCCAGTTTGTACTGTCTTACTGTAGTTTCAAATGATTGAGTCATGCTCATATGCTCCAGCCTGCTCACTTGCTGTTACCTTCTTTGACTGAAGAGAAAAAGAGATGGTTACCTAAGGGTTAATACTTACTGCTTCATATGGGGGAGATGAGGACGATGCCACTCCATATGCGTGTGTTGCACATGAACAGAATCAAATGCGCCTTTTCCTGCTTTGCATTATGTTATGCTTCCTAACACCCTCCCACCTTTTGAATTTATAGAGCTATTTCACATTGCACATCAAATATAAACAAACCATATTTCTGTGGGGGGAAGAGCAGAAAATAAAACTGAGCTCTTGAAAGGCAAGAGGTTTCTATGAGTGTAAGAGTGTATTTATGGACTTTCTCGGAGGGCAGCCTGGGACTGTATTAACTTTATTGCCACCTCTCTGCTCATGGGACTACTGGCACGTTTGTGGCACACACTACTCGTCATGGTGGTTTGATTGCTACGACAGCAAAGAATTCTCCAGCACAGGATCACTATTTTAATATTGCCTAGTGAGTTAAATTAGCAATGCTGTGGAGGACAAGAATTTGGTTATAAACAACACTTAAGACAATTATGCATCTTCCCATTGCATTCAGGAGCAGGCAGCCATTTAAACTGGTTAGATCCCTGCTGGATATAAGGAAGTTTACACGCTAAAAATGGACATGTCCTGTATATTCTGGTCAATGCACTGCATATGTGTAATTTTGCAGTATGTAATCAGACAAAACTTTCAGGGAAATTAATTTGGCTGGGGAGTCCTGTGATATTTAGGTATCTTCCACATTGCTGATCTCCAAGGCTAACAATTTCCAGAGTCTGTCTTGCTGTACAGATACAAATAAGTATTTCTGTGTATCAGTTTGATTGGTTTTATTTTGGGGCATTGTTTATCACTCTTAATAGAATACTGACACAGGAAAGACAGGCCTGGCTTTTGCTTGCTGCATTTTTTTTTCCAAAGATATTGAGCCAGTAATCTGAGAAAAAAAATATTAACTCTGTCCTTGCTCAGAAGCTTACTTGGGAATATATGTATTTTCGGAAACCAGAGTCAATGTGTTGTTGCTTCTTACCATGACGCTATTAAATCAACTCTACCTATCTACAGATTAATGATCTAAAGAGATAAAACTGTCCAGACTATGATGACTATTTACTATGGTAACTTATTTCCATGGTGTTACTTGAAAGCTAAGGCACGATAGCCCGTGATGAAATGAGCGGTAGTCTTGTTTTCATCTCACTTCTGACCATTGACAGTCTGATGTTGTTAATGTTACTTTGTGACAGGATGTATGTTTACATCAAAGATTTAAAATAATCTGTGGCATCAAATGGGTGGGCATCAAATGAGATTTCATAGCTGAAGACTAGGGAGGCATGGAAGGCCTCAACTTCTACCAAGTTAAGACCAATACTAGGCCAAGACTTTGGAAATAATGGTAAATTAATAAGAATATTGAAACTAGATTCAGTGCTGGTAGGTTAATAGCCTTATTTTTAAATTGTTGAAGTTAGTAAGATGATTCATGTAACCAGTGAAAGGCATTCCAAAGCTATGTGAAGATAAAGATGTTCTGTGCAAAACAACAACCATCAAAGATACATCACTGTTATATCACATTCTTTCGATAGGCATCTCAATTAAATTTAGTTAGCCTGAGTTGGCCCATATGTAATTTAGGTTTGAAATGAAGTCTTTACATTATTTTTGTGCACTGCAAGTTTTGTATAATTTACATACTTCCTTCTTCAAGGAAGATTTCTCTAGGTAATATAAGCTTCCATAAGTTTCTACAGAGAAACTTATAGAGCATTTCTGGTCTCTCTTCTTGTGCAAAGTGTACTATCTTACAACCTGGAGAAACTCTGGAAGCTGATTTAGGTGAGACTTTGAAACACAACCAGAAACCTTAAGGTAGCATGAGGGGAGTCCAACTGCATAGGGCTGAACTCATGGAAGCAGGAATCTATTTGTTGAGATAGGTTATCTATATGAAAAATTCCCTTTTAAATTAAAGATGACACCCCATTATTGAGAAGTATATTAGGAAATGTCTGGTTAGTGAAAAGAAACAGAAAGCCTGAAGAAAAAGAATGAAGAATCTTTTGATCCTGAGAAGAAGTCTTTTTCATGGGAATGTTTCCTGCCTTCCTGATGAGACCTGCTGAGCTGATGAGATCCAGTCTCCCAGGAATATGTAATTTCAGTGACTGGAGAAAAGTGTTTCTTCTGCAATAAGAAAAGGCATATAGTAAAATGTATGCTAAACTTAAGAAAGAAGAGATGGAAGAAAAACATTCAACTGTCCCACTTTAAGATGAAAAGTCAGGCCCATGGGAAGAGTTCAAAGAGCAGAAGAAACAAAGAAACCAGACTCCAGAAGCAATAGTATGGCTCTTGAAATCTAGAGAGGGTAGAAATAGGTGACAGTTTACATCAGGGTGGATAACATCTTCATTTGAGAGAATCTGTATGCATTTTATTAGTTTATTTGAAAAAGAGTGATCAAGTAAATTGTCTCAAATTCTGAGGACTTTTGTAATCTAGCGCAATGGGACTAAAAAAAAAAAAAAAAAGTAATAGATGAGCCTATCTCAGTTCCTTTATGACTGAAACAAATTTAAAAATTGTTTATACCAGTGAGGCCTCTAGGATACCAAAAGAGATGGCACTGAAAATTTATACTCAATCAAAACTGATGCCATACTGATCTGACTAATTCTCATCACATAAAGGAAACTTAATTGTGTTATTCATGAGATCAGTGAGATAATACTGAGCTTTAAAATTGTAGCAGGATCTGTGGCTGATTCAGGTCAAGGATTTTCCTTGGACGTTACTTGATTGTTTCTAAGTCAGGTTAGATGAAATGCAAATATGGCTTTTGACAAAAAAAAAAAAAAAAAAAAAACCTTTGGCTGTATTCACAGCTGCCTCAGGATATGGTCTAGTGGAAGCCATGCAGCTGAGGATGAGAAAGGAATGATACATTCTATAATGCCTATTCAGAATAAAAAGCATCTGTTTCTGTATCCAAGAAAGAGAAACAAATGTTTGGCAAATATGCAATCTCTTGAGAAACTGCTACCCTGGAAAACGTTTATCGTAGATATATATTCTTCTGAACTGATTATATATCATGAGGAGAGAGAATTCAAAATATATGAGGTTAAGTTTATTCTTGTGAGTATATGGAATGCAAATGGAAACTCTGATGAGCAAAGGTGTCAATGATACTGACTGTTCAGGTGAGATCCTTTAGGGGAGAATGTGTCACGGTGGAAGAGAATCCCTGTCAGAGATCTGTAGCAGGAGTGATGCCTGGCAGATGGTAGAACTAGATTATTTATTTACTTTCAGCTTTGTGTGTGTTACACTAAAGGTTATGGCCTAGAACAAGAGCTAAGAAGAAGATTGCTCACTTGCCATGGTTTTGTTGTGCTTTTGGACTAGGAGGAACCTTGCAAAGGGAGGATGAAATTTGAGTGACCTGGACACAAAATCCTGGGAATAAAATCCTCAACAATAGGTGGGAAGTTTGGTAAACAAGGACAGACAGCAGAACAGAAGATTCCTAGGAGGATCAGGGTACCTAACTTGTAGCAATCCTCGCCAGCCGTAGAAGAGATGAAATCGTGGGGTCTCTTGTGTGCATCCAGAGAAGTGGCTGGTCTTTCTTAAGCTCAAGAAGTCTGAAAGTTGCTAAGTTACAAACTAAAATCAGATAAAAGTTCTTGCATTTCATAGGCATAGTGATTAGTAAGGCCTGTGTTTTTAAACCATTTTGTTTTCCACTGAGAAAAAATAATTTTCTCTACTCAAATTTACCTTGCTCTAGCTTTTTATTTTTGTTTTCTATTAAAATCTTTCTTTAGCAACTGAAATCAGGGCTTCCTTTAAAGAAAGATCCTGGGAGGGATAAGAGGGGGAAAAAAGCATCTCCACATCAAATAAGGGGCTGATTGAAGGTCAGCTACGGGCTTTGCCTGTGATGTTTTCTATTCAATCTTCGAATATGAGTTTCGTAATCAACAAGACTTACTGTTTTGCTTATTGTTGCATAACTATTCAGTTCTCACATCATGTCCTTGTCTTTCTTCAGAAATGAGCACTGTCCAAAGTTACAGGTATGTGGTTACATGCAAAACTTAACAGAAATCTAACACTCCAACATTTCCTTCAGGTAGGATCTCAGCAAAGATTCAACTTTTGATTGAAGAAATGAAGACTTTTAGCTTTTAAAAAATTGGACCCTACTTTACTTTGTAGGGGAGCAAAGATCATCAGTGTCCTCAATGTTGTCCAAGACTCACTTCTTCTAGAGTATACTCAGAGAAATGATCCTGTTGCTGCTAATCATTAGCAAGCAGATGGTAGGTGATCAAGATTTCATTATCAAACACCAATTTTCTTTTGAGGTGAAAAGGTGACCATCTGTTCCTAACACTTTACCTAAGGGAACCTACAACCATGGTTTAGTTGATTACAAAATATAATAAGAACCTTCCCTTAATTCATTTACATATTAGATTCAATATACATTATTTAAATTCTATTAGCATTTCAAAGGAACAGAGGTGAAACTAATTATCGGGTTGATCTTATCGTAAATATGACCATTCGAGAATATTTGAAGAAAATATTTTTAACTTCTGAGTTTTCCATATTTAGCTTAGAGAAGTCATTGGGCAATGGTAGGGATGTTTTGTACAAATAAAGAGAGTATTGTTGATTTCTCAGTAGTGAGAGTAGTGTATACACTCACATCTCAATCTGGCTATTAGAAACTGAAATGTTTGTTCACCTTGTGAAAAATTTCAGTTTCATTGGCATAAAATGTCTGACAATGAAGTTAATCCATGTGATTCAAATATATGAAGCACAAATTCTGTTGGGAAAAATGTGTGGTGGAAAGTTTTTTAAGGCAGAAGTGTTTTATGCAGATAGAACTTAGTTTATGTTTGCGAAAAGGAAATAACATTTTTGCTTGTTTTTTCTAATAACATGAGGATTTTGTCATTATATCTATGCGTCAATTGTAACTTCTAAGGCAACTAACCAGTGTGAACAAAAATTAACTAGGGAGAAGAAATCTGTGATACCTCTTCCTACAAGTCCTATGACCTTCAACAGCTGTGCAAAGGAAATTGGAATTCCCACTGACAATGAGGTAGGCAGAGATCAGCCGTTACATATTCTGTTAGGCAGCAAGTGCTAAACTAATCTGCATATGCAGATGAGTCCTAGGAGGACAGGATGGTCCCTAGGGTTATGGGGGGGAGTTGGAACTAGGACGGTAACTGTGTTCTAGTGGGAGAATAGAAGACAGAAAACATCTGTAGGAAACTTCTCTAGTTCTTTTGATAACAGAACAGGAAAGTTACAATACAAGTAATGCAGAACAGAATAAAATTAGGTATTAGTAATCTTGATGACAGTTTTGTGAAGTGGAAATACTACTGGACTGGTCAACAATTGAATCAGAATTGCATCTTAAAACCTTGTAATTTGTGTAGAATTACTGCTAGATTCTAGTTTTCGTATGGTTTTGTGCTTCCGGTAATGAGCTTTTATTACTTCCCATTTATATTTTTGCACATACCCCTTATAATATATACAGACTCCAAAATAAAATCAGATATTTTTGAAATAGTGGCCAAAAGTTCTGTATGAACTCTAGAGTCAGAAAATAGCTGAATGATTGTCTTGGCAATAAAACCAATTTTACTGCAGCAAAATTCAGTACAGCTGTATAAGTCTGTACAGCTATATATATACACACCTTAAAGTCAAGAAAAAAAACTACTACTTCTTAGAGCATATCTGAAATCTATGTTACTATATTTTAAAAAGAATTGCTAAGTTTATTACAGTATGATTAGGGGCAATTTGCAAAGATATAAATGGCTCATAATCTAAATAGATTAAATAGATAGGCTAATGAACCCTTCCTAGTAGTATCAGATGAGTAAGATACAAATTGGCCTGAGCTGTCACCTCTCCAAAGTTAAAACCATAGTCTTCTATTAAAGACTATGTCCTTGTGTCCTCAAGGTCAGTTTCAGGTTGTTACCTGATGTAAAAGATTGTTTGTTTAAATGCTCTTTATAATGTTAGGTAATGTAAGTGCATAACAATACCTCCATATTCCTAAGGTACTCCTGCTTTTCCCCATAATATAATTCTTATTGTACTTTTTTTATTTTATCTTATTGTGCAGTAG
>NW_010582819.1:0-25115 GCF_000705375.1 Tinamus guttatus
CAGCAATCAGAACTGGTGTATCCCAGATGTATCTCTGGGAAACTGATGTATCTCACTAACTTATGTCTGTTCCCAAACACATGAAAAGCAATCCTAAGAGAATAAAATAATTTTACACACACACACGTATATAGAGAGACAATTGTCAACTAAATTTTATTCTTCAACATAGATCTACATACATCTGTTGAAGACTGAACGTACAGCGGAGTCTTGTGTTCCCTCCCATACCTTCTCACCACAACAGCACTTTTTCTTAGATATTTGTCACACACACACACATATATACAGAGAGCAATTGTCAACTAAATTTTGTAAGAATAACAACATAGATCTAGACTGAACGTACAGCGGAGTCTTGTGTTCCCTCCCATACCTTCTCACCACACCAGCACTTTTTCTTAGATATTTGTTGAATGTTTATAAAAATTTCTATCCGTTCCCACTGTTTTGCACAATTATGCTAACTATGCTTTTGGCAGGAGAAGTCAGCTATGCTTAGGAGTTTGTTAGCATATTCAATTCAAATCTGAATACTTATTCAATGGATCTAAATCCCAATGGATGTGAGGTTTTCTTTTGTGCTTCATGTTTCATTACATCCTTTCATGAAATTGTCTATACGATTGCATTACTTATGGTAACATCAAAAGTGATGGAAATTGAGGCTTCAAAAGCCTTTATGGACAAGTGCATATGCTATTGTGCCCAAGTGTTGAAGTCAGCTGGGTCAAACCCAGCCACAAGGCGTGCTTGTCAGAGCGACTGCAAGGGCAAAGGGGAGCTCGGCTGCCTGGGGAATGAATTTTAAGCGTGTTCTGCCAAGGCCTTTCAGAGGAGCCCTGGTCCGGCCCAGCCAGCCGGGTGGGCTGGTGCTGAGTAAAGAAGGGAGAAAGGTAGAGCTTAACCCTTCCTCCTCTGCCAGAATCGACAAGAGCTCCCCTGTTTCCCTGCCCTCCAGGAGAGAAGTCTGTCCCAACACCTCTCTCTGTCCGACCAACCAGGAAAAGGTGCCCCCCAGTTTTGCCATGTAGTCTGATACATTTGATGGTACATTATCTGATACATTATCTGTTCAGAATTTCCTTTTGTGTTGGTGGAGGTGTTAATCTAAGCGGGGTTATGCATTTGTCACAATGCCACTGTGCAGTTTCAATAGTCATTATTTAAGGTAGCTGGTTTGTAATTACTAACGAAAGTGCTCGGCTATGTCGGATTTCATACTCAGCTGCAAGATCCACTGACTACGGCATAACCTTTTTCTTCTTTGTTAGAACCTATCATATATTGATATCTTTATTTCCTACTTTACCTTACCTTGGCAGTAAGACACTTTCATCAGCTGCTGTAAAGGGTGCTAATAGTAGAGTCAAACTCATTTTCATCAAATTATGGGATTTTGGAAATATTGCTCAGTAGTTCATCCAGTAATAGTTCATCCATATGAAAAATGAATTTTGACCCTCCTCTGTGTCGGAGATACTTGATACTTAATGGTTGCATTCTGTCACTGAAAGCCACCAAACGAACATCATTTTCTCTCTCCTGTAGCTCCCAATTAGCTGCTCAGATACAGCCTGCTCAGCTTCAGGAGACACCAGACTACGGGTCCTCCTGTCAGGGCAGGGATTTATTTAACTAAAAATGTATAAGATCTGAGCAACCACATTGTAATTAGCCAAATGGCTTCTGCAGGAATTAGCGGTTCCTTTGATCCTCCGGCCTCTGCAGACGCGGGTGACGGGTCCTTTCCCCACAGCATCCTTCCTGCTGCAGCGCAGGCAATCCCAAGGATCCTGCTGGGAGCTTCCTTCGGCACAGGCCGTGGCGCATAGCGGGGTCATGGCGCATCTCTTTCAGCAACTTGATTGCTGACTTTGTTTGCTGATTTTGCTAAAAATATGCTCATACATAAGCTGTAGCAGTTTGATTGCTAAATTCAAGCAAAACAAAAAGCTTATTATCCCATTGCTTAATTAACATACTAATAGACCTAAACAGCACCTTGGCTGCTTCCATGGTTTTCTTTCTTCCGCAAGCCACAGTCAACCTGTACATCTCAGTCATGGGCTTGTGCATCCGTGAGACAAAGATTTGGGTCTGCATTCAACGCCTACACAGCATCTCTCTTTGGGAGAGGACCCCCTCTTCCATGGCTCAGCTCAGCAGGTGGCTGATCTAGGCACTGAGGCTGAAATCTGTGGTTGTCCCATGTGAATCTGAGGGAGTTTTGTGTTATTTTTCAGTTGTCTTAGGAAATAGCAGAGATGCGTATGATGAGGGAAGGGCATTTTGGCTGGGCAGTGCAATTAGTGTGGGTAAAATGTTATGTTAGAGAGAGTTTGCTGTTGTTTGCTGTGACTTCTTAGTATATAGACACTACACATACACACATACATACATATATCAATCATATAAGTACTCTTAAATAGTAAAATAGCCATCCCACAAAGGCACGTGCTTTTATCAGGATGCTTTTCAACAACGATGAAAATGCTTAAGTAGATGTGAATTAAACTATGGCCTCAGATAAGTCTTGGATCTGATGGGTTAGGCTTATTCTCAAATGAGAAACTCTCCCAGACACAGACACTGAGAGTTCAAACCTAGGAACTGGTCAATATGCTGCATGGTGTAGCTCTAGCGACACGAGAGGAATTCTCTACATGTAAGGCTCGGAAAGTTAATTATGGAGTAGCTATCAACTAGGAAATTGCTGCAGGGGCACAACACTGAGAACGCTGTATTCCAAGCCATGGAAACAGAGCCTTTGGTGTGCCCAAGAAAGGCAGTTGTTGCCGTTCCCTCACAGGGGCCGGGCAGGCCGAGCCCGCGCTGAGGAGGCCTCGGACAGGCCGGCGTGAAGCCTCCGCCGTGCTGCTGAGGAGGCTCTTCCCCGCTCCTTGGATAACTCGGGTGATGGGAGCTGGACCGACAAGAAACTCACTGTTTATCTGGGGGAGCAACAGGGCAAGAGGCTGATTCTCTTTTGTGCTAAACATGTGGCAGGTCTTGTCTCATTCGGGCTGTCAGGCTTGATCACAACTGGGCACATTTGAGGGGCGGCGCATTCTGAAACCCCCCGTATCAATGAAGCATGTTAACTTCTCATGGATGGCAACGCTGTAGCTAGATGGCCACCACGACAGGCTTTATATCTCAGCTAAGTTTAGAAGGTGACGGTGCTTTGTCTTCATACATCAGCATTCGAACAAGACCTCACAAAATGAAACAACAACGGCCGTAGCGCGCTATAAATCACTCTTAGCACTACAATCAGTTTTCGCAGGGCGTCCTGATGGGTGTCAGATCTCAGCAGAGCGCTTCATACGTCCAAGAGAAATAGACTTGACTGCCAGATTTCTTCACGTCTGTGTATTTGAAGCGATAAACAAAATGTAGCATCATTTTTGACTAGCTTTTATCACGCAGAAATCATTTACCAAGTTTTAGTTTAAGGGTCTAGAATTTGCATTTTAATTGCAAATAATAATTGTACTCTGTAGTCATTTCTAAGTCATATTTCTTCTTGTAAATTATTGATAATCTGTCAACACAATTATCTTTTTCTTTTAATTGGGTTTGGGTTTATGCAAGGCAACATATGAGAGATAAAAGAATTAACAATTATAAACAGGAGGAAGAGACTCATTTACTGAGAGGATTTTGTTAAAAGGAGACTGAGAAATAGATAATAGGCTATCACAAACAAGACGAGATTTTAATACAGAATCTATAGGAGAAAGTGTGAATAGCCAAAAATGGGAGTTAGACCTAATTCCCTCTGATTTTGATGATAACAAAGTTCATAATTAGAATTTTATTTTCAAGCATTTTACAAGTATTAAGCCATCCTCACAATCCCCAGCTGCACTATCTGGAAGTTAATGCCTTTCACCAGCAGATACTGCGAGACCTACTTGGACGTGCCCGATCCCGACTTGGACGTGCCCGATCCCGACTTGGACATGCCCGATCCCGACTTGGATTTGGCAGACGCTCCCCTCACATCCCCTGCCTCCCACAGGAGCACAAAGCCGAGTGGCCTCTGCAGACTTTTCCCCACCTGAATAGCTAGTTGGGTCTGATCTGCAGCTAATCTTTCCATTTTGCATCTCATTCTCATCTTAGGCATGGCGTGTAGGGGCTCTGCAGTCCCCAAACTTGACAGTTGTAAAGGAAACACAACAACCTGTCTTTATAGCACTGCTTTAATAGCACCAGGACTATTACTACAATTGTACCAGAGCCTATACGTAAAAAGAAGCTGATTTGCTTTGTATACTCATAGTTAATGCCGAGATATAAGTGCTGTCAGTTGAAATACGGCTAATATTTTTAATGCTTCTTAGGTTTTTATTATGCCACAACAATCTACAAGCAGAGACATATAGATCCCTGAACAAAGACGGCCGTTGGAGACATCAAATACACATTTGCCTTGTGGTATAGAACAGAAATAACTGATTCCAAGGCATTCGGGCTGAAGGAAATGTTATTCACTGTAACACCTCAAGATGTTTGTAAAAGCAGCGAAGAACAAGGCAAAAACAACTGCAGGCTATTGGTGAATTCTGATGGCCTGCAAAGCCTTAGAAGCCTCTGTAAAGGGTGTTAGACAAAACAGCTGGTAGCACCACGTTTCCTTGTGTTCCTTTCATCCTGCATAGCAGAAGGGCAGAAGGAAGAGTAAGATGCAAGGAAAAGTGCCTGGCTGCAGGGAAACTGGATGCTGGGGTTCTGCTATAGCTAGGAAAAGTTTGGCATGGGGATTGCAGTAGGGCAGGAGGCTGGAATTGGAGCCTGTGGGAAACGGGGTTATGTAACGGGTGAATCAAAACACTGGAGAAGGACAGGATGAAAGGCGGGAGTCGGCAAAAAGAGCTGCTGCTGCTGAGCTCTCAAAACGCAAGAAGAACAAGGTATGCGACAGGAAAGGACAAGGAACAGGATTCAGCACTGGGAACCGGTGCAAAGTCCAAGGCAGGGATGAGTCAGATGGGAAAAGGTTCTTTTTTTTTTTTTTTCCTAGGGTCAATGTAAAATGAGGTATTTCATAAGTAATAATGTTAATTTTGTTTAAGAAGCGATGAGCACCTAGCATCTTCATCCGTCCCAAAGCAATCTAGGCTTGCAGCAATCCTCCCTGTACAAAACACCCTTCCCCTTCCTGTGCTGCCCCGTGTTTGAATCCCAGAGCTCCCTCCATGCGCATCCTCTGCCCGGCAGGCAGCAGCCCTAGGAGCTGCCCCTGCTTCCTGCTATTCCTGGGATAATTGGCAAGGCAGAATGTGCCTGCTGCCTGCCCAGCTCCCAGGAAGGGATGTGTTCACAGTGTCCCTCTTAGGGGATGCAGGGAAGTGAGTTTCTCATCTGATACCTATTGATTTTTGCAAAGCTTATCAGAGGAGATACCTCTAAAACTGCAGTCCTTCAGATTGGCTGAAACAGGCAAACAGCTTCAAGGGTTGTACATGGAGAAACAGTTCAAGTGGAGAAACGTTCCCAAAAAATCGCTCTGTTTTGCGAGGGATGTTCTTCTGTCTTCAACTTCATTCCTAAATTCTTCATTCTTGGGAGTGCACACATGCACATGCAGTGTGCTCACTCCAGCTTGAATCTCCACTCTGAATTACACATTTAAAATCAATATCTGGTGGCCTTGCCAGCAAAAGAAGTCATGTCAAATCCCCCCATTTCTCTGGTGTATTTTTATAGTGGCCTTCTCATTTTGGAGATCACAGGACACAAAATATTGCTCTGCTAGCTGTGCCCTTAGGGAGGACAAGAGCATCTCTGCAGGACTAAGGCAGGAGGGTGTCCCAAACACTTAGCTGCAAGAAGAACTGACTTTTCATCCAGAAGAGATCAGTGCTAGGTGTATATGCATATATATTGCACACATCTATGTATATATACTTTACAGCAGTACGAAAACGGAGAATGCAAAGGGTGTGAAAAGGGCAGAAAGTAGAAAAACAGTCACACATATATTAGCAGTCTTATGGGGCACATTTGGACCGCAGACAAAAAGGGTAGTATAAGCACTTTCCTCCTTGTTGCTACTTACCTTCCGTGCCATTTCCACCATGCCTTTCAAGCCTGTTAGAAGGACAGGGAACAAGGTCGCTTTTTCCTTGGCCAACAGAAAAGCTGATGCATGAAACTTCTGGCCGGCTCTTGCCTGCAGACAGAGTATTCTAAATCTGCAGTGCATGCAGTTTCCCCAAGGATGGGAAACTTAACAACTGTTTTGCATTTGCAAACTATTATCCAAGACTTTAGCAGGATACACTGAATATGGCAATTCCAGAACCCTGAATAATTACATAAAGGAGTCTTAAGTCTATGTTCAGAGCTAAGTGTAAATGGAATTATTGCTGAGTACCTGCTTCCCAAAGGAATCACAATGGAAAAAAAAAAAAAAAAAAAAAAAAGTGCTGGAGTTCTGCTGCTTTATCTTGGGAAACATTTTAAACCTATTACTTTAAGTAGTCATTGCAGCTCAGCTGTTACAGAAAATAGATGGGCCTGGAGTTCCTTACAGAAAGTATTATTCCCTGGGGTATAGATTTCTGTGCTGTGGTGTTTATTTTGTTTATGCTAAAAGAGTATACCTCCCAAATCCGGATGAATTCCAAATAGTAAACAGGCAGAAGCAAACTGAGCGTTGTGGGGATGGCTCCCGCCAGGGTTTTGGCGGTGGCTTTGGCTGGTTGGTTTGGCAGAGCGTTATGTCCTACATTCAGGAGGCCGGAGCAGAGAGCTGGAGCTGCTGCTTGACGGAGCTTCGGGGTGTTGGTAATTCAGGAGTCTCTTCTGTTACACTGAAAGAAAGAAGAGGACAACATCCCTGTGAAACGTAGGGCAAGAGGCTTTGACTTGCATGGAGGGCAGCCCCGTCGGTGCCAGAAGGCCCTGGAAGAAGCAGGGGGACAGGCTGGGGCCCCTTCTCCTGTTCTGCAGAGTACAGGACTGGGCTGCTCTGCTTCTCTCCACCACTTCTGTTCTGCTGCTCTGTTCTTGCCACCCAACACATTTCTATTTTCTGAGAATCGTGGAGCACAGCTCCTGTCTTCCCATTAATTGCAGCCCGCAATTGTTTCTGTGTTCATGCTGATGCCTTCTTTTGTTGGTTATTAAGCCCTTCTTAAAAGCAAACTTACTTATTCCTGTCATGAGATAAGCATAAAAAGCAGCTTGCAAATACAAAACATGTACATATGTTAATCCTTGTCCTTCTGCTTTTGTTCTGTAGCACTGTAGCACAGACTACAGTGGTATTGCTGTGAATTAGGGTCTATGTTAATCACTAGATTTTTGCTAAAAATAGTGCTAAATGGGACCCGCTGAGCTCTAAACAGTATGAAGTGGTGGCAGAATATGAGAAACTCAAGTGAGGGTAATTTTGGTGAGATAAAAAGTTATTTTAAGGGATGGCAATGACATAGTTTGGGATAGCGTGTCACTTAGAGTACAAATTGCAGTTTGTTGATGACTTTTTCAAATCATCCATAAAATATTCTGCTTTCTCTCTGCTTCTCTGTCACACAAATACAAGTTTTCTTCATTTTTTTATGCCTCCCAGGAGAATTGCTTTTAGATGAGAGAATTAAAATACTCCTCACCTCAATTTCTTTGGAGTTTATAAGCTAGAGTGTTCCCGTTAGGAAACCTAGTACCAGGATAGTTGAACAGGTGAGTGCAGAAGGAACTGTGTTTTCAAAAGAGGCCATAGACTTGCTCAGAGAGCAGGATTTGAAGCCATTTGTTATTTATGGGCATCACTCAGTTGTCTATCCAGGATTTGAATTTAGCCGAAATTTGTACGTCCAACATAAATACACTCTGGGAATTGCATGTGCTACCTTGGGCTGCTAGTGAAAACTACTGGTGAAGAATAATCATTTTCAAATATAAATTGTCACATTTGAAGCTCATTTAATCAATGTGAAAGGCATAATAGATGAGTGAGAAATAAGATATTTATTAATGGGACTAGAGGAGGCCTCCATGCTCACGATTCTCTGAAAAATCATGCACAGATGCTTCAGTGAGTTTTTTTTTTTTTTTCTGGATACTTCAGTTTGCTTATGAATAAATGCATTTCTTCAGTAGAAAATTTGAGATGGGTTTTAATACCCTGTTTACATACTGCGAGTATCTATTATTGCTGAATGAAATACTACTCTTTCTTTAAGCTAATGTGGTTGGGTTTTTTCATCTAGCTTAATCTCTTAAATTTTATAAAAATATATATGTATGTATATGTATGTATATATATAAAAATATGTATGTATGTATGTATATAGTCTCCTTCTCTGGAGATCTTCCAAACCCGCAGTCCTGTGCCACGTGCTCTAGGTGACCCTGTGTGTACAGGGAGTTGGACTAGATGACCTCTAGAGGTCCCTTCCAACCTTAGGCATTCTATGATTCTATATATATTTTTTTTTCCTGAAGAATCAAACAGAACTTCTTCCAAGTCTTCTATTCTCAAGTGCAAAAATAATAGCTTTAATACTTAGCCTTTATTGGCTAATCCAATAGCTTTATGTACACTAACTGAGAAAGGTAAATGCAAGGGGGATTATACAGCAAAGGAGAAACTTTTCCATGTAATTACAGCCCTGAAAGAACTGCTCTGTGAAGGTCCTTCCAGGCGAGGGCTTGAGAGCAGGAGGCATCTTTGGTTGCAGAGTAGAACTGTAGCTTGTCTATTAGGTGTTTGCTCCTCATCACGCAGTTAATACTAACTAGAACCGTTGAGCATATCCATGCTGATGTCTTCAAACTCTTCAAAGCTGAAGAATCAGTGCGAGGCTGATAGATGTGAGCCGCAGTGCCTGACTGCCCTGCCTAGCTGCAGGAGTGACGGGGTAGACCTCCCTCGTTCCAAGTGAAGCAAGCAGCAGCTGGCAGTCGTTTCGCTAAACCACCGTGTCCTTCTCGTATTCTTGGAGCTTCCTAGCAATAACGGAAATCTTCCGTGATTAGCTCTGGGTTATTATACAGCAGAGTAGAAAGTTTGTTTGTTTTAATTTCCCACTTCCTAATTACTCCTGAAGGCTGTAAATTTCACCTTATTTGGTGACACACATCTGGAGTGTATAATAAATAGCAACAGTTGTTCATTGATGTTACATTACAAAAGTCTTTAGGGAATGAAGGATGGTTTTTATTGGTGACCTGAATTCTATTATGTTTTCAGAACTAAAAATGTAATCTAACAAAACAATGATGTACTAATAAATGCCACGGTACTCGACATTAGTTATTTTTCTCAACAAGCACATTTACTCTTACTGAATGCTGTTTATGACATCTTCATAATATGAAAGGTTTACGGTGAGGTCAGAGAGGTTCATCCATCAAATTCAAGTCTTATTAACACAGCATTCAGAAACATCCAAGTTTTATTATTAGTTGTCCAAACCATTTTTGTCTGACTTCAGATGAGGTAATTTATGGAATGAAGTGGTCTAACTCAGTTCTGAAAACATCTCTCTATTGTGCAGTAATGCTTCTTAGACATCCATTTGGATCTCAGACTACACAGAAAATATCTTTCCTGTGAGATGTAAAGATAATTTGAAGAAGAAAATGATCTTAGGAGAAGAATGATGCTCTAACTCTCTATTTTTTTTCCCCTCAAACCCTGTTAGCCACTGAGGTGAATTATCTAATGCTGCACTTGGCCAAGGCTGGTGGCTGGACAACCCTACTACACAAGCGGGAGTCCAGCTGCTGCTCTGAATGCAGGAGCTCGTGATCTCTTTCCCACCTTTGGTATCTTACCTTCCTTTTAAGATGGTGGAGAGGATGCCAACACTGAAGGAGCATCAGTTTTCAGAAGAGTGAATGGTTTCCCAATGGAAACTTACAGGATCAGAGCTATTGAAGTGACCTCAAAAGTGACCGGGGCGATTACAGTGGCTGCCTTTGCTGGATGCATGTGAAGCCTCGTATGAATAAGGACAAATGCATTTCTAACACATTCTCATGAAGTGGGCTGTTTGAGATAAAAAATAAAAATGGATTTTCTTTTCCTCTTAGAGCAGAAATCTTGGGTTTTCATCAAGAAGCCAAAAAGAAAAAAAAAAGGCTGTTTTACAGAGATACAGCCACCCGTGCAAATCTGTGCAATGGCATATGTTAGTGTTTGGACATTTTCCTTAAGCTTCATAAACTTTTAACAACCTTGTCATCCAGAATAACTACTGATAGGACAAGAGCAAATGGCCTCAAGTTGCACCAGGGGAGGCACAGGTCAGATATTAGGAAAAATTTCTACATGAAGAGAATGGTCAAGCATTGGAACAGGCTGCCCAGGGAGGTGGTGGAGTCCTTGTCCCCGGCAGCGCTCAGGAAACGTGTGGATGAGGCGCCTAGGGACACGGGTTAGCAGGTTGTGGTGCTGAAGGCTTTACGGTTGGACTCGATGAGCTTGAAGGTCTTGTCCAACCATGATGATTCTGTGATTATGAGGCTGAATCCACACAGGCTTTTTTTTTTGCCTTGGATTATGTTTAAAATAGATGCCAAGATTCTCTGGCTCTCACGATATACAAGTTGGAGTAGAAATTATATGGGAATACACTTTTGAGGGGAAATTTGCAGAACTTCTTGATTTTATTTAGATCAATCATAACAGTATCTATCATTAACTGTTAGTAAAAAACATATATTATATTTCCTTGTGAATTATGTATGGGAAGGAAATTGTAAAATGGTATTATACATTAAAACGGATGCGTAAGGCCTTTAATTTATGATGATATGTATATTGATCTAACAAATTTGAAAGAGCTATCTTTCCTAAGTATACCGCATCTTTGATCTTTATAGGTTCAGAAAAAAATCTTGCCTCTTTGATATTCCAAGTGGCTTCAGAAGATGTCCTTTTTGTTAGAAGTAGCAGGTTCTGTGCTTTGAAACTTCAGATGTGTACCGAGACGCAGAGATGGGGGTATGTTCCCGTTCGCCGTCTTCCGTACGCGAAGGCTGTGAAGTTCAGAACGCCCAAGTAAAAATGGAGAATCAATATGCATACAAGGTATCAATGTAATTAGTCTGTAGCATCAATTAGGCCTACTCAGTAGAACTTAAATATGATTTTTTTTCTAAGTATACCTTCATAAAAGTGGGACACAATGCAAAATGAATATTCAGTAATAAATTGGGATTGATCAAACCTGTCTTTTTTTTTTTTTCATCCAGGAGTCCGTTTGAGCCAGGACAGAGGCAAATTTCTATTCATTGGATTGTTCAGAGCGGTCACTACCGATCTTGAATAAACAGGGTGTGATCCTGTAGACTTACTACTAATTACTATTAAATACAAAGGAATTTTTAGTTTTTGCTCTAAGTTGATAAAGACTAGAGAAACTTTGGTATTTTGTGGGTGCAGTTCTACAAAAATAGTCTGGTTCTTATTTATAAAGTGCTCCTTAAATTACAGAATTATTTGTCAATGAATGAAAGAAATTAGAGATTAACTATTTCTATCTTCTATACAACCTTCTCTGAGGTTAGGATTGCTCCTTATGGTGTTGTTTTGATGGGTTTTCCATCATTTCCCTTTGAAAATGAAGTAACTGTTAATGGTATGGAAAGAGATTCGGCCAATGTTCCCTGGCTCTGGGCTCCAAACCTGTATTAAAAAGGAGCTTTTAATGCATGCAACATTTGAAAAAAAAAAAAAAAAAGAAAAAGAAAAAGTAAGAAAGAAGCAGATGACAAATTATGTTGTCTCTCTGGACGTTAACTGCTAATTAAGTGATTATTAGATTTCTAGACGGGGAAAGTGTGATTTTAAATGTAGCTCTATTCAGTGGGGTAACAGCGAGCAAGATCCAAAAGGTTTCTGCAGAAAGTCCCTCTCCTGAGGGCTAAGCCACCAGAATACACCAGAATATTTGCATTTTGTTAACATCACCTGTGTTAATGAACACTTAAATACCTCAGTTATTAGTAGATCCAGTGCATATCATCAAATAATACTTGCTTAAAATGAGAATTTGTTCTGACTCAAAGTATGTAAAACGGGCATCTGATTCCATGTTAAATCTGCCGCCTAATTCCAAGGAGGAGCAAGCGGCTCCCATCGGATGAGCGACACGAGGGCAGTGCTGGAGGAGGGAGGGCTCAGCCTCCTCTGCGGCCTCAGATCACCACGAGGCACCCAGAGCACAGCACTAGACATATACGTGTATGGATGGATAAAATGCTCCCATTCCCAGCTAGCCTTTTTGTGGATTCCTGTCCAGCTGTCCTTCCCATCCTCTAAACCTCTTTCCAGCCCAGTCCTGATCCATTCCTACTCCACTTCTTTCCACATGGTGACCCCAGGCTTGGGCAGTGTCTCCTTTTCTGTGGGTTGTAGCAATATCCCGACCAGCAGCTCAGCGAAACAGCAGATGTCATTTTTCCTTTGGCATCATTTCAGCCCTTTAAGCTATTCTTCTGATAGAGGAACAAAAGCCACATTGTAACCTTAATCTTATAATGTAATATTGAGATTACAGCGTTCTTGGAAAATCCATGAAGTGCCTTGCCTCATGAGACAGTTTATAATCCCCAGCCTTGAAAACCTCTGCTCTTATAATAGAACTTGTCTGCAGGAAGCCTGGAAACACAGAAAATGAGACAGAAATCCCTGTTTATAGGAGCATTTTTACCCCTCCTTTTCTAAACTCCACTGTGCAAAGCTGTGGAGAGGTAAACAGAGCCTCCAAGAAGGCATTTGCACATTAGGGTGCAGAGAAGGTGAAGGTGAAGGGTGAAATCATTCGAAAGCTAAAAGACATGTTGTAGGAAGAGTTTCATAGAGGTATCTACTATACTTAAAGCTTTTACTAGAGGTGATAGCTAATTTGAAAACAGAGATTTCAGTCTTCCTAGTTGATAGAGTACGTTTACATTTTGGGCTGTAGTCAAGGAATGAGCTATAGTAAATGAAAGTTTGGAGTTGGTAATGAGATGTGGAAACGTAACATGTAAGAGGCGAGCATTATCTTTTTTTTTCATTAAAGATGAAATAAGAATCAAAGTACTTTTGCTACCAAAACATTTGATACTAGTAAAAGTATTAGTACTGCATTTTATCCAACTTCGCCTAGCATAACTACCTTTATTTATTTATTTTTTATTCCAAAGACACAGCAATTCCATTTAATCATATCATTTTAATATAAAACATAACCTTTATCAAGAAGAAAAAAAAATCAGCTAGGATTTTTCTAATCAGGTAGGAAAATCCATTAGGTAATATGCAACATTCAGTACACGAGTCGGTAACTTTATCACCGAACGGCTGGACTTGATCAGTGAGTTTGGGAATGCACAGACCAGAGCTCAGCTTGACGTCTGCATGATCTGGGGGCTCTGGTTAAGGGTACATTTTAGAAGGATCACCATTTACATAAAAAACAGAAAAGATTTTGATATAAGTGAAAACTGACTTGCAGGGATTTATATAGATTATTGCCCCCAAAAATGTAAGATGAAAAAGCAGAGCATGTTAAAGGGAAAAGGCGCGCGCAGTGCACAGCAGAGCACCATTCAGGTGCTGCAAAGAACGGGAGAGACTAAGGGCTTTTTCATTCACAGTTTTCTTTTGTGATTTCATCATTCAGAAAGCCGGTAAGTCTCTCCAGGTCTCCATGTGTCTTCTATTGAAGATCTTACTAAATCTAATATAATTTATTCTTGTTGGCTTCTTGTTTTTCTTTTTACTCAGCAGTGTTTTGCACGCTTGCACTCTGTGGTTTTGTTTTTGTTTTTTATTATTTCTTTGTCTTGCATAAGTGGATTTTGTTCATGTAATGCTTTTGTTGCACTTTAATACATTATTTCTTCTTTGGTTTATTTCACATCAAATTTGTTTCCTTAATTGCTACAGCTTATTTGTCACATCAGTTTTTCTTACCGTTTGCTTCAAGATGCACAAAACACTGAGTTTTAAATTTGTCAAGAAAACAAAATTATGAAGAAAAGAATTATCAAATTATAATAATCAGTGAGTCTTCTGGACGAATATTCTTTTTTAATTGCACAGCCTAGGAAAAAAATAACTCCATTGTTCCCCCTACTGTTTGCAGGAGTGCATGAGGATGGAGAGAAATAACAGATCTGATGGAAAGGAAGGCAGTTGTGCAGAGCGGGTTGTCAAAAGATGAGTCAGAAGATGCTGGAGCTGGGCAGTGAATTGCAGAGGCGAGTGAGCGGTGGGAGCCCTGTGTAGCGGCACCGAAAACCCTCCATGGGCATTTGGAAGCAATTCCCACTATTGATTCCCACTCGGTGCGGAAATGATTATCATCGTGTTTCTGCACTGGCTTCTAAACACTCTAAGTTCTCTTATCAGCATCTTTTAGTTTTAATGTTCTGAGTGATAGCCTCTTGCCACTGCAGTCCCGTGTAAGGACAGGGAATCTAATCCTCATTTGGACTTGATTTCATTTTAGAACCACATTGTCCCCTGCGATTGACAGGCACCATTCGTTAAATTGTGAGCTCCAAATTAACAACAATTCTGCATCATTGTTGTCACGGGCATATGAAACCAGCCCAAACTATGTTTTTTTTTACTATTATTATTTTTCCTTTCAGATCTTATTATTTAAAATAAAGATTGACCCGAATCTCTCAAGTGGGGAAAAAAATGTGTTTATTAATATTCACTGTGCTATCAGTACTATTAACTGACCAGTTGTTCTTGCCAGTTTGAGAAGAGGAGCCCATGGAAAGCGATCTGTTTCTTGGGACGAAGCAATGAGTTACGGCTCTTTCACACAACAAAACCAACGTGGCTGTGAAGAGGCTTTGCAGCATTAATCAGCCCATTTTGCAGCCTCTTCTTTTCACAAGAGGGAAAACAAGGAAGCATCCGAGTTCCAAGTTTTTCTAAATGAGGTCTACCCGCCTTTCTCTGGAAGCAAATGGGAAGCTTGTTGCCCGCTGGAGCTCAGCTGGGGCCTGTCAGCAGAGCGTGATCAGGAGCTGCCGCTTTCTGCCCGCTCTCCTCTCAGTCAGGGAGCACTTCGCTCCTTTGATAAAAGGATGGGACAAACTATTGCTGCTGAGCAGCACTTTCCAATGAGGTCACCTTCTGCCTTTCAAAAATCTGAGGAATATTGCAGCTGCTCCAGTTGTTCTTCTTGAAGGTCTTTTTGAATGTCATTTCAGTGAAAAAAAAAAGAAAAAGATTATATCTTCAGATAGAGTGATTCTTCTATGAGATGGTAGACCATGGAAATACGTTAGCTTTCTATTTTTCATCTGTAGTTGTCATAAGGTCTCTTAACCTGGGATTTTTGTTGTTCCACACTTCATATTTTTCTAGCTTTCAGTTGCTTCTCCATGGATTTTGATCAATACCCACCTTTCATATTTTGTGTCTGTGTTGATCTTTGAAGAATGGCATTACGTAATTTCATATGAAATTAAATTGAGTTAAATTAATTAAATTCAATATGGAATGAAATGCTAAATGCTTTCCTGTCAAAATGCACGTCGCATGGCAAAATAATTGGGAGAAACTTAACCAGAGCTGAAGTGCCTGCCAAATTTGGCAGACATCAGGAAGATGTCAGTAAGTTAGGAATGAACTTCATACATCTCTGGCTTCATTTTCATTTATGAAATGTGTTTGTAGTACAAAATGCCATAGTTTAGCAGTCCTTTCCTATCAGTCAGTTTTCCTGCCTCTCCCAAATGATTACAGAGATCTCCCTCCTTTAGTTAGTGTGCTCTGTGCACTGGGGTGGTCATGAGTTAAGTCAGTCATAAGTTCTTACTGGAGTCCTGCTTTCTGATACCAATGTGTCACTGAGAAGAAATTTTTCATGTGAGCTGCTTTATTCTGAGAGTTGATAGCGAGTTCCCGGAATTTTTCAGAAACGTTTTCAAGAGTGCCTATAAATTTTTCATACGTAGGAGATAAAATACACAGCAGACAACCATCCTGTAACAAATGGTGCCATCTGAAAACGTGGAGTTATGATTGCCATATTTTAAAGTGCATGATTTTATACTATGCTGGAGGCTGCCCAAATTGTGTGAGTGTGGACGTGGATGCTCCCGTGCGCCGTATCTCTGGTTTCTCACCTCAAACAGGGACACTTTCCTCTGGAGGCTCCGTTAAGTCGTGTTCCTGAGACAGGGCCGTGGCCGTGGGGAGCTGCAACCTGCTCAACCGCGGAGATCTGGGGGCAGCATCGGAGGGTTCGTTTTCCTAGCAGCCCCTTCTCTGTTCTGGGAATACTGTGCTAATGGCAAGGACAGGAGACCAACACGCTGGCCATTTTCTAAATAATTCTTCTTCTGTCCTTACCGATGGCCCTAGCGCTAAAGAGATGTTGTGACCTTTCTGCGGTGGGTTCTCGCTGTTGGACGATGTGGCTCCGAGTTCATCCGAGCGCCTGAATCGGGGAGCAGCGGTAGCAAAGAGCAACTCGACGCAGCGGGATCCACCTCATTAGCAGCACTAATGGGCTCTTCGTGCAGCCTTGATTCTCTGGTGATTATAATGGCCCTTTTCTTTTTGTCATTTCTCTATGGAGAAGGCATGAAGTCGGAGAACTTTTGTAGTCAATAAAATATGGAGGGTTGCAGATACACATTTCTTATTCTCAAGGTGTAGCCCTCTTTGTTCTGAAGAGCACAGCATTGTCAATAAAGAAGTGTTTGATGGGAGATTTTCATTAGAAAACCCTGAATCTGAAATATTCAGGTCAGGAAGAGCACACTGTGATAGTCAGCATTTGGTTTGAACTTCCGAACATTGGAAGGGTTTTTGGAGCTCCTGCTTGAAAGAAAGGAAGTCTCTGATCCTGGATGGCCTCTCAATTTGTTAAAAACCTGAACGAACTAATAAAGGCACTTCAGAGAGCATTATACATTGTAAAAAAGTCAGTAAAAATAATACTGGTCCCCTGAAGTTCTCCATACAAATTTTTGAAGATAGGTTTGGATGTAGTTGTATCTGGTAGACATCATGGGTCTGCAGAACAATTGTATTTCCTACTGCTTGGCATATTGCAGGATTTTGTCAGTATAATTTTAATTGGGAGTCCTGTTAGAAGTGCTTGCATCGCAGCATCATCCTCTTGGTTTTATTCTTACTTGTATTGAATTGAAAAGATCTGTTTTTGCCAGTAAGAGCTGAATTCTGCATTTTCGCACAGCTCTGCTTGATACTCCGCCTCATTCTAACAAGAAAATCACCTTTCCATTTTACTTTATTCCAAAGAGGCAATATTATTATTATTCTTATCAACAATTTGTTTAAAGATATTAGAGTGACTTCTACAGGCTAGCAAAGGTCTCCTCATACTGGGTTGTGTCCATGTTCCTTCCCTCTTTCTCAAAAGTCCTGATGAACCAAGTGCGTCAGGATAGCACCATAGAAGCTGATCAGACAGATTTACTTCTTTGCAATCCTGGCTTCCACGCCTCTGTAGCTATCTCGGCATTGCAACTTGCCATGTTTATTAAAGAGAAGATTAGCTCTATATAAAGACAGGAATTGTAAGAACAGGTGCCTCTTTCCTAAAAATGGTCACTGTTGCCTCATGTGGGAGCGCAAACCGAACATGGCCTTCAGGAACTCCACACACGGGGAAGCGGTCGTCTACCACTGTATTTAGGGCTGGAGAGTACATAGGAACAGTATCATATTTCCAGGTATATAAAGCAGATAATAATCTGTCATGACGTAACCTCAACAGTAAGCAGACATGATTTTAATATCCATCCAGAGCCTATCATCAGCAACGTGTAAGGATATATCCTCATCTCTCAGTTGTTTATTCCTTCATCACTGCAGTGCTTGGGTCTCCTCAGAACAACCCTTGCATTGCGTTTTATACTGACCATGCCAAAGACATCTCTACTACTGATCCGCTTTGTCTCCTGAGTCCAAAGGATGGCTTAGAATCCTACCTCAACCTTATGTTCTGAAATTATGCTTTGTTTCTAAAGATAGCTAATATTAACCTCACTCAATTTAACTCCGTGTGGAACAAAGAACTGCTTGGTTTGATAGTTTTAAAAATGTTCCCATTATCTCAAGAATTTACGTACTGGAGGTACTTGTGAGAGAATCTTAGCTGTGTTTTAGTGTCTGTCATTAATATTGCCGGTTCAGTTTAAAGGAAAACTAGAGTTTCTGTTGCTTCAGTGTTTCCTTCAAACTTTAACTTGAAATGTAAATTTTCCTTTGCAGTCTTGACAGCTTTTAAAAAAATATATGTTTCTTCTTCCAAATAAAGAGTGCTAGATGGGATATGTTGATACTACTATATTTACTCAGCTCCTTTCTTCTTAACTCAACAGTTCAGGACTGGTTTTTGGTTTTGTTTTGTTATTTTTTTCTGTGTGTTGCTGTAATGACCATGTATATAAATAGAGTGCAAAGCACTAGATTAAAGCTGCAGCAATATTTCTTACTTCAATAGCCAGCAACCTGCAGGAAGCACGTGCATCCTGGGGCTGACTGGCCTACTGCAGAGAGAGACTGAGCAAATGGGTTTGAAACAAAATATTAAATAAAGCGAGAGCAATTCACTACACATGGATAGATAATGTGGTCTGAAATTAACATCAAATCTAGGACCCAGAGTAACCCTTATGTCACTGGAATAATAATAATTATTTTCTATTCACATATTGCATAGCATTTAACTGTTTTGGTGAAAGCCAGGTGTGATCCTCCAGGGTCTGAATCAGGAGTGGAGCCTTAGTGGAACTAAAACCGTGCAAGCCAGTGCAGGAACATAAAGGTCCTTGTAGTGAGCTGCTAGTGAGGATTTGTTCCATGTCCCCCTTGACCGACCTCTGTGTTTCAGTCGGTGCATGAGTGAATTTGGGGAACGCAACTGCTGAGAAACTATTTATACACTGACGAGCTGAAGACGTGTGTGCATAATGATACACGTAGAGTTCCCTTGGCTATTGACCCGCAAAAGGTAAAACATAGGTGAGAGCCTGTGCATGAGGAGACAGGCAAACATTGGTTTATTACCTGCTGCCTTTATGGCTGTATGGGAAGTGGTTATATTTTTGCTTCTTTTCTTAAATACTGTTTTAGCTTGAAGTATTTGCTTTCTTTGTCTTGTAAAATTGTTCCCTAGGAAATAGCAGTGTGTTGTACAGCGCGGTTCTCTTGCACATTTTGATTTCCAGATTCCTCTTGGACCAAAGCACTGTTTTGAGGAAATGTTTTACGTTTTCATAATAATGGGATTTTCAAGCAAGCAACATGGATAATTGCTTGTGCTTAGAAATACTCCCTGAAACAACAAACTTACTGTCAAAGTGGAAGAGGAATACCCCAAATAAATGTGCAAAGTTGTATTAGCACTGCAGATACAGCTTATATATCCACGTGGCTCTTTCTGCAGCTTGGGACAGGTTTCACAGCAGTGTCACCTTTAGGAGGCTATTTTTGGCAATGATGTTTCAGCATGGGATTTTAAGGGTGACGATGGGTATGGATGTATTCTCCAGAGATCACCTTCACATTCCTGCCTCTATTTCTGGGTGTATTTAAGAAGTGAGTATTGTATATGTTGCTGAATAGATGTGCCCACTTGTATTCTTTCTCATAAAGTAAGATTCAGTAAAAACCTAATATTATGGGATATGATAAGGCACCTGGCAGAGATATACATCCACAGGAAAAAAAAAAAAAAAAGCCTTTACATCCAGAGAATTTGAAGTTACTTAGCCACTTATTACTCTCCTTAGCCATGGAAGGGAGGTAATGTATAAAACATAACTGACTTTTCGTTTTCTTTTCTTTCTTCAAAGCCTAGGAATGTGTTATATATGTTTTAGGAACCGGCAACTTCCTGAGGGTTTGCTCCAGACGAGCTGTTTAATGGAGCTCTGCAAACTCTGCGTGGCAGGGCCTTGACATTGCCGTGGCCTGTAGAGAGGTCAGCGCTTGCAGAAAGGCTGGCAAATTATGAGGGGAAAAAAAGAAAAAAAAAAAGATCTTCCAGCTCTTCTCTACTCTCACTTCCCTCAAACTTGGAGCAAGTTCAAGGAGGAGCTGCTGGCAGTGTTGGCTGAGGGGAGATCCAGCCCGTCATCCCGAGGCTCCGCCGGAGCTCCTGGGTGGCCCATGAGCTGCCGGGGGCTCCATCGTTGGGCTGCTCCTCGGTTCCTTCCGGCAGCGCTTCCCGGACCTGGGAAGTATCCGTGTGCCGGGCTGGAGGCCTCGCAGGGCCCCGTTTGGTCGCGCCTGGGCTCACTGTGCAGAGCCTGGAGTCAGGAAGCAGATGAAACAAGGAGGAGAGACAAGATATTTCAAAAATAAAAACCAAGGAGGTAGATAGTGTGTCTTTCTGCTTTGCTGCCTCCTTACCATGTTTCCTGACAGAATTCGACTTAGGAAATAACTCCTTAAACCTATATTTAGAATGGAATGCATATTTTTTTTAAGCAAGAAATAAGACTCAGCACAACCAAATGTATTTAAATGCAGCTTAATTGAAATGTCAGCACAGGCATGAAATGCCTCAAGGTGTTTCTTCGGCGAAGGCTGAATGTGACACAAAGCAGACGCGTGAACGCGGCGGTACCGAAGGCGGCTTTTGTGCTCCCCTCCGCTCGGATCTCCCGCCCGCCTCGCTGCCTGGCGGCGCCCGGCGCCTTCCCCCTCGCAGCTCCCGAGCCGGGCACAGCAGCAAGGAGGTGGGGTGGAACATCTGTTTTACTGCACGTGGTGGTAGATCCATCCCCTCATGGAGCGCCTTGAAGGAAGACACCACCATTTTACGTAGTTGCCGCTCAATATTTCCTTGTTGCTGCGCTTCGTCTTCGCTAGCACCCGTTGTCAACAAGGAGTGAAGAGTGGGAAGTACATTAACGTGTCTTTTCATCTTTCATATTTATGGAAATTAAAGAACAGACCAGTTTCTGTGTATTGCTCGTTTATGAGGAAAGCCCTCTGCTTACCCACCCATTACGCGCCCCTTCCCGGTGTGCAGGAAGCCTCCAGGCTCAACCGTGGGCACCAGCACATGGAGCATCCTCACGTCTCCCTCGCAGCCTCCCTCCTGGCACCGCTCGAGGAGGACGGGTCACGAGCACGACCGCGCTCACAGCATCTGCTGCAGTTATCATTACGCTCGGTGCAATTTGTGTGTTTATCCTAGCCAGCACTCCAGCTCGAGATTTCCGTCTGCCTGGGTGACAGGTCTTTCTTTTAGCAGTTGACAGGCAGAGAGGAAGAATCCATCAGACCCCTGCTTTCCGTGGCAATGCATTTTTTTTTTTTTTAAAGAGAGGTTAAGTTCAGCCAGATCTTTATCAACAAACTGTGATTTCAGGAGGAGGGCGAACTTGACAACTGTTTTAACAACCTGGGTGTTTATGTATGTCTTTGGTTAATGCCTCAAGTCAGTATTTGTTAAGTCTGATTGATAAAAATATGTGCCTTTCATCAAGGTCAGATTAATTCGCGGGGATTTGCCTTTGCTTACCATGCAGCTTTAGCACAGAATCTGCGCCAGATTTTGCTAAAACTGCAGGCATTTTCTCATTGAGGTTATGATTATGTTCACAACTCTCTGTGAACGTTACCGCATTGAATGTGTCTTTTTTAAAGGGTTTCTCAGATTGGATTCCAATTCAGTCAGGTGTTAAATTACCTGACCTGACCTCGTTCATTAATATTAATAGTACTTGAAGTCTTTATTTTATTCGATAGACCTATCTTATAGGCACCTTCATAATAATGTCCATTCATCAGTGACATAAAGGACATCACCTGAAACTGGTTGTGACCGTGAGGGTGAACCTTGTCTACTTGTTTGGGTTGAATTTCAGCTCCGGTTTTCAGTGTACACTGCAGGCTGTATCAGGCAAATGGGCCTGTAAGGCTGGCTTTGCACTAGATGGGATGGCTTCTGAAACAATACATATTGACTATGTAGGGTTGAATGTATGTATCCTGCAATGCAGAAATAATTAAACCACGTATAAAGTCTCAGTTTTTACACAATTCTTAATGCTCAGCCTTTAATGTAGAACCAAGTGGCATCATTTTGTAACTGAGGTCATTCGTAGTTTTATGGTTTATAGAGATTGGGACGTTTTCTGGTGTACCAGGTACTGCAAATAGCAAAGCCATGACACACAACACAGGAAGCTAGTTCATAAAGAGTTTGTTGGTATCATCATTAATGCAGATTGGTTCTGTGATCCGCTGGGTCCTGCCTGTGCTGGTTGTTCCCACGGGTGTTGCTGAAG
Source organism: Tinamus guttatus (assembly GCF_000705375.1). The sequence continues at coordinate 22,264 of NW_010582819.1, forward strand.
ATGGAGAGTCCGTGATTATGGCCATGCAGGTTATGTATGTGTGCAAAAACGGAGCCCTTTGCTGCTAACTTGGGTTGAGGAAGGGATTGGAGGGAGCTGCTGCAGGCAGCAGATACCAAGGTTGGACATAAGGAAGTTAAACAGTCACTGAAGCATGAAACAAAAAAAAAAATACAGCATAGACTTAATGTATATTAAACAGCTTGAATTAATAGTATAGTCGTAATCAGGCAACACTGAGGTGCTTGAAATGATGAATTTTTTATCCCAGCATGCCCTACAACCTCATTAACATGGACTAGAAAGCAGAAGCACTACAGAATAATAGCTTGTTTTCTTCTGAAATCTCTTTTCAGCGAAAATTGAGGAGTTGTTTTTCGCAGTTCGGTATGTATTGCATATTACATCTTCAGTAGGAGAAAGTGTCTGTTAGAGGTGGTTGGGCAGAAAAGCCTTTTGTTTCTTGTCTCCTTAGTTCTGTATGTGGGGCTGAGGCCAGTAGAAAACTTCGGGAGCTCGAAAAAAGGTGCTTTTTGAAGAAGTGATCATGTTGAGGATGAAGAACTTCTGTTAGAAGGCCTGGGAAGACATAAAATGGGGAGTACCCAGGGATATTAAAGACTGGGAGATTTCAGGAAAAGGGAGAGACTGGCTTCCTGCAAGCAATAGACCCAAAAACCTATTGAAAGCAAAAGAATAGGTTTCCTAAACACCAATGTCAGAATTTGTTGCAAAAACACACATTTTGTTTTTCAGCAAATCTTAATTTTCTCTGTTCACAGAGATGGTAGCCAAATGAACCTTTTAAATTCAAATTTAGATGTGCAAATTGAATGTATCCCTGAGACAGGGTGAACAGCTATAGCTCCCATCGAGTCAATTCCTTCTAGCAGTTGGAGATAAAAACGCTCAGCACTTGTGAAATTTAGCCATTTAATGTGGGAGCTAGATGAAATGATGGATATAATTACCCCCTGGCCTAATTTCTACCTCTTGTCACCTAAAAAAAAAAAAAAACATTTCGAAGCCATCAGTTAGGCCTACAAATTTGTTTTTTGTCTTCCTTAGCAACTTTGTCTCCAGTTGACATGGGTAAAGGAGAACTAGAACTAGACTCTTGGCTATGAGAAACCAAGGAGCAACAGGTACCTGGGAGCTCGAAAGGAATCAGGACTTCACAGAGCGGGGGTAAAGCAGCCGTGGGCCCGACCGGCCGCCCTGGGCACAGGGAGCAGCCCTGATCCCGCCCGGCCTCCTCGCTCTGCGTGCGGCACCGAGCCCCATCACACCTAGGAACGTGCTTGGGTTCTGCTCGTGGGCTTCACGGAGCAAAGCGCACGCTTTTCCCCGCTTAAATAGAATTATTCTTGTGATTCCGTTAGGAAAAGTCAGCTCTGCACACTTAAATTGAGCTCCCATTGAAAATGCAATTTAATTTTCAATTTTTGTTTCCTTCGTGAAAAATGTAATTATAGTGGACCTGTTTTAAATCACTAACTGTTTAATTGCCTTTTTATTTTCACACTAGTCATGAATTCAGAGTTTCTGGTGTACATGCCCGTGATGAAATTCATGTACTTAATAGCTTTTATTAAAAGTCACTAAATAAATTACTTTTTTTTTTTTTTACTGTAATGTTATTTTTAACTTTGGCAGAGCTAAACTTTTCCACTAGGTTTCATAATGTGGAAAAATAACGTAATTAATGTGTCAAGTTTATTTCATGGGTTCCTGAGGCCATAGCTATCAGTGGCATGTAAAAACTATGTTTTTCAGGCATGTGTCCAGTAGTAATAGCATAAATATACTACAAGCAAGGTCTTTTGAATCAATTTCCTACTTAATGCAATTTATTTGATAAAACTTTTCAAGGAAAACAATAAGGTGTTATAAACCACTGGTGGTATTATCAGGAGAACTCTGTAAGTTAGGTCTTAAAAATACTGTTGCCTGTGCATTATATATTCCATATTATGCTAAAGGGACAGGGTATGACATCTGTAGACATTTATGCTGTCCCTACTAATAATACATGTCAGTGACTTCTCATGTGAAAACCTTTGTGCATTTTTCTTCTCATCTGCATCAATATACATTCATTTAAATGTATATAAAGTTACATAGAGGTGCTGCCAAACTATAAAAAATAGAAGTGACTGCAAAGATTCATTAGTGGCTGCTTTCCAGTTGTTTGCTTTGCAGCACAAGCTCTTGGGAGGACTTTGGGGCTCTAGAGGCTTAGTGCGATTTGGGAGCAAAAAGCTAAAAGAGCAGCTGCAGAAGCTACTGCGAAAAATAGCAAATGTCCTATAACAAAAGTAGTTACTGGAAGTTAGATTAAGCTTTCTTGTGTATTGTTGTGCCTATGACAGTAGCATGTGTGAGCAGTTATGATTTTGCCGCACTGGATACATCACTGACTTACCACTAAATGAAGCAATGAATGAAAAGGAATTTTTGTGCTCCTGTTGCTTTCACACTCAGCAACACTGAATCAATTGTATGTTGCCAGGGGCTAAAGACTCATCAATAGGGTAACATACAAGAAAAGCAATGAAGAAAGATGAGTCATGGTAAAATGACAGGAATGTTACCATGCTTTACAGTGGGAATTTAATGTTTCAGCTGATGTTTTAAGAATATTTTGCGCTTTTATTTAGCACTTTCAGTTACAGATCTGTAATCCTAACTGGATAAAGGTGAGATGATGACAGAGCATGAAACAGATTTGCAGGCGTATGGAGGAGCAGGGTCTCTGTGCTGGTGAGCCCAATACCTTGATTTAGGGTTAAACACAACTTACACTTTCCGGAGCAGCCCCTGCACTGCCCGGCCGCACGCACAACCCAGCA
>NW_010582819.1:34116-52962 GCF_000705375.1 Tinamus guttatus
AAAAAAAAAAGGAAATGGTCATTCTGGTGTTTTCCAAATTAAGAGAAAACTTTAATTTGAGACTTGAATTTGTTCATAAAATTGCTTTGTAAAGTGTTAGTCCTTGCTTGGTTCTGTTCAGAAGGCTTAATATGTTGTAAATATTAAAGTATGAGAACAATAATAGAAACCAATTTAGAGTATTTATTTTCATTTGACTAAAATAAGACATTTAATTTTTTATATCATGTCTTCACTTTTAGCTCTTCCTGTAAGTTTGTATCTGGCGGGTAGAAGAGGTGTTTGGAGCAGGTCCAGGGCTTCACTGGGCGCTTTTGATCTGGAAGTCAGGCCCAGGGCCGCTTCAGGCTGCCATTCATGTTGCTAAGACCATCAAGTCAAAGCAGAAGTGCAGGTGATGTACTCAGGAAACATAATTGGGTGCCCAGTACAGCCAAAAGGTGTCATAGCATCAAAATGGCTCAAAAATAATGTCAGCTAAGTACACTTCTTTGGGTGTCAGTGTCATCCTCCTTCATGCGCTCAGTAAAGGGAAGCTTAACCGAGGCATCTCATTCTGTCAGCCCTCATGCCCAATAATTCCTGAAAAAAATAGATGAAGAAAATATGGTGTTAAAAAATGGCAAGCTTAATTTCCTTTTGATAAAGACATAGCCAAAACATCTAAGCTTGAGAACCTCAAGTGAAATGTGAACTTGCTATAGGTTCAGGAGGAAGGGACAGAAAGTGCAGCCGGGTCGATTGGTGAATTCTGTAACTGAAAAGTCATTCAAGAGAAAGGACCAGTTCCTTATGTCGTTCGTCTCGGATGAACTGTGATAAGCATTTTTTTCCCGTTGAACAGGGAAGGTGCAATTTTATTCCTGTGCAATCCAAGGTGGGTTCATCATTGTGCTTAATCCTAAAGCAAGCAGGAAGACCAGGAAATGAGGGTCCCTGCATTTCTCAGTTTGGCTCTATTTTTTTTTCCTCTTGAGATTTTCAAGATTAAAGATTTATAGCGAAGAAAACAAAAACGTTACTAGGGCAGAATATTTATTTCTTTACCCCTGACATTGTTATTTTATTTTATCCTCCTCTGCTCGTGGATTCCTCCAGCGGGTTTGGCAGGAAATGTGCCCTAGAGCTTATATGTCCTGGCGGGGGGAAGATCTCTCTCACACAGGCAGTAACAAAGCTATTCACAGGCGTGCGAATGGAAGCAGATTACTATTGTGCTCATCTGGTAATTTTGTGGAGGAAAAAGGTTTGAAAACAGAGTGATACAGGAAACTGCCTTGCTGGTGTGTGTGAAGGATGTCCTGCTGGCTGGCTGACCAGCCACTGCCCTCCACGTCAACTAGAAAACGTAGTTTCAGGGTAAAAATTGAGATAAGCACCAGATTGCTTGTTTTCGTAACTGGTTCTTGTTAAAATGAGAGAAGGAAAATTAATTTCTTGGTCAGTAGGATCAGGCATTAGTCACAAGGAAGTGAAATGCCAAAGGGAAGGCAGTAGTGGTGAAACACTTCCCAGGAGAAGCAGCTTTTAGGAGTGTAGCAGGTGGGAAAAGGAGCAAGGCAACTGTGAGAGACAGAATGAAAAATAAAAGTGCAGCAAGCAGGAGGGGTGGGATGTGTGAGCAATCCAGAGCACTACAGGTGCACTTACCATGAGGAAAATGCAACGGTGACCTTGTTAAAAGTCATCCGCATGATACCGTAAGAACCCAAATCCAATGAAATGCGATGGGCTATGGGAAAAAAAAGGAAGATGACGGTTAGTTTTAGTCACATTCCTGTCAGGGCACTCACTTGCCACACTGGTCCAGCCTGAGCTGCCCTGGCTCTCTCCATAGAGGGCACGGCCCAAATGATCCCGATCCCTACTGCAAGTTCGTGCTTATCAGCCAGTTAAAGTGACCGGCCCTATCCTATAGCACAAATATTTGAGGGAGAAAATTGTAGGTTGTACACCTCAGTTTATCGACGTTTGCTTAGAAAAGGAAATGCATGTGTCAATTTTGTTCTGATCAAATGTTGCTAGTTTTAAATAAACAGATTAGCTGTAGTCCATGCTGGTTCCAGCTCCGTATGTCGGTGTGCAGTCCCATCTGAAGATGTCTTTAGGGACGCTTTTCTGTTTGCTTTTGGGAAGTGACTTGCTCTTGGAAGGTGTGATAGATGCCAAGGACGGGACTAGGAACAAGAATCCCACAAAACAAGCTGCAGCCAAGCAGCTCTTCTCTTCCTATTCAAAGGGCACAAAGGCAGAGGAATAACATAGCAAAATACAGACTTCTCTTTTGCCTTAGGACATACCCAGTTACTTTAAGTCCTCTCCATAGCACGACTTTTGCAGATTATTTCCTAGTCCATCTACATATATGTTTGACAGATGGTAAATAATTATAGCTCAACCCTAGAAGCTGTATTCCTCAATCCTCCTCTTACTTTTTCTATAGGGAAAAATATTTTTGTACCTTAAAATACTCTGTTTTGAATTGGCAACGTAATTGATATACTGGATGCAGTTTAGGCCTGAGAATCATCTGAACTTTTTAGTTTGCATCCATGCTGATTTGTGCCAGAAAGTACCACTGTGTGTATTTCTGCAATATACCCTCTGGCTGTTAATGCCATGCCCCGTGTTGGTGGTAGGGATCTAAGCAAGTGGTTCTGTGAGGGGTTTCAGTGCTAATGACGTATATTATGTCCACTTTTTGTCCAACATTACAGGTGCAACATTAAATTATTGTACCAGAAGGACTCCCATTGATTGCAGTGAAGGTTATATGGGTATCAGTAAATCAAAACAAGCTTTGAAAAGATAGCAAATCAATGGATATGAGGAATAGGAAAGATGTAGATGTTGAAGCTTTTCTTTTAACCTTGGCTACTTTTTATAGCTCTAATCTAACTGTTTGAGGTTTGTTTGCCTTTTTTTTTCCCCCAAGAGTTGGTTTGACTGAAAATAAAAATGTAAGCAACTACAGATAGAAGTAGAGACTGATTTCTTTTCATTATCTTTTTGAAATAGCATTTTCAAAGCAAGCTTTTCACCATGTATTAGGTTTCTAATACATTTCTAATAGCAACAACCAGTGTAAGCTAGTAATGTTTCTTCCCTGAGACCTGCACATCTATATAAAACCTGGGAAGTTTATGATATAGGAATGCTCCAAAGGAACATTTAATAATATTTTGCTCTGTTTTTCTTTACAGAATTTCTACCCAAATGCCAACAGATGAATTGCCGATACAAATGTGCCATTACGAGGAATGGCACCAGGTGTTACTGTGAAGATGGGTATGAAGCCAGCAGTGATGGAAGAAGCTGCAGAGGTAAATAAGAAAGACACTGTAAAGTTGAGACCCAGGCTTCCTAGTGCTCCCTTGCAGAGGGATAATCACAGAGTTTCACCTCCATAAGGAGAGCTAGGGCCTCCCTGCCAGCTCTTTGGTCTTCCTGTGCCTGTGCCCTGGACTCCTCCTGGGAGGAGTAGCTGATACCCCAGAGGGCTGTGCTGCCATCCAGAGGGACCTGGACAGACTGGACAACTGGGCGGTGAAAAACCTCATGCAATTCAACAAGGCCAAGTGCAAGGTCCTGCACCTGGGGAGGAATAACCCCAGACACCAGTACAGGCTGGGGACCGACCTTGTGGAGAGCAGCTCTGCAGAGAAAGACCTGCGTGTCATGGTGGATGATAAGTTGACCATGAGGCAGCAGTGGGCCCTCGTGAAAGCAGCCTCAGGGACAGGAGCAGACAGGGTTTCCCCTTCCTCGTTCTCATGAGCTGCTCTGTTTTATGCTATAAAACTTGCAGTGTTTTGCCTCGTGCCCATAAAGTCATCTCGAGATTGGCATTTGGTAAGTGAACACTCCTAGATCATCCAGCTTAGCTCTGGGTATTATTTGAGCATAAATAATTGCAGACTGCAATTGGTGTTCTTTCCCATTTTTGAAATATTTGACTTTTTAATTCTCTATTCATTTAGATAGTTGATTCTTGCTTTATTTTTTCTCTAAATACATTGGGTCTTGATACGCATGTGCCCACTGCCAATCACTAGTCCTTCCATATAATAGCGCTAGGCCAGAGTTTTCATACACATGATTTTTATAAGCTTTTATGATCTATGGTTGTCATGTTTTTTGGTGGAAAACATATCAGAGGAAATAATTTCAACAGAAGCTTTTTAAAGTATCAGTATATTACTTAAACTCTCAACCACTGTTAAATAGCATGTCTTCATTTTATAGCATTATGCCTGTACAGCCTGGTTGAGAAAATTGTTCTTTATACTTGTTGAAGGAATATATAGTTTTTGATGTAGCGGATGATGGTTTAATGTAAAAGTTGTGACATTTCCTTTAGGGAATTGTAAGACATTTCCAGCATAAATAGGTTGAGAAGGATAATCAATTATTTCCTCTCTTGAAATGTTGCTTCATTTATGATCCCTGATAATTGTAAATGCAGGGGAAAGTGGTTTCTAATAGAAACAAGATCCCAGATGTGTCCCTAACATGATGTAGATACTGGCTACTAATTGAACAAATTAAAGGTTTTTTTTCTTTCTTTCAAAATTAATACCAATTATGCCTGAAAATTCTTCATCCTTTCTTTGGTTACTAGGGTAAGTTCAGCAGCCAAGACCTGCAATAAGATAAAAGTATGAGAAGGGAAAAAAAAGTGCCCTGCGTGTGACTTAACGAACTATACGTTAAGAATTCTGATATTTTTTGAATTCCCTTATTCATTTTTCTTCTTTATCTTTAAACAAATTCTCCTCACTATCCCTTTAGACTTGAATGAATGTAATACGTATGGAAGCTGCAGCCAGATGTGTGCGAATACAGACGGATCATACACTTGCAGCTGCGTGGAGGGTTATGTACTTCAGCCTGACAACAAGTCTTGCAAGATCAAAAATGGTAAGTTCTAATCTCTCCTTACTTTAAGGAAGACACTGTTTCTGTTGTTTTGCTTCTGTCTAGAGTATATATATGATAAAATAGATAGAAATGAGCTCTAAGTAGAGATGGACGTTCCTTCAGTTGATTAGAAGAGCCACCCTTATTGACCCTGGAACACTTTGCACATACTATGACAATACTCCAAGGGCATTATTAGAAGTTATTATATGGTTATTATTAATTAACATGAAACACTCAATTCACCCAAGAGTAGAACAGTTTCCAGTTTCCCTTTTCATAAATAAGTCAAAGATTTTCCCCACACAATCTAAATAAGCTGTTTGCTCTGTTAAGACAGTGGAGATGGTGACAAGGCAGAAGAAATTATCATAAGGTAATTGTACCCGTAGGATAAAAAAAGACATGAGATTGCTTTGTCCTTGAAAGATCCCAAGAGGTGAATTTCATTACTAACATATTCACACTAGACTTTCTTTGTTACTTAATGCATATTTTCATTAGTAATAATAAATTGAGTATTTGAAGGAATTAGTAAATTGTGTTTAATGAAGCCATATTGTGCAAAGTATTTTCTTACTCAGCACATTGACTTAATAACCTTTTTCTTTAAAAAAAAATGCTTTTGTTATTCAATCATTTCACCATCTGTGATGATTCAAGACCCACGTCTAAAACTACATTAGTTATATTTTTATTTAAGTTTCTTCATTTGGGATTTTTTTAAGTTTCCTGTAGGTATTGTGCCATTATAAAATGTGAAAATCTAAAGTTTTTTTTGAGGTTTCTTCAACAAAAAGGTGTTGCTAAGCATGCTCAAACTTGAGCACCAGTAAGAATATGATTTCTTATTTGTTTCTGTCAAATTTCATATTGATCCAGGCAACATAGCTTTGTACTGAGAACAAAGTCACTGAGATAAGTATGCAATACTAGCAATTTCATACCAGCTAAAAATACTTTAATATGCTTCCTCCTCCACTACATAAAGAATCAATAATAACGTAATTTTCGATCAGAAGGATTTCAGGGAGCTAGCAGCAGAGGTGAGATGGGCCTGAGCTTCCCATCTTGGATCCATCAGGCTGTGTAGAGCGCTCTCGGTGTCCAGGTGGTCTCGGTGAAATGAGTCTCTTCAGCTGCAATGGAGAAAAACTCCTCTGTCTTTTGTAGTGTCTCATCATATTTATTTTGCAGCAATTTTCATCTTTTCTGATATTTGCAGCAGAGAATCACCAGGCATTAATCAGAGCAATCACTGTGGGCTAGTACAAATCAAGATCATGGTGCTGTGAAGAAATGAATGTTGCTCTTGTTACACTGGTTCTGTGCGTAAACATAACTTTTCCCTGAAGCAAAGATGGATTAAATAATCAAGATATGGACTATTTAGACCACATACTTCATTGCGCCTGGAGGTCTAAAAGAAGCCTGGTGAGGAAACGATGGCATCTTGGTTGCTGAATACTGCAACAGCTCCAACAGCCTGTAGGGGCTTAGCTTCACAGGACCCAGCTTAGAGGGAGGCAGATAGAGAAGTTCCCCCATGCACCAGGTAGCCGTCCTTCACCATTTATAAGCAGACTGATAACACAGCCTACTTTTCACAAGTTGCCCCTTGTAGGATAAGGCTCAAGCTGGGAGGACAGCAAGGCGCTGCCCTGCACGAGTAAGGAGGGAAGAGCAACTACCAGGGACCCGTTAGAAAAGTACGATCTAAAATGTGTCCTGCATCCCTAGGCAAAAATGAGTCCTAAATGTCCCACTCCTTACAGTTGGGGAGTGAGGGGACAAGGACTATCCTGATGTGTGTAAGTAGGATTATTCCTTGCAAGACGTTTAAGATAATCCTGACACCAGGCCAGGAGGACACACTCCAGCAGAATACTATAAGTACATAGGTATTTAGGGAAATAAAAACAGCACTTCTGAAGGAAAAAAAAAAAAAAAACTTTATTTGTTAATTATTTGCCAGTAGAGACTCTAGCTGCTTCCTCCTCCTTTCATGAGCTCCCCAAGTTCTGCCTTGCCCTGGCACCCATCACCACCCAACGCTGCTGCTGCTCCAGCAAGTCAGTGCTTGCCAGAGAGGCAGCTTCCCTGCCCGTGAGGCAGCCAGATGCTGAGCTGTTGAAGGTGGGTAGGTTTATCCTTCATTCAATTCTGCATTTTCTCCTCAGCTCATTTAAATAGCTTTGGAGCCTGAAACTTTTAGCTGCACGGTCCCTTTGGGAAGGATGTTAGAATGGGTATCAAAAGAGCTAGGGGCACCCCATGGCTCGCGCCAGGCTTTCTAACCATGCTTGTTTCTAATGACTCCTTCCGAGGTGAAAAGGAAACTAAATGCAGCTCTGCTGAACAGAGCTCCAGAGCTTGTTTATCAAGATTTTATGCCTCTATCACCAGGCCTGCATCTGATGAAAAGAATATTTAAGGGAACGAAATGACAGAATTGGGAATCTTTAGGTTAGGAAAAAAAGCTGCCTTTCTTCCCAAACTATCTGGTATGCTTTATTTCTTCCTAGCCTATCTGGAGAGAAACACCATGGGATAAAAAACATCTGTCATACAAATATAGCAGAGTGAACTGGTGTGATTAGAATAAAAATCTGCTTCTGCTATTTTAGAAGACTTTCATCACAAGCTGATTTCACAACACAGCTTTAAAAGAAAACCTCACAGAATTAGTTTCTGAGTCTCAGGAGTAAAATATAATCCATTCTTAGGCATGTTATGGTTAAATATTCATATATATATATATACATATATATATATACATATATATATATATATTCTTAGGTTTTACTTTTAAGGATTCTTCTCCTGAGGGGTGCATTGCAAAGTTACTGGAAAACCCTGATTTTGCTTTTCTCCTTTTCACGTTGCTGCAGTGACACTGTCCTGCCGGCTGCTGTGAAGATGCTCTTCCAGGCAGAGCTGGTGCTGTGGTGGCAGAGCAAAAATCCTCAGCTTCTTCTTTGCTGTGGCATCATTTACTGAGACTAATTCAGATAAGATGAGAGAGGGGAGAAATGCAAGTCTTTCATCATTGTCACTATTATATCTTAAATGTAATTCAAAGGAAGATACTTTCAATTTAGACAAGTGGGATGAATCCTAAAACTTTCCTGCATTAGTCAGCTTTTCAATTCTTATCTTCCATGTAAAATGAAAGGGAAAAGCAAAACTCTGGAAGGACTAACAGCAACCCAGCCTGTCTGCATCCACTAAACTTTATTGATTCCACCCTTGAGAAATGGAAGAAAAAAGCAAAACCTGGAAAAATACTCAGTTTCTTTTGTGTTTTTCAAATATATTTTACAATGTACCTACTAACAGGCTTTATAAAGAATTGTAAGTAATTTTGTGTGTAGCTTTATGATGAAAGTAATTTTAATTAAAAATACTTATTTTTTTTAAGTAAATGTCTAGGACATCAGTGTTTATCTGAGCAACATTGAAATAAATATGTTACCCGGCATAGTGTGAAAGAACATGATTAGCTGACTCAATCCATTGAGTTATTGCTTCTATGGATTGCTTGAAAAATATAATTTCAAGCTCAGTAATCTAGTTTCTGGATAAGTTCTGCAAGGATACGGATGTGTTTTAAATGTTTAATAGTGCCTGCAAAGCCGAAGCTCTTAGTAGTGCCAAGAATACTTATGATTCCTTTGTCTGGAGCCGGGTTTGATTACCGCCGCTGCTTGGGAGTTTCAACACTAATTCTTTTTCAGAATTCCCTTATGTCTTAGGCATTAATACTAAAATACAACCTTTCTCCAGAGTTTAGTGAGGTATTAAATCCTTGTTATAATTTTCAGCAGGTCAGTTCAAAACACTTCACGAAAGGAAATGGCTCTCTGTTATAACCTTGCACATATTTCTCTTTTGGAAGAAGGAAGGCTAGGAGCTTCCCTTGAGGCTTATCCCACTTCATAACAAGTTGCTTTTCTTAAACAAGTCCAATTTCTTCGATCGTTTCCTGCCTTTCAAATTTTTCAATTTTTTTTTTTTTTTTAATGGATATCAGTGATACATTGTTGGAACTGAATGTGGGAGGATTTGAGGACAAAGCAACTTAGGAAGGGAATAAATTTTGAGAAGTGTGGCAGAGTACACACTATGGAAAGAAAAACAACAGGAAAAGAGTCAAAGAAAGCCAGCTTGGAAAAGATGCATGCTGATCCACTATAGAAAAGAAACTTTTTGGTAACAAAGTAAACAAAATGCGAAAGAGATGTTTAAAGAGAAGTATGTTGGACCAAAGAATAGACTTTAACACCTACTTCTGTGGAGACCACTGAGCAACGCATTCACTAAGCGTTTTTCCTCTTTAATTAGACATGCTGATGAAGTATTATTTGTCAGATCCTTCAATGTATTTAATTTTTTCCCTATTCCTTCAGCTCAGAAAAAAATTGAAAACTTTATTAAGCAGAATATTGATGGAAAATAGTACATTTAAATACAGCATTTAAACCCTGATTTATTCCTTTGAATGTAAGCAGATTGCTTTGGCGTGAGAGCTCTTGACTCAGCAACACAAGCATTTTTCACACAGGCTTGGCAATTACAGTGTGAGACTGCAGGTTTTAGGGCAAAGTTTTCAGCACACAGTTTCGGCAAGTTTGCCCACTCGCCAGCGTTATATAATTTCCCAAACGAGCGGGACATGCTGTAATGTTGACCATGCTGCAAGGGGCAAGTTTCCATTGCCTGACTCCTGTGAACGTATCTTATTACAAAAATAAACATCATTGTTGCTGAATTAAACCCAAAGCAAGTTTCAATAGTAAGTTTTCAGGGAATTTCAGTTTCCTTAAAGGTACAAAGAAGTTCTACACAATTCTGCGTGGTCACTTGATCTTGGGGGTTGGTGTTTCTGCTAAGTCCTCAGTAACAGCTTTAGCCATTCGGTGAGGCTGAGGCAATTTGAGTCCTCTATAAGCATCTAGTCTGTGTGGAAAATGGTACTTTCACCTGGAAACACTGCATCTGACAGCACTAACTTGTACAGTATTTCTTTGGTACAGCCCATCTGTTCTCACCTTCAGCATATAAATAGGTGTCAGTAGTTCTTGGATTACCTGTTATACTTCCATAGATTCTCTGGGAAAAACAAAAGGTAAAATTCACTCTGTCCATCAAGCAGTCAGGAAAATGAAGCAGATTAAGGGTTACAATGACACCCCTGAACAGGAAATGTGAAGGGTATATGGGAAAACGCTTTCCCATATAGAAGCAGTGTAGCAGCTTCTTGCATTGACTCTTGACCTTGCTCTTATCAACAGCCTGCTACCCATAGCACTGCAAACCTATTTTCCCCTCTAAGAGATTTCTATATTTGTGTGACTCCAGTTTAATCATCAGCTCGAAAAAAAAAACGTTGCTTGTAATGACAACTTGTAGAAGCAATTGTTTCTACTGCAGCTAAATACCAGCTTATCGTGAGGCCCCTGGTCCAGCAGGGATGCTCAGGCCCTTGCAACAGCAGCTCTGTGTGCAAGGCAGCACCCCAACGCTTGGGTCTGCCTGGGAGGCTCAGCCAAAGCAGAGATCTCTTCTTCTCTGGCAAGGAGCTGCTTGTATGGATGAGATGCCGTGCTCTGCTAGAGACTGAAAACCTGCATTGGCTTGACTAGGTGTGTTTTAATCCTAGTCAACAAGAAAATGTTTGGAGATGCTGTGAAACCTCCACTGTATACACCTGCCCCTCGCTTCCAACAGTTGAGCTTTGGGTACTGCAGTTTGTGGTTATGCAATCCAGTTTTATTTGCATGTGTTCCTCTCTCAGAGAATGGGTGTAACATCCTCCTGCGGATTGCTTCCTCATATGCATTTTTTACTGTGATTTGAATGTATTCCTCATGGAAAACTTCACGTTCTCAATTCCTTTGTCACCGTCAGGACACTCCACTGCATAAAGCTTTCTGCCCAGCTGTTATGCCTGATGTGTGATATAGCCAGATTTCATTGCATTAGTTTTTCTTTAAGCTGAATTCACCTAGTTTTTGTCTTATTTTCCAGACTGGTAATATGAAAAGTATCTTAGTATTTCAGGTATACTCACAAGTTCGTCATTTTTTCTTGACCTATATTCTTTTAACAATGTCAGTAATCCAGATAGAAATGATTTGCATAATTTGTATTTTTTATGATTTAGATATGGAAAAAAATGCTGCAATAATGATACTTTGAATTTAACAGAAGCTATGGCCATGGTAATGAATTTTCTTTAATGATGTGAACCATTATAACAGCAGAATAAAACAGAATTGTAATTTGGTATATCTGATAGGTATGAGGATCAAAACGAAAAGGCAATTTATTATGTCTCCTAAAAGAATCAGATAAAGGTATATAAAACTACATTAAAACTGGAAAGATAAATATGATCTGTTAGAGTCTGTTTACACTTTAATTTCTCTCTGCTTTGTTTTTAGAGCCCACTGATAGACCTCCACTTCTGCTGGTTGCAAACTCTGAAACAGTTGAGGTCTTGTATCTTAATGGAAGCAGAGCGTCCACCCGAGCTCCTGTGAAAGGATCTGCAGTTTTTACACTAGATTATGTTTACAAAGAGGACACAATTTGTTGGATTGAATCCAAAGATCCTTTAAGTCAGTTGAAATGCATCAAGATAACAAAAGCTGGGAAGTTAGCAGATGAATGGATAATAAACATTGCTCAGTATCTTCACAGTAAGTACTTGACAGTCTTTTAGCAAAACCATATAAAATGCCTATCTTTGCAAACTTGCAGGAGACTTTATAGCTATTTTGGTGCTTCCTGGTCTTAGCTGATCTTAACTGAAAGTCATAAATACTTTTATGTTTCCTTCTCTAAGATATATCGGAGGTTTTTAAAGGTGTGTATTTTTGTAGTCCAAATATAATGCATAAAAGGTGTGGTCTTCCAAAAACAGGATGGTGCAGAGGAGGAAGAAATGTAGGAAAGCCTCTCTTTTTCTGATGAGGTAGGGCTTTGTAAAGCTTGGAAAAGATTCTTTGCTACTGGAACAATACTTTTAAGAAGGAATTAATGAGAGAATATGCTTGTCTCATTTGCTGTCAATGCTCATAGCTATATTAGCTTTTTAAAATAATATAATTTCTGATTTATTGGAAATAGATCGCTGCCTTTTTTTGCAGTCAGAAAGATTTAACTTGTAACACTGAAGTAGTCTCCTGCATTACATCATTAATTTTTAATCATCTTCTCAGTTGGTGGACTCTGCTTATTTCTGTAGGAGTTGTTGATCCATTTAGATATTTTTATGTGAATAGGCAACAGAATAACATACATGCTTTTCTTTGAAAAAAATGCAATTTTCTTCATCTTTTGCAGAAGACTTGTCCACACATGAGCTTGTAAAGCACGGCACTGTACAGTGTAGTGATGGTGTTAATAGTAGGGTTCAGAAAACCAGGAACGGGACTCTCCATTGGTTTGCACTGGACCTAAGTTTTTGAAAAATCCTTTAAGTAGAGTTGGACAGCAAAGAATAAGTCGGAACTGGATTTTCTGACTGTCCAGTTCAGAAATATTCAAATCACAGTTTTGCTTAGACCTCTTGCAGGTGCCTGTCAAAGTAGTAAATTCTTTCCAGAGATTGTGCGTTATACTGCCAAGATAGCTGCTGTTAAGATGTAGCATTTTTTTCCTAAGGTAAGAGATTGATTTCTCTTTATTTTTTCTAACTCCAACTTTATTATGTGAAAAATTAAATTGAAAAAGAAAGATGATAACTTATTTTTTTCTTTTTTTGTTAATTAACCAGTCATTGTGACTCTTACATTTAGAGAGCTCATTTATCCTAGTTGTAGAGCATAGTTATATTTTTTTTAGCTTTTTTTCTTTTCTTTTTTTGCATTTTTAATGTTGTATTTTAGAGGATTTTTCATACTTTTGGTATCTTAAGAATCTCAGTGGTCATGTCTGAATATGCCTTCTTAATTCATTCTGTTATTGTTATTTTTATATTTTTTTCATTTTAGTAAGAGCAATCAAATTAACTGCAGTCCTTAGCAAAATTTGTTTTGTATCGAGCTGTGTGTGTGTCTGTTCTGTCACGTATCTTCATCATCAAAGTGGATCTTAGTGGTGTATTTTTAGTTTTTCACCAGTCCTTGCCTGCAATCCTCTCCCTCTGTTCTCTGCGTGCAAAAAGAACTGCTAATCTCTGTGGTGTTTGGATCTGCATTAGCACATCTGTTTGCAAAATTAAGGCTGTATTATGTGTTTGAAATGAATACAGTGCCTGGAATTAATGAGCTAATCATTTTTCATAGTGTTACTACACATCAGTGTGGACTCTGATGTTTTTCTGAAACTTAACTGTGCTCATTCATTCTTGTTGAAATTAGGAATCAGAATTCCCATGGACATGGATTGACTGCGGAGACTTGTTCCAACTTAGCGTTTAGTTTTGGCTTAGGGAGCAGGGCTTGGAGCTCTCAAGGACCAAACTTGGTGGATGTGGTGGTTGGCTCCATCCCCAGTGGGTGGGAGAGCTGCTCCCACCTCACTCTCCAGCCTGTCCCCTGGGACAGCACGGACCACACACAGCTCCTTTTGTGGGAATGGCAACTTCCCAGAAGGTCCCCTCACAGCTCCCATATCCTCTGCTATTCAGTGTAGACATTCCCCACTTGATAAACTCTTCCCTTGCTGATGTACACGTGGAGTTGCTCTGTCTGCTCATGGACGTGCCCAGAGTCTGGGTGCATGTCTGCAAATGTGTATAGATCAGCTCATGACTGCAGCCCAAATTTGAGCTTTAATCTTAAATTATTCCTTCCCTGCCACCACCTGCTCACCATCAGGAGACTCCTGCCGTTTCTCTTCATTTGATAGCACCTATTTCAGGTGTGGGCAAGGAATTCATTTCAGCTGCTTGTGCAATGCTTTGGCCTCAGCATCTGCAAGGGTGAGTGTGGTCTCTGGCAGCTCAAGCCAGACAAATGCTCACGCTTCTGGACTGCTCATAGGAAATCTGTTCTTCATAGGAAACTTCTATATTTGTGTGTTTCTTCTATTTGTATTATTATTATTTAGCAAGAAAATATCTACCTATCTAGCCAGAAAGAGAACAGGGCTGTTTGTAAATTCTTAGAGATGTCCACGGGATTTTTAAATTCATTTACCCTGGTTTTCTAATGTCTTCTTAATTAGTTATCTGGGTGAAAACATATCGTAAAACATATCATCATTTGCATATGACACAAAAATTGGTAGAAAAGTCAGTTATACAAAGTGTATGGGGCTGCTTGAAGTGGATTTATTCAAAGTGTTTGTTTTAGCACAAGCAGCTATAATGTCTTGTAATTAGGAACAAAGACTGTAGATTGTATTTTAAGATGAAAGAGTACATTTAGGAAAGCAGAGACCGTGGAAATTACTTTGTTTTTGTGATAGATTGTAGAGTACAAGCTCTACGTAGTGACCATAAGCCTTGGATTTATGAAAGAGAGGACATTTCTTTTTTTCAATCCTTTTTCTCAGAGACAGCCCACTGTGATTTCATGTTGCTATACACGTGTGTCCCAGAAAGATGCAACCAGATGTGTGCCCTGCATCTCTCGCTTGCTCCGCACGAGGACAGAGCAGTCGGGCAGGCAGGTCCTGCGCTCCCGTGTCACCTGCTGCAGGAGAACGGGCTGGACACCCTGTGCTGGGGCTTCCCAGCCTCAATAAGCTCATTGGTGCCTGAGGAGATTTATTAGGTCACTGGTAGTTATTTTTTGTTTGCTTGTTTGATAGATTTCTTCTTTCAAGTAGGAATAGATCAACCAGGCACACATGCAGGCAGGGCAGGGGGGTTGCAGGGTTTTGTTGGGGTTGTTGGGTTTTATCTCCTTTGGGCATTTAGATCGTACAGAAGCAAATTCCCAGATTTCCACCCCCCTGCCAGCCCTAGCGCACATCCCAGCAGTGATTAACCACAACTACAAATGTGCAGCTCAAAACAGCTACTGTCACTTGGCGTTTATGGAGCTCAATCTCGGAAGGAAGCACTTAGCACTAAGGATGGAGCTTCTGTCTGCAAACTTCCTATAAAGTTTCTGTGAATATTCATGAGGAATCAAAGTGGAGTTAGACTTACACAGGAGGAGGACGAATCTGTAGGTTTTTTCCTCCCAATAGAAGTCTGCCCACTGAGCTTGTCTCCAGGTAGGTGTGATGAGCTGTCATATGGTTGTAAAATGAAAATTTACTTTTTCCTCTGGGATAGACAGCCCTGTTTGAAAAAGGCAACATTTGTGGGGTTACAGGTGCTGAGACTTCAACTAGACTCTCAGTTTATAACGAGCTCAAGCGCTCACAGAATTGTTTCTCCCCAATGCCTGTCCTATCTCTCTGAACACTTTCTTGTAGAAGAAAGCAGTAAAGAATTGGAGGTGAAAAGAGCATCCTAGAGCACCATCACAGTGCACAGAGCCTGCCTGCGGCGCCCGCTCGCAGACCTAGAGCGCTCGCTGATCTCCTGCAGTTGTTCTTACATTTCTGGGAAGATGGGACAATTCATTCCCCATCCTGGTGCAGCTGGACTTGCCCAGCTTCTCACCTAGGCAGGTGTCACATCCCTGATGAGGGACTTTCTTGGAGCAGGGTGGGCTGCTACAGCAGCAGCATGGATGGCAGCAAGTCACAGGGACCAAAGCCACCCCTTCACGGACAGCTGCTCTTCAGCACCGCGCAATGTCAGGGTGCTTTAGAGGCATCTTATCAGTTTTGTCTGGTTTGTTTCTGATTATTGATCAAACACAGTGTTTTTGATAGTCATCAGGCTTCCTAGAGTAGTCCATAGCTTCATGTTACACTCAGTCGTTCAGTCTTTCTCAGAGGCAGTCTGAGATATCACCTGAAGCTTGTGGGATTTCTATGTCATGATCAGTTTGTATCTTCCTGGACACAACTAACACTGTGTTATAATATGGAATTAAATAATGGATATTTAATGGGCTTAGACACATTTTCTTGAAATTCTTTGACATCCGTATATACCATGTAAGAATCTTTCTGGATAGTCATTGGTACTTCTCTTTTCTAATATCATTTTCACATACACAGAGGAAAAAAAAAACTGATCTGAACTTACTCTGTTTCTAAAAATTCACTGTGTGCCTCAGTAATTGGCAAATTTCCAGGAAAATGAAGACATTTGCATAGCAGAGATTTCTCAGCGTGCAGGAAAGACGTTCCGTTAGTTCCCTCCTGGCTGAGCAGTTTCTTTGCTCTCCAGTGAAACCAGAAAGCCCTTTTCTTGCAAGATGCTGCAAGTGAAAGAAAGCCAGAATGATGTTACTGTCCAGAACAAGACTTGTAGGGATGCTAGACTCCTTTGGGATGCTACGTGGGATCCAAGCAATCATTTTTAGCTCTGGCATTGTGAAAATTCTTCTTCTTTTGTAGCAGAGCCTCCTTCAACTTGAAGGCTCTTGAGGTGCCCTCAGTATTCAATGAAGCTTCTCTCCTGCCTTAAAAAAAAGGCAGGTCCATAGGGGAGCTCTACCAAAGATATGGATTTGTACACTGCCCATGTTGCTGGCATTGGATGTGAACACCATGCTTTAGGTGCACATTCTTGAGGGTTGTTTTCAGCAGCAGTACCTAATTAAGAAATTAGTATTAAATACCATCAGCTAAATCTATATGCACGATTTGTTTTCATACATTGTTGATACTTTTTATCAAATGTATGAATTTCCCGTTTTTGGTAATATAGCTTTTCTTTCCATGTACAGCTGCTGCTTTGTGATTTACTGCCATACAGGATGCTAATCAGGTTTGTTCCAATTAGACTAATTGACAGCAAATTTGCCAGTTACTTTCAGATGTTAATTTATTAATGCAAATATTTTACTCAGATCTTATAAAAAAAAATAAAGTGAGTCATAGCCTTTCTCTTTACTTAAGGTACTTCATATCATGTCATTAAAATTACATCTTCTGCCTCCTTAAGATGTTTCTTTGGGAGAAGCCTGGCTGCAACAGCATTACAATGTAATTACAATAAAAAATCTGTGACTAGCCATTAAATTAAACAGTTCTAAGTTTTCTTCAAAGGTTCTTTTGTTTTTATAGTAAAGGAAGCATGAGAAAAATTATAATCTGAAAATAGTGTTTATTTGCATCTGTAGGAAAATATGGTACCAGTTAAGAAGCACTTGAGCCACTTCAGGCCAGATTTCAACCTGGATAGACATTTATCCAATAGGTAAAAATGTAAGTAAAGAGTAAGTTTCCAGCAAAGATCCTGGGAGCTTTTAGGAAAGTGCAGAGCTTCATCTGCTACATGCAAAAGGGGCCATGACATTGTGCCTTCTGTGCCAGATGTATGGCAATACTAGTAAGTGGTTGCTGTATGTTCTGGGAGTGAAGCAGCAGTAAAATAAATAAAATAATAATAATAATAAAGCTGTTTACATATATTATACCAGGGAAAGTGTACAGGAATAAGAGCACCAGTATAACAAGTGGTGATCCTAGCTGATGACCTTTATAAATGTTTTTATGTGTTTTTCAATTTGCACTTTGATCTGATGCTTTATACTGCTACACTGTGAAGGATAGAGAAGGACCACGCTTTTCCTAAACAAGTGAAAATTTGCATTAATAGAAGTAAAGCCAAAATGAGAACGTGCATCTCTGAGGAAATGGAAACCAGTCTGAGCATCTTTGCTGCTGCTTTGTAAGAAGTTATATAAAGGCTGCCCCTCGAGGCTCTTCTGTGCTGCTGTAGTCACTAGTGGAGCCTCACCAAGGACATCCTGGTGTCAGAACAAAATAAGGGCCTGCTCTTTGTGCAGTGCTTCATGCAGGAAGTTTTCGACTCAAAAAGTATTATCTCCCCTTCACAGGAGTATTGTTTGAGTTCCCCGAGTACTAATTACCTTGTAGATCGCTACAAAAAAAAATAGAGTGGATTTGGTCAAAAACTTTCTTTAGATCTTACTTTCGAGTAGGACCAGAAATGCTGAAAATCTTAAGGATCATGACAGTATTGTTAAATAAATAAAATGGAAGAACAAATCCCCTCCCTCTCATTATTTGTGAGTTAGGTTGATCAAATGATAAATCTTGATTTTTGCTTCACAGTGTTTAATGGTGGTTTGAGGTGAAGCCCTCATTCTGAAACTGATAGATGGCATGCAAAAAATCTTTGGAGTAAATCACTTTTACTGAAGTCAGGTTTAAGCTATATAATTTCTTAGTTCTGGGAAGACAGTGTCAGAATGGCCGTAAGGAATTTAATGAGAAAATACTGAGATGCAGAAGGGCTGGGGGGACTTTGGGTTTTCTCCACAAGCCGCAAGGCTGCGGCCTCTCGCTCGGCAGGGCTGGGTGTTATCCACCCTTTTAAACTGCACGGAGACTGTGTCCCACCACCTAGGCAAAAATGAGCAAAAATGAGCAAAAATAACCAGTGTGCAGAGACTAGTGAAATTCCAGCGACTCTCATCTCTGGGGTATATTTTACCTACATTTCTGGTTCCATTTTTAGTTATACATATATATTGTATATTAATATCTCTCTCTATGTATATATGTAGAGAATGTCTTTCTAAAGAAGGGCAATGCTATTTCCCTTTCAGTCAGGAATATCCTGAAAATACTCCGTGTTTTCTTTCATTTCAAGGGTAATCCATACTGTAATCCGTATCCGGTGTTTTTTTCTAAACAGCTGCTCACAATCCATTGTAGTAGGGAGTCTTTATGCTAATGCATATTCTTAACTCTTAAGATATCCTTTCTTTGCAAGTATTGGGACCTCTAATTTTATTTTTTTAACTGTTTACAGTGGAGTCTGTGAGCCAGACTAGGCTGCTGGCTCTCAGGAGACCACGTTTTTTCCTGAAAAGTCTAGGATAACATTTAGCAAGTAATCTTCTCTTCTCCTCTCTTACTGTAAAATGAAAA
>NW_010582819.1:62791-87371 GCF_000705375.1 Tinamus guttatus
GAGGAGCCGTGCGGATTAGGAGGAGGAGAGCTGGAGCGTGGGAGCCAGCCCGGAGCGCAGAACAGCCCTGGGAGCCAGGAAAGGAGTGAGGAACTCGGCCTGTGGATCCCTGGGAAGCCCAGGAACACGCGAGGGAGAGGAGCAGGAGGCAGTGCAGCGCAGGGGCTGCCCAATTAGAGGCTGCAGCCGTGGCACTGGGAGCTCCTAGCAGGCGTTTAAAACTTGTGTTGGTAACAATGGGGAGAAAAGACTTGCTGCTAAAGAGATGTGTGAAAATGAGCTCGCAAATGCTTTAATGCTGCAACAGTGGGTGTCGTATAAATATTTGAATAAATCTTTTAATCATCTTTCTGGTATGATGTAGAAGTGGAAAAGGACAGCTCCGCGTATTGCTTTCACACAGCACTCGTACAGGAAGAGACTGCTAAGATGACTGTTCGGAGAACAGCATCTATTAATGTGCTGTGTACGGGCTCTTGGCAATCCTAATGTGTCAAAAAGCCAAAATACACAACGGGAAAAAAATATATGTTATGAGGCTGTCTGTAATAGTATTCAGGTGGTATCTTCTGCAACCAAAACGGAGAAGGGAAACAAGGGAAGAATTAATTGCCCAAGTTTTTCCTCTCTTCTAAAAAGGGCTTTGCCCTGAGAAAAAAATAACAAAAGACTATTCCATTAACCTCCTTGGAGATTCTCAGCGCAGATTTTGCTGTAGCTAAAATCAAAGACACAGTATGAGGGGGGGCGGGGAAAAAAAGAATAATCAATTAATAAACACATAAGGAAGTTCCTGACAGCAACTGGACAATTTGCATCAATCGCAAATCCAGGAAACATAAGAAACCAAAGTGTGAGACAGCATTTTGAAAGGCATCATTCTGCTTAAGGACAGAGAGAAGCAGTGTCCTTAAACTATCATAAACAGAAGTAAAAATCCTAAGATACCGTTACATCAACCTTTTTATTTAATTTTTATAAATTAAATTTATGAATTTATTTCACTGGTACTCCAAAGAGGAAGGAGTTGGAGACTGGTCATGTGAATCCTGTTATCATCCAGCGTGATTAACTGCTGTTGCATATATTCTTAATCAAGCTGGGTATGATTAGCCTCCTGAGATGTTTACATTTATTGGGCAGACTTAAATGTAATGAAAGGTCCATTGAACAGTTCACACTAACAGTGCCAAGGGACTGATAGAGGTTTTACACATCATTAAATCAAAGTTTTTACTTGCTGGAGAGCTATGTACAGGAGATAGTGCCTGGTGTAATAAAGAGATGTAGCCAAGGATGGGAAACGTGTTTTAGGAGTGTGAAGAGACTTTTTTCCCTGTGAAGCTGTAAGTGCAATGAGTTTGGGGCTGGCAGTTAAACCTGCGTGGCCACATGAGGAGCCTTGCAAGCCCGTCAGAGCTATCCATGAGGAGCCAAGAGCAACTTGTCCATGGTAAATTCTTTGAATTGAAAGAAAGACAATTCTTTGAATCAAGTTTCCTACCAGGAAGGAAAGCGCAGGAATTGAAAAGGCAGGAGAGGCCAGAGCAGTCCATATTTTTTATTTGTCTCATTCTTGTTTAAACAGGGGAGTCTTCCAGGAGAAACGCAGAGCATCCACGTCTCGTGTCTACGCTCTTGATTCCGCCCTTGCTCTCCCATCTGAGCTTTTAACAGTCACGAGGCTTGGAGAGAGCTCTGAGAGGCAAAACTTCTCTTTTTTTCTTTTTTTTTTCCCTCAGATTAGTCACCATTTTCTGCTGATCAAAGAGGAGTGTTATAGTCATTAAAGCTCACTTTTAAACAGCAAAATCATTAGTATTTTAATAACATGCCGTTATTAAAAGAGCGCCGTTTCTTTTCTTGTCACAGAGCAGTTTCAAAGGGCTGTGTCTAAGATACATATAAGACACAGTAACTTTTAGAAAGTTTTAAAGGTGACCTGGAAAAGAATCCACTTCAAAAAAGATTCTTTATGATAACTTGATATCTTATGACAAGCTGGAAGTTTTAATTAAGATTTTGGCTTTCGCTGATCATCCTGTCCCGCACACGCCGCTTTCAGGCTGTGAACAGTGGGATGTAATACCTAGGGGAGCCAAAACAACTCAGAAAGACAGACATATTTAGTCAGGCAAAAAACCCTTTGAAAATTATGTTTACCTTTGCTGCCATCTATTTAGCTCTAATGGCTGTTAAGCATAAGGAGAAAATATTTGTACTTTTTATTTTTTTCCAAAAACTCTCGTTCCATTTTTGTGGTATCTGGCTTTAAAATTTCTTTGCTAGCTAAAAAGAAATGCGGCACTTGTTTGTTTATATTTGGCACCTTTGCAATTCCCTGTGGACCTAATCTCCTTTGAAACTTTGCTGCTTTTGTAGTGGCACAGAGCTGCTTGCTCGAAGCCTCCCTTGCTGCCGCTCTGCTAATGACCAAGCAGAAAAACAAGGGATAACTTCATCTGTCTGTCTGCAAATAGCATGGGGTGGTTTTGCGTGCACATACAAACAGAAGAGAGGAAAACAAAGGAACTCAAATATTTGGGTTTATGAACATAAAAAGACACAAGCCCATCTAAGACTGCTGAAAAGTATTCACAGGCACTGATGAAATGAAAGAAATCAAAATATCAAGCACTTTACATAACTTTGCTTTAAAAGGGAACTCATTAACAAGTTTAGGTTAAGTAGCTAGATCAAAGTAATTTGTGTCATCAAGAGTAAAACAGAATAAACTTGCACAGCTTTGGTACATGCATATTTTCAAATAATTATGTGTTTGCCTTTCCTATTGTGCCTACTTTATTGTTAATCAAATGCACTTCTCAACAGATAATTGATGGCTGCAATTAAATCCAATTGCTTGCCTCTATTTGAAAAGGGACCCAAACCAAACTGCATTTAAAGGAAAGCAGGGAATAAAGGCAGTGATAATCTGTGAGTTGGAAAGAACCTTTTCCTTCCAGTGACTGTGCAACTTGGTGAAGCAGTTGGAAAACTGGCTCCTGGCAGCGTTATTTGAATATCTTACTGCTGTTCTGGGTGATGGTATTATCTAATAATCAGAATTACTGTCTGGAGACAAGAAAGCTGGCTAGCTGCTGATGAGACATCTGTTGCAACATGAACTTTTAGGTAAGCTTTTCTCTTTCGCAGCCTGTGCGTGGTAATGGATTCTGTAAGTACACTGCTACTAGCAGAGGGAGTACTCGAGCAGTGTAAATAAATATGGAAAAAATGCAGTCGAAAGAAGTACAGTGCTTCGACAGAGGAACCTTTCAAAAAACACTGATGAAATCACAAACTAACTGTAGCAATTAAATTTGGAGAAAATAGCCTGTAAGTCGGTAAAAGGTAAGTATTTTCACTTACCAAAAACTGCCTGTGGCTGGTGCATAGAGATTTTCCAGCTAGTACAAAAATCCTGCAATTTTTGCCTGTACCTGAAGTGCCCTGACAAAAGCTACATGATTTGAATCACGCTCACAGTGATTTCCTCCAAGATGAAAGCAATTAAGCTGCAGAGAATTGAGGCCACTTTGTTTCCGATGGAGAATATAAATGGGAGTTTAAGGCTCTGTAATGCATGTACATTTTGCTCAGGTCCATCTGAATTCTCCCTTTTGTTATTAGCTGATTGTCTTATTATCTAACCAGCTTCTCTAAGGTCATTTGTGTTAAGACAGATTCTAATATGAATTAGAGCACTGCATAAGTGGAAGCATAGAAAAATATGTTGAAGAATAGTAATTTAAGACCACTTTAAAGAAAAAAAAAAGATTTCCTTACAGTAAGCCAGACTTAGAGCATATGTTCATTTTTCTATATTTATAGAGAGAGCAACTCTTAAGTTCTATTGGGATTTGTTTATAATGTGAACAAGATGAAAATAATCCAGAATTATAGTTCCTGTTGAGCACAGATATGAGACAATGATGTTATAAAATTTTCCAACTCTTTTTTTCTGACAAGGGTCACACATTTCCTACGCAGAATGGTTACATGACGTGTTCTAATATGGTCGTTATATTGTTGGAATGCAAAATAGTGCAAAACACAGTGATTTAATAAGCTAATTTTATGCCAAGGGTGAATGCAACCCGCTCGGTTAATTTATGAGGGGTGTGATTGTGTTGCCCTGACAGAGACTGTGGCTCCATGAGGGTTGTTGGGTGTCCTGGGTTCTTCAGACACTTTGCAGAGCCCCCTTTTCCCATGCCAGTGCCCCTGGTGTAAATGTGCCTTGCTGACGCCTCAGCTGGAATGTCACCACTTTGGGCCACCGTATAAGACATACACAAGATATATGTATATACAGGATATATACAGAAAACCGGAGGAAGGCAATAGGAATACAAGGTGGAAAACAAGTAAAATAAGGCCTCTACAAAATCATTGCAGGACCTGTGGTAGTCTCCTCAGGAAAAGAGAAGCTGAGAAGAGCCATAACTATTTTGCATAAAAGGTTGTTTAAATATAAAGGTGGTTAATTATTCTCCCCGTTAACGAAAGGACAGGAAAAAAGTCATTTTAATTAGCAGCAGAGGCTTTGATGGATACAGGAAAACCTTACAAGGCTGAGGAAGCATTAGCATATGATCCATGTGGAAGTCGTAAGCGCCTTCATTAGGGATTTATCGGAGTTTGCAGGGCAGATATCAGGCAAGGATAATAATCTAGCCCCGTTTGCCCTTTCCTCTGTACAGGAGGCTGTACCTGTGCACGGGTCTGCAACCTTATCGTGCGTGCTGGAAGAATAAACGTGAGGAACATTCACCAGCACTTCAGTGCAGCTGTTTAAAGGGTACAGTTAAAAATCACAAGGCTACTATTTGTTTTGTATCCCCATTTGATGGGATTGCAGAGATTTTAAGGGAAAAAAATAAAGAAGCAAAAATAGTTTTTAACTGACTTTCCTGAGAATTTTGATAGCAAAATGAAAGTGTAGTGTGGAACATCAGCAAAAGAAGAACAGTGATAACAGAAAAAAAAAAAAAGAGCTAGATTCCTTCTAGAAGCAACTGTCTTGCTTTTTAAAAGTACTTTTTTAAATAGTACTTCAATCAAATTGTAAATTTAGCAGTTGTATCTTTTTGCATTCATAAAGTGATGCGAGACTCTCTCCCTATTGCCTTCGACAAACAACATACTAAATAAGCATTAATAATGAAGGGTTTGCCTCTTTGGAGTCATTAGTTAGTTATTGTCTGGTACAGCAGTGAGATGTTTGACCCCGAGTATGTGCAAGATAGGAGGAAAAGAATGGAAAACATGACAGCGCTTGTGACTGTGTTTGGCTAAAGAGGGGTAAAAAGCTAATTAAAGCATGTGTATGTTAGCAATATTGTGGATGATGAGCACCTTAAAGAGGAGTACATCTAAGTTATGAGATACAGCATTATTAGTGGGTTGTTAAATATGTTGTTTTAAAAGGGCCTTAAACTGTCAGAATACACAACTGCGTGAAGCTTCAGTAGGAGCAGAATTAATTACCACATCGACTTCACAGCGTTGAAAAATAGATCAAAAGTAACTGAAAGTGGAGAAGTGCTTGCTTATTTTTTAAAGTTGTTATTAACAGGTTTTTTTTGAAAGAGTGGGTTCATTTTCAGGGGCAGAACTGCACACACACCAGCACGCACGCGACACTTGTTGTAAGGTAGAGGCTCTTGTGACTGGCCTCACGCTTGGTGTTTCTGACCTAGAGAATTGATGTGTTTGGACAGTGTCCAGACCAGCATTTGCAGATGTGTTTACCTTGAGTCGATGGGTAATTAGCTCATTGGAGATGCAAACTTGCAGTGTAGACAAGCCTAGAAAAGGCTATGAAAAATAAAGTGCTCTTATGGACCGCACTTTGATTTGATTTAGATCCTTATTATTCATTAGTATCTGACAGCTCATCTACAAACCCTAAACCAAAATACTCAGAGATTTATATTTAACAGATTTTAAAGAAGAATATTATAATCATAGTAGGTTATTTGAAATTCACGGCCTTTCTTAGCTACTAAAATAAAAACACAAGAATAGGCTATGCTGAGAGACTTCCTCAGGCACAAAAATGGTACAGAATCACTTCTTGGCTGATCATAACCAGCAAAATGATCATACATGGCACTTGCATCTGGTGCAGCTCATTTGTCTGAGTGTAAGGGCAGGAGAATAAGCAAAATGCATTTCCAGTAGGAAAGGATCCAGTTCTGCAAGAGCTGCAGCAAGAAACCAGATCTCAAACCAAAATATTTAAACTGGAACATGCATGGGTTGACTAAACCAAGACAAGCTCTTTGGTATTCTGGTTAACAGCAGAGGTGGTTCGGAACTGTTAAAACTTAGGTGGCTTTTGTATTTGTGTCGTGTTTTGTGTCCATTTGTCTGTATTTGGGGGATGTATGTACAATGTAGGCATAGAACATGCAAGCACAGACCTCTTTTCTCTTGCCTTGTAGACCATGGTAACTCTCAAACTCAATGGATCTTTTCCCATTTGCTACCTCCACTCTGTGTTTTGTGAAAGGTATTTTTTCTTGGGTAAGAAAATTAAATGCTACTCAGGAGAATTGGATTTTGCCCAGTATTTTGGGAGAGGGTTCTTGCCTGTTGCCAGTGGACCAGGTTAGGCAAGTCCTTGCATGAACATCAAGCAGGAGCCACCTGGATTTCAGCGTATGGAAGTTTTGAGCGTGGTCAACTGCGACTGCCTTGGAACTAGCTTTGGCACCAATCCTATGTTAGCAGAAACACGGTGCTGCATCAGGCTTAACATATTTTAAGTTGAGCACTCATAATTACTGGGTAGGTTTGCAATTGTTCATTTAAATTTGGTGGTGAAACAGGCAGATTGCTTCATTTAAGCTTGCGAGGACTTTGTGAGGAGTAGTTCATTAATATTTGTGCCGCAGGAGGAGACCGTGGTGAGAAGCTGGGTGAAGTGCCCATTAGGGAATGAAGAGCTGTGTGTTCCCAGCAGGATGAGGGTAGGACGGCATTGCTGCCCTACAACACACTGCTGCCCAACAAGAAAGCAATTAGCACTCTGAAATAAGAATAATAATAAACAATAATGTAATCAAAGAGTTTACACGGTCGATATCAGGTGATAAATTATGATTGTGCAGGAGTCTTTACTAGATAGCATGTGAATGTTTGGGTTTGCCCCTGCAATTTAAGCTTTGATTGTGTTCTTACCAAGCTCACAGTGTCGAGCTAAGTGCATTGTGTGCTGGATCTTTTTCTGTTTATAGGGAAAAAGAATAGAGCTTAGAGCAAGGGCGTGAGAGGTCCTCTCTTCTGTCACCTTGTTTGAAGGCAGAATAAACTCTGTCTGCAACTTTCCTCAAGGAGTTTTCTATAAATGTTCTCAAATATTCAGCAAAAAGTGGTGAGCCAAATGCTCCTTGCCCTTTACTGAAGTTCATTACTTCTTGTTATGCTGCTAGCTGGAATGAAGTGTTTATTTCCTCCCTTTTCTACTAACCTTTTAAATACGTCAGGATGGCTTCTCTTGCTCTACGGAAGCGTGTTCCTTGCAACGTCTCCATATATTCCACCGCCCCCGCAATTTCCTTCATCCAAACTTGTGATCATTTAGTAGCTGTGGTTTGTGCCATCTCTGCTTGGTCGACATTTTCCTGGGAAGAAAAGTCAGGCATTTGAAGCTAAGTGAAATAAGAAAGTTTTATTCTCCTGTGTAAACTCTAGTGTGGTGCTTGCTATTTTTCTTTAGTTTTCCTTGAACTCTGAAGCATGACCAACATGGGGCTAGTTCTGTTAAGTGTCACCTTTGCTAAAAGAAGTTCAGTTGTTCTTATTTCCCTCTTCTGGCTACATTTTTCTGCTCTTACGTGTTGTTTCACCCCCTTTGGGCTGTTGCTCATTCAGACTTGACTCATCTGAGAGAAGTCAAGAGATGCAGTAGTTTGTAGTGCCACGGCCTACACCAGACAAGTGAAGGAATCCGAGATAAGAACAAAAATCAATTTTAAATAATCCATGAAAGCAACCCCACCAGAAGTGACTTGGCAAAGATAATGTCCACCACGAGAAGATGTTTGAGTAGCTGCCATATACCTGAGCCATGAGGATGGATGTCCTCTGCAATCATAGGGCTCCTACGGGTTTCCATCTGCATCCCTACAGAAATATCTGGTCTCAGGTACAGAAATATCTGGTCTCAGCAGAGCTACTAGCGTGGCCCAGACACCCCACAGTGTCTTTCTATTTATACTAATCTCTTTGATCAACAATAATTTGCTACATATGTGAATGTAGTCTACAAATTAATAGTAGTGAGACAGGTTTATGCACAGACTTCTCAGTCACAGATTCTTCAAGAAAGACAGCATTATCTTTTTAAGGTTTAACACATTTAATATGCTTCCAAATTGAGATTTTTATTAACACATTTTATCAAATTGTTCCTCTCATATGCTAATAAAAGTAGACTTCATTGACTTTTTTTTTTTCCTGAAAAAAATGAAGAATCAAGAATGCTTCAAGAAAAGTGAAATGAAAATGCAGCAAAATACAGAACTATGGCGTTGAAATAAAATAACATGTGCAAAAACAGATTGGAGCCTGACAGAATAAAAAATAATAGAAAAGTCTAAATGGCAAATAGTTCTACAGCATCAAAGGGTATAAGGGAATAATTAAACAATTAAAACTATCAACTTTTGAAAAACAACTATATATGTACCAGTTTTGCTTTCTTCAGAGAAAATGGAAGCCTTAAAGATTTTATCCAGGGGTTACACAAAATATGGATTCAACTGAGTATGTAGGAAATTCAGAAAATTTCAGTCAGAAAGCAAATACAGGTATTTCAAGAGAACACGTTCAATATTTTTAAAAAAAATGCAGTACAGTCACTTTTTAATAATCCTTCCTCCAAGACTTTTGAAGGCCTTCAATTTATAAATGTTCCATTATTAATCTTTCAATTTTAATTTGCATATTTCTAAAAGAAACCAAATTCTAACAGTAGTCAATAATGTTTAATTAAAAGTTATTCTAGTTTGAAATAAAAATAGGTACTTTTTTAAATGCACCATCATATACGTAGATAAATACCAATGCTCTTCTTTGGTAGGAGTCCGGAGGAGTGAAATGCAGAAGCTTTTGGTTGCTGTGAATATCCCTGCGGACGCTCACGGTCACGTTGCAGGGCTCCCTCGGCACGGGAGCTCCTCAGTGTGGGTGTGAGCACATGCTGTAGCATTGATTTTAGGGCATATTTTGCCCCCAGCAAGCTCCTTACTTAATAGGATTGCAGGAGGCTGCAAGACAGTACTGAAATTTGCTTTTTCTGGGTGAATCGTCTCCCTGCTGGAGCGTAAGCCTGAATTCACAACCCCCTCCCACCCCAGTGACCTTGCTGCCTGTA
This sequence comes from Tinamus guttatus, assembly GCF_000705375.1. The sequence goes on from NW_010582819.1 coordinate 72,180, forward strand.
TTGCGAATTCCTTCGCTTTGCCTCAGTTGCCTCCCCCATCAGCTAGTTAAAAAGTTGCTCACAAATAAGTCTGGGCATCTGACTTCAAAACCCCTTACAGATAAAGGGCTCCAGCCCTGCCTGCAATGCATAATAAGGCCAAGCTGCAAAAAGCAGGACGGAGAAACAGCTGCAGTCAAAATCTCCAGGAAATTCTGCTGTCAGCTTCAGCTACTGGTTGAGGACATTAAAAAGTGGATGGTCCTGGATTTTAATGTTCTGTGCAGCACAACGAAACACAACCGCTGTGGATTGTCCTTTAATGTATTAAACGCCAAGCGCCGTCTTGAAGAAAGAAATCTGTTCAGGAGGCCTGCAGAGGAGGAGCAGGATCCCAGAGAGAAAAACAAACTTAACCGCTTGCACGTTCAAAAGATGCAGCTGTTTGGCATTTGGTCCCTTGGAGGTAACGATAGAAACATATAACAAACAATATATAAATATTGCACAAATAATATACCTGGAATTGTAGATGTGTTGGGGGAATCTGAAGTCAAATTACTGGAGCTGGGCTGCAAATAGTTGGCCATATGAAGCCTAAAAAGTCTAAAAGGAATCTAAAATGGTAAATAGGCTACACTCAACAGCAGTTCCCCCTAAATCAGTAGCTGATCTGGGGCTTCTGGGTTTGTTGTACTGGTGTTTAGCCAGTGATCTGCAGACTGCATCTGAACGTTTTTGAAAGGTGAATTAGAAAATCTTTCTCATACATATAGGAAACGTCTTAAAACAGCTGCCTTGGAGAGCAAGTTTTCTTCTGGGAAAAAAAATAGAGTCTACAAGTGGAAAAAGGCTGAAAACCCAACGGGCACTACCATTACTATCCTTCATAATAAAAACATACATACATCTTTTAGATCTCATTTTAATAATTTCTAGACTTGGAACAGCATACTGTCTATTGCACTTCATGTAACTTCTTTTGATTTATTATTCTCACATTTAAAAGTACCTTAAGTGTTCAAACAAATAAAATGCAGATCACTACTTAATATCTTAGATACCAAATGTTATCTTGTTGAAAGCCAAATAAGCTCCCTATTTCTGTTTTGGCTTACCTCCATATTTGCATGTACTGGGGCTTAGTTGGAAGATACTTTATTGTGTTATTTGTAGAGGTGTTTCGGGGAAAAGAGATTAATAAATATCTTAATATCTTAATAAATAATATCTTTATATGGACTTTAAAATTATGTTTTTTTGTATTACAGGGTTTAAATATATGGGTTTTTTAGTGTCTATGGGCCATTGCCACTTCAGATTTGAAGCATCACTTCGGAGGCTATATAATTCTTCTATGTAGTAAATAAAGTATCAAAATAATGCTTAGAATTAATGTGGACAAATGTAGAAAAGGAAATACGAAATTCCAGGTTGTAGATAGTGCAGTAAGAATAATTTGAGATCAGACAAGAGGTAGAAATGAGAATGCAAAAGGAGTAGATCCAGTGAGATGGGACAAAGAAAAGTCAGGAGGATGTGGAGGGTATTATTTGGCGAGGGAAATGAGGAGAGACAAGGAAAACAAGGAAGAAAAGTGACAAAAGCTTCAGGTCAGGTACTGCTGTGAAATCAGCTAATGAAGTCTTACAGACCTCTTAGAATGAATAAAACAAGAACTGCTCAAATGCTTTTCCTAGCAATAAAACTTTTAACTGCCTCCTGGTACCAGTGGCCTCATGGAAGGGATTCTTTTGCACTCGATGTGAATTATGCAAAAGAAGGAAAGGTAAATTCATTTTATGATGTTCAGTAGTCCCTTTAGCCTGGTCAGCGCTGGCGTTAAGGCTAGTTCTTATGGCATGGTGTATACATCACTGAACTTGCTGTCACACACTCTGTATTTTGTCTACCTGCCTGGAAAGTCACTAGCACCATTTTAAACCAGCACCATCAGGTCACAGCTATTGAAGTGCTAAAGAGAGCGTCCTTGTGGATGTATGAGCTAATGCTCGGGCTTGGTGGGATGTTGATGTCCCTTCTTTTCTGCCTCCTCCAAGTCCTAATGTGACTGTCAAGCAAACTATACTTCAGATTTCAGATTCTCTCTAGCATTGGGTGTTTTGGAAGCTACTTTGGCAGGAATTATGTTATCAAATCAGGAAGAGAAGGTAAAATAGTGAAGTTTTATGTAGCAAGTATTTCTTACTAGCTGTTCTGATTTCCTGCAGATACATATTTTATTTTATCCAAGGCTATGAAATGTAATTTCCTAACCAGGAAGTCTCATAAAACTTTAGCTATCTCTCTACGGCCTTGTCACTTCATCCATGTACAACGAAAGGGGAGGAGATGCAGAGCCCGGCCTGTGCCCCGGCTGCTGCGGCTCTGCTCGGCCTCATCTTCAACTCCTGTGTCTGCTTGGACACTGCTCAGCACTAGGCCAAATAAGATACATAAGCCAAAAGCCCAGGCAGTCATAGTCTCCTTCCACTTGTACTAGGGTGTTTGGCCGGGCTCTCTCCAGAGTTCTTGGGCTCTGTAGGCAAAACTGTATATACAGTGTGGCAGTGTATATTTAGATATATGGTAGATTTAAAGAAAGAAAACCATACACATTTTTTTTCCTTAAGTTTTAAGTCTAATTATATTTTGAATTTTAATTTTGGTGACATTTACCTTTTGCTGTGTCATTTTATTTTTCATTTTGTGCTCCAAGCCAGTGTTCCCCAAACTCACTGCTGCTTAAAAATGCTTAATCACATGAAAATGCTTATTTTCCATCAGTGGATTTTTGTCTATGGTCATGATAGATTAAAGCAAAAAAACTTAAACAGCCTTGTGACAGAAATGAGGGAATATTCCTAATCATTATGTCCATTTTAAAATTCATTGTGTGTTTAAAATGCAGTGAATTTGCCTATGTGCAGCATGAGTTCTTTTTAAGGATATGCAGTTACTGTAAACTGAATTGAAATGGCAAATCTCAAAAGCAACCTGAAAATGTTGAGCCTTTTATCGCCCAAACCGAGGTAGCTGCAGCTGCTGAAACCAGGGGAGAGGGAGTGCGTGAACTGGCTCGGGTGAGGATCAGCGCCCAGGCAGGAGCCCAAGGGTCAGTCCTGAAAATCAGAGGGATCCTGTGGGACTGGGAAGGGGCAGGAGGTCAGGCCAGGCAAACAGAGCAGGATTGAGCATTGGGAGTGCACCAGTTTTGAGGGCTTATAGATTTATAATTTTAAAATAGATTTACATACTACTTTACAGAAATAAAAGGGAAGTAAAAGCAAGTGTTTGTTATACCTAGCCATATAGTGGGAATATATCTCTGTCACTTAAAGAGATACTTAAGCCAAGGCATGCTGTCTGACTGGTATTTTGCAAAGACAGAGCTATGAACAGATGGATAAAGCACAGGTGTGAGTGCTAGAAACCCTCTTTTTTCCTCTTTTGGTACTTGTCATTTGTGTGACCTCATCAGTCAGCTTCATTGCTGGACACCTCCACTTCCACACCTGCAAAATGAGGTAAAATGGGCTTCCTTGCTAACTCCCAGTGCTTTGAGAATGATTAACGACTATTTCTTATGAATGACTGCTTAGTGACAGCATTTTTATTAGAAAAACTTGAAAGGAAGCTTAATAAATACCATCTTTTCAATTCTTTCACCCAGTGGTTTTCTTAGCTTTGTTGGATCACTGACTTCATTATGTGACATCAGAAAATGCCTTCTAAAAGCAGCTGCTAATAAAACAAATACGTATTCTGCTCTTACTGTTTCCATTTCTATATTTGAAACAGAATTTATTTCCTTTCAACTTCTAGAAGAATGTCTCACTAGGTCCAATGATCTGTTACAAGCATTAAATAGCTTTTTGTCCAATTACTTTTTCTATAACCGGCTAGTGTTTTCATACCTAAAAATATGCTGGTGTTATGCACTTTAAAAAAAATACTTCAAATTAGTTCTATCTGTTCCTGAATATGAGAATATTAGGATATTTTTAACAATAGAGGGAAATGCAAAGTATGTCAAGGAGCAAAGAGCACATCTTTGGCTACTGACCTGCCAAATGCCCTGTTTCAGGTGAGCCTATGCATATCATCACTCAAGGAACTGACTCAGTTTAGAATAAAGACTGCCCTGATTTCCTTGATTTTTTTTTTGATGACTTTTTTTATTTCTGTGAACAGCTTCCAGGGCACTTTATGTAAAATATATGAGAAAACACAAAAACACTATTTCATCTTCTTTAGATATGTGATCATACAAGCTGAAAGCTATGTACTTTGGTGATATATTTTGGTTTTCAATTTTATAGGACTCAAATGTCTGCAATGTAAGAATACTCAGAAAGAAATTGTAGTGGCCTTTATATGTTAGTGTAAGTCGAGCTGCTCAGGTTATTCAGGCTCTGAGAAGTTTTTGTGTTCTGTACTGAGGTGAACCTGGGACCTCTCAAAGTTACTGTGGAAGGAGAAATATCCCGGGAAGACCATGGATATAGGGAGCACGTGTCCTGCTCCAGGGTCAGGGATCTCCACTCCTCCATATTCTGGCAAGGCTGGAGCCACCAGCCTAGGCTCACGCTCTCTCATGGATGCTTTTTGCATCTGTATAAATAAATAAATTCCATGGACAATTAAATAGTTGTTGGGGAAGACATTAAAATATTTTGTCTCTCATGCATGCTGCTGTCACTGAGCTGTAGCCTATTGTTTTTGTTCTGTGTAGTTAATTACTGATATGAAGCACAAAAGCTTCAAAAGGAAACGTTGGGACAGGTTCTGTGGTAGTGACACGGATCTGAAAAACCCATTTTGATGGTAATAGATTTTAACCCAACCAGTGAGCTATCTGTTACTGTGTGGTGTTATAAAGTTTGCTTTTTAACAGAAATTACATGTGACACAAAAACTATTATCTGATAAATACTCAACTAAAATATTTGCATTCCTGTGGAAATTTTATTTTCAGCAAATAAGTGTTTCTCAATGAGGAATAATGAAGCCAATAACCAAAAGAATTACCCCTGCCCTCTGATCTACACTTCCATATTGACTGAATTTTTCTTTGCCTTTAGAATTTTTTCAATGGTTATGTAGATAGACAAAAGTTGTCCTTTCAAAAATATATTTAATTGCACTCAGTGCAATTTAATTTAATTAATTTATTCCTGTTTTCAGCCATCTGATACTTGCAGATTAAATTTTCCAGACGTAACTTTGAGGAGGACAGTGTAGACAGCATGTTTTGAACATATCCTAACATACTTAATTGAGTTCAGCACATAGCATAGCCTCCATTCCTGGCTTAATTAAAATAAAAAACCAAAAAAACACACAACAGAGAGCGTGTTGTTTTGCATTACAACTGAATAGTGCCAATGTGCATCACAGTTCCAAGTGCTCAGCTCCCCCCAGGCACCACGCAGAGGTTGGGAATCCTCTTTGTAATTCTGACTTCTTCATGATAAAGACTAAGTTTCAAAGATGTTTAGACGCAGGAAGAAAGTAATCAGGAAGAAGCATCTGCACAACTAATTCCTAGAGGTTTATTCTTTATATTGCCATGGATTTCTTTGGGATTCAGGCATCAGATGATCTTCTGTGCTTGTTGTCACTGCTGCTCGCTCTGTTTTACGCTGATGGGTAAGTTCATCCCTAGCCAGAACCCACCAGTCTGTATGAAGCAATTACTGTTTGCTGCACACAATGACCCCTTTAAGGACTATCAGGTGTGTCCTTACCCCTCTCTTCCCTCTTTTGCATTGGAAAGTGATAAGAGCAGGAACAGATTTTTTAATACAGTGGCAAAGGATATAACTGTTTTGGCACAGGTGGTGTCATTTGCACATGAACGTCTCTGTCTCCCACCTTGTCACATGGAGTTTGAGTGATGAAAATGATGTTGGAGGTGGTAAAATTATTCACTGGGGTAACTTTAGGGGAGGACAATTATGTTGAAACAAAGAGTGGAGAAAAAAAGCATCAAGTTAATTTGTGCACCCTTCACCTCAGGCTGATTGGAGTGAATTAACTGCCTTTGCAATTACTGTGCAAACTGGGTGTTCATTATTTTTCTGATGGCAAATAAAATAATGTATAAATATAACAGAAGTAGTCTTGAAATTTAGCTGGTGTTAATTATGCCTGCAGACTATTGTTTTCCTTTTACAGGAGAAAATAAACAGCAAAAAAAATCCCCAGTCCCTCCACAGGGGTATATTCTGATCCAGTTTCCACAGATATCATTCTGTATTAATTCTTTTTAAAGAAGAGGAGGTTTAACCATGTTCACAGAAGTACCCCTTGGTTTGCTTTCAGTCTCGTAGGCTTCCTTTCCTCACACCTACCAGTTGGGTTAGTAAAAGCTATTCTGTAGATAGACCGTGCTCTGCTATGATTATTTCCATTCCCTGAACAGTGTTACATGAAGAGGATTTCACCTCCTTTCCAGCTGTCACCACAGCATGTTATTCTGCCTATAGGTAAAAATAGTAACAAAAGAGTGAATCATGTAATTATGCTTTTAGAAGTCATATTGTATTGAGAATTATTATTGGGTTTTATATTGTTTTTCCTCCTCCTAAAATTAGCTTTAATATATGCACCTGTGTGTGCTGTGTGCCAATCAGGTGGGAGTCTGGAGGGGGCAATGCTATTTAGTGGGGTAGAGGGAGATCAAGGGAGTGACCATGAAAGTGGCATTGAGCTCTGGGGGAAGGTGGCCCAGGTGTCCCTGAGGCTGCTGGCTGTTGTCTCCAAAGGTTTTTGCTTTTCTATGCTTTTTTTTTATAGTGCAGTCCTTTTCAGGATCATTTTTCTAATTCATTCTTTGTAGGCTAGGTTGGTATTTAGAAGAGTTATTACAGAAGTGGTGCGTACAGTTATTACCTTGGTGTGCTGATTCTCCCATCCCTCCAAGCCTGCTAACGTGTTCCTACTCCTTGTTGTTGTGCATTTTCTGTCTTTCAGAAGAGTAAGCATGAAATGGATCTGGTAGCTTTCTTCTAAACTGCTTGTGAAATTTCTTACTTGTGTTCCTAATCCAGAAAATTACAGATTATGAAGTAAAATGAGGTTTTGGTGAATTAGATTTTTTGTTTGTTGGTTTGTTTGTTTGTAAGGTAACTATTTGCAAATGTAGTCTTATGTCAAAGACTCTGTCCCAGTAGAGACTGTACTGGAGGGATCTGGGACTGTAGGAATCAATGTGCAAGAAACATCAAGGCAGGCCAAACAGATTTAAATCGCCTGAATATTTTTAATGATGACTTCTTGTTTGATTCAACTCTAGACATACAGGTTCTGCAGAGTGTCTTGCTGAGAACAAGTGTCATATTTTTCATATATTTTTTTTACTTTGCTTAAGTTGCCTTCTTTTCTTTTCTTATATTCTTGAGGCATAAATGCAGAGGTTTTTGGAAATAAAACTTCTGTATTTAAGCAGGTAGATCCTCGCAGATTGATCATGGTGCCACCCTTAATATCAGTCTTAAGGATAGCACATGAAGCTTGCGTCTTACTTTTGATATATACTTTATATTTGCAAAACATGTTGCAGATGGTTTTGTGGTAGTGCAATTTACTTCATTAGAGGAAAAAGGAAGGAAAAATGAAAGTTAAATTAAGGAAGCTCCATGGACTCTGTAGGAGCTCCATGTCTGAAGCTGAAGTGCTGGTAGAAGCTCGTGCCTGGCTCAGCCTGCGCCTCCATACTCCTGACATTCCCAGGTGGCTTCCTGCAGCCTCCTGTTCCATTCATTATCTGCAAAAATCTCCACAAAGATGGCAAATGTACTAGAGATAACGGCCTTTCTATCAAGTACTCTGTGATGCCAGCACCGGCTTCTACTGCCCTGCAGCGAGGCGAGCTCCGTGTGGAACATGGCAGCAGATAATCCTGTTCCTGAGGATTAGAGCAATGAACTCGGATGAAACGGGAAGTTTCGGCTCAATACCTCACATTTAAGAAAACGTAGGTGGGATTGCAGCCTGCTTCGTATACGTGTGCGCCCACACGCAGCTGCAGGCGCTCAACCTGCCTGTCATGTTGGCAAGGCAGGAAAGGCCACCGATATCCCTAAATACAGAAAAGGAAGGGATGTAAAATAGGTTAATCCCTCAATGTCAGGAATAGTAATAGTTCTTTATTGGTTTTCAAACTATTCTAAGAAAATATTTGATTATCCACACGCATTTACTGAACACCTACGAACACACACAAAGTTTTGAACTTGACAGCCAGGTTCTTTGTTTTTTTTGTAGATATTGGATCTTAATCGGTGCTCTAGTGAGAAAAATCACATTTTGTTTTCTTCCTGAGGGAAAATTGCCTTATGAAACTTCTCATATTTTCAGTTGATGATGAAATCTATGAATGAAATTTAACTCCAACTGGATGATTTGAATACCAGTCCTATAATACAGTATAGTTTGGGGTGAGGATTTAATTCCCACTGATGGTATTTTATTAAAAAAAAAAAAAGTCTGTATAAATGGAGGATAGTAAATGTTTGCCTTTCTGTGAAGTAGTAAGAATTTTGCAGGGCTGTAGGGCAAAACCCCTTTCCAGCTCTGAGGAAGAGACGGCAGAGCATCCATCTGATGAAGACATGGGTGACTGGTGAGTGTTGCAGTCCTGATGTCCAGCAAATCCTTGCCCATACCCCCAATCTCATGTCAGGGACATCTAGTGAATAACACTCATCCTGGAGCTAGTCACCGACTCCTAGAAGGTGGTTTAGCTAAGTTGTAATAAATAGTAGGTTTCTGCATATAAAGTTCAATAAATATTTACAAAATAATAATTTAATTATTTCATGATTGACACAGTAAACTGTCACCTTCAGCAGTCTACAGCTTAGTGATTTCCAGAGCTTGAAATGTATTGCTGGGTTCCAAAGGCATATGTATGTTCTTCTTTCATGAATTTGTTGGAGAAAAGAAATCACCCTCCTTGCTGTTAACTGCTGATTCATCATGCCACTACATCATGAGTTCAAAAAATTTAGCTCTTACACTGTTTAGATCCCAAAAGCTTATCTCCAGGTATAAACTTTGCCTTTCTTTTATTTTTCTGCATATGAAGGAGGTGTCTTGAGATTTCAAAAGCTTCCAAACTGTGGATTTTTGATTAGTTTAATATAATCCTCTATAATTATGATTATTGTAGCATTTTCTGAATGAGATGGATGAGACAGGTTCTCAAATGCCAGCTATTACTGACATTTAATCTGGTATAGGTCATAAAATACCAAGATGAAAGAAGTGTTTTATAATTTATTTTTCCCATTAATAATAAATATTTAAGTAAATTAAGTTTACAAAAATGCTACCTTTTTCATTCTCTTGATAATTTTGGTGTAAATATAGAAAGTTACCTGACAAAAATCACAATTTTAGAAACAAAGTATTATTTTTTAAACAGAAAGCTGTGTTGATAGGCGCATTTGATGTGGAAAATGTGTACCCTGATAAATAGCATGGGTATATTTTTGAATTTTGTATTGCAAAACCGTTCCTATAACTATTAACCGTTCACAGTGAGAATATCTAGAGCATCCTGGACTGATTGGAGAGCAGGTTAGGAAGATGCATGTGCGTTTTCCTTGTTTGCACTAAATCAGCTCGCAGTCTTTGATGCAAGTCTCCATTCCTTTTATAGATTAATGCTTGGAAAGAAAAATTCCAGGCAGGAAGAGCTTCTTTCTCTAGATTCCTTCCCTTTAAAATTGCTGGCTCAGTGCCTGCTACAGTGAGGGCAGGAGCGGGGCATGAGGGCACAACCTGGCCCCAGCTGGCCCACATTGGCTCCAAGGGCCGGTGTCCTGGGAGAGAAAAGCCCCAAGAGAAGTGGAATTTCCCTGGGGAAGTCACCCTGCACTGTGCTCCCATAGCCATTCCTAGAGAGGGAGCTCCTGCAAGCACCGGGACTGCTCCGGGATGGGAATAAAACCCAGGAGGTTCCAGGCGTTTTATTTTTCCAGAAATCATTACAAGCAAAATAATATTATATTAAAAATATATATCTGTAGGACATACACTCTGAAGGACAGTGTATAAGTCAGGCTCAAGTTTCTAATGAAGAAACCTAGTTTAAATTTCGTCTGGTAAAATTGTTTCATCGCATCTTGCATGCCCTATAGAACATACACCACTTCAAATTAACCATCTAATCCTCAGAATTACTTAAACTACATTTATGAGCCATATTTTCACCAGGTTCAGACAGTTATAGATGCAAGTATAGTATTGCAGAGTGTGTGTGATATAAATGTAGAAATACGTTTTACAAATATGTAAATATTTTTGATTCAACATACACTGTTAGAAATAGACTTTCTGGTACTATTTGGCTGTCACATGTTAAAAGTCTACTTAATCAGTAATATAAAACTACAGGTACTTGACAGTTTGAGTGTATCTAAAAAAATGAAAATTTCCAGGGGATCAACAGAGTTATTTGGCATAACTGGTTTGTGATAAAGTAGGAAAAATCAGCGGTTCTTCATTCTTGTTCTACCTGATGAGTTTGTGGTGGCACAGGGGGAGTCCGTGCGCATCCTGAAAGGGCCCAGCTTCCACTTACTGCATGGAGTTGGCATCTCTGAACGTTTTCAGAGGTCAGTCAGTAACTGGACAAAGAAAACTAAATGCGAATGGTAAAGAGGTTTGATGAAGCCATGAATACAGCTGCAATGTATCCAGCAATAAAAAACATTTGTTAATGGCTTGCATATACCGACCTAGAAAATAGAGTTCCTAAAATTTTATGCTGGAAATGAATTTTTAAAATTCAGACAACATGCTTTTATTTAGAAGAAAGAGAAGGACATTGAGAATATACTATCACTGCTAACTCAAGCTAATTACATTGCTCTAATTAAGGGTTATTAAATTGTATTTAGATGGAATAGCATATCAGGCAAGGATAAATTTGATATAAGCTAAGGGATACAATTTTTCAAGATTGTCTCATAGTTTTAATCTCATTGTTGATGAAAAATAGACTTAACTGTTATGATGGCAATGAATATAACACAATTTTCATTTTTATCCTCTAGCAAAAGCTGTGAACTGAATTTTCATTGATGTGCATGCTCGATTTATTGGTGGTATATTCAAGAAGTGCATTTTTTAGTATGTACAGAAATACATTACAAAAGAAAAAAACAGGAAGATCAAACTTCAAAATCTAAACCAAAGGGGGAGTGTATAATGGAAGCACTCAGTTGTCATATTCCCTTAACGAGGTGACATTCCTGACAGTGCATGTTTCCGTGTGCTGCAGTAAAGGGGTGCAGCTTCTGTGGAGCTCTGCAGAAATTGCACGATTCCTTAATTTCCACATCCCAAATTTGCTGTTTAAACCAAGTTTCTGTCATAATAGCTTAGAGATTTGGTTATGGAGTTTTTCTTTGTTGGTTTGTTTTTGTTTGGTCTGTTTGCTTCTTCCAGGTCTTCTTAGGCCCTTTTTAAAAACTACTTTGAAAAGCAAGAAAAACAGATATGAGGGTTTTGTGTTTTTTCCACAGGAGATACAAAAGCTAATATTATGATACCAGTAGAGGACACAGTATTTGGCTCTCCTAGCATTTCAGCTAATATTTTAATATAGTTTATTCATCTTTTGCTGAAGTTAATTTACAGTGTCAGTACTGTCCCTTGTTCATTATCAGTAAATAAACACATACTCGAAACAATACACCCTATCAAAACTGAAGGATATTTTAGCGTGCAGCCTTAAACAGCCCATTATCACTTGCCTGCCTGCTGAAAAACTGTGCAGCTCCCATAGGTGCCAAGTAGCCCTTGCTTCCTCTGCGTGCGCTAGTTTTAATACAAAAAACAAATGAAAAGGGGGAATAAATCAGAGATTTGTTCATTCATACAGGTTATGACAATGCCCGTAGCATTCGAGTGCGTAAGACTTTCCTGGTACACCTAGGGCCCTAGTTCACTCAGCACCAAAAATGCATTAAGTCTGAGGGTGGCTGGATTCTGTTGCTTTAGAGGCAGACTGAAGAGTAAATTACTGAACCCAGAAATCAGCTGAAATTTTGATAGAGCTCAAAACCTTCCTGGACCATACTATAAGGTCTGTTATTACCTACGATGTAAATTAAATCATACATTCATTTAGATTGAAGGCAGTAGAAATCAAATACAAGATCAGGTCAGCCCCCTTTTGAGAATCCAGAGCTTTAATTAACAAGTGGAGCATCCCACAGACATTGTCGTATAGTCTTTTTAATTAACTGTGTTGATCACCTCCTCTGAAGGGTGCCTGTCTGTCACAGTCCCCATAGTTTTAGTTCTCCTACAGTATATTTTTTTCATGGATAGAAAAATATCCAATTGTTTTTAAACACAAGTAGTTGCTCTTAAGCACCAGTAACTGAGCGTATCATTTAAATGATCTTATTAGTATTTTTATTCAGATGTGAATTTTTATGTTATTAAATTTCACCCTATGTCTGGCATTCCAATCCAGAGTTTTTCTAATACCATCCATTATTCCTCTTCTATATTAGGGGGAAAAAATCAAATTCATGCATCCCTGGGCATACAGTTAGTGTTTTTTCATTAAATAAGATTTCTTCCAAGATCAATGGGTGCTTTCTCTCTTGAAAATGATCGTTTCAGTGTAATTTCTGGAAGTTAAACACTGTTCCTTCCACTCTGACTCCTGTCAAGGTATACTAGCAAATATTTTACTTTAATCTAGATAGATCTGGTCCACTGCAGTAACTTTGTCTAAGAAACCAGCTTTCTTTCTATGATACATTAATGTACCCTTGACAAAACCACATTGCAATTGACTTTGCCCCATGAGCTGCCAAGCTCTGTCTTGTTCCTCCTTTCAAAACCCGCTCAGTGCTCCTGTCTTGCAGAGCATGAGCAATGACTTCTGAAGAACATCCGTTTCTTCTTGTCCTTCAGCTTATGGGGAAGGTGTTGTCCTTTAAATGTCACTTTATTTGTAATCTTCATCCTTTTCCTGCTAAGTAGTGCTTACGCTCACATTTTCTTATCTCCGATAACAGAAGACCAGAGGAGGAAAGAAAAGGATACAGAGGGCGGCAAAGGCAGTTTTTCCATGGCCGTGACATTTGGCTGCAGGGATTTGACAGCAGCTTTAACCCGTGAACGTGAGCAGGCCCTGTAGGAGAAGGGAGCAGATGAGATGTACGAGTGGAAGAGCCTGGGGCGAAAGCAGCCTGTGCAGCAGTGCCAAAGTGCAGGGGTGTTGAGTCCCTCCAACCCAGGGGGCTGGAAAGCCCAGCACTGAATATCCAGGCGAGACCTGGCTGTCCACCCTCAGTCCTAAAGTGGACATTCACCTGGAACAGCTGCCTGCTATCAGGCACAGGCTGGCTAATTTTCTGCCCTTCTGCCAGCAACTGCGTCTTGCTTCTCCTTGTAGGAGATCTAGGTTATTGTACGATAACACGAACTTCTTCTACAGAGCCATTGAAAGAGAACTTGAGGTTCAAGAGCCAGTGTGGGAATTAAAGGAGCAATAAGAGCCAGAAGTAGGTTGGCTGGCTGAGCTAGCTAGGGAGCAATTTGGAGCCTGCAGCTGAACGGACGAGCTCCTGGCCCTGGTTACAAGTGTAACAAAGGGTAATGAAAGACTGAGCAGGGAAATAACGAATAAAAAATAATAAGAATGGCACATGAATACACTCAACAGTGAAGCGCAGTCACATGTTGTCAGGGTGAAAACGAAAACTGTTTCATGATGCTGTTTCCTTGTACAACATTGTTCCCTACATATTTTTTATTCAAAGAGTAGTAGAACTGTGAAATTTTGCCACCCCAAATTGTCTCATTGTGCTAGAAACTCTATGGCTTTTCGGTCCATAAGAAATTAAGACGAGGCTTTCATCCAAAAGACTAAATGTAGCATTAAAAGGAAAACTATTTTCTTCAATGCTAATGAAATAGATGGATTATTAATGCTGATATTGAAAGCTTGTAAAATAAAAGGAGGTAGAAAACAGTGATGAAACAGGTGAGGGCTTTTTGAAACTTTTTTTTTTTTAGTTTTGGGGCCTGATAAGGAAAGATTAATCAGTGATTAATGGTAGAACAGAACTGAGAAAGATGATGATGATTTTCATCTAGGGATGCGGTGTTTCTCCTTCTGGGTTAGTATTATTTGGTTAATTATTTTATTGCAGTTTGCAGTTGGCGAGTTTGTCAGTGGAGGATATTCTGAAATGTTTTAGAATCTTTGGTGTTCAAATGTGGAGTTTTTAAAAGCTGTTATTTCTGAAATGGGTTGCATTTCATGGGCTTGTGATGGGAGAGTCAGCTAAAACTTGGAAAACCAGCAGAGGGAGGAGGATGTATGAATTAGCTGGAATAGAGGACTGTAAATCAGCAGTGAAACAGAGCTGTGAAAATAGCAAATGCCGTCCTGTGATGGATCAATTTGCAGTAGATGGGGGGAAGTCACAGGGCCAATGCACAGACACCAGGGAGCTCGTTTCTGGAAGAGTGCATCCAGTGCTGACCGTGCTTGTTCAATAACACAACGTGAAATTGGAGAGGCTGCGGAGAAGGGCAGCGTAAAGAGCCTCTCTTAGGAGCTAAGGAAGCCTGACTTGGTCTGCTCATCTCCAGGTGTTAGCTAAACAGTTCAGGAACTTGATGGCCATCTGGAAATACATCTGGAGGAGAAGGCAGGTGAGAAGGAACTGTCTAGGCCAAAGAACAGTGCGGTGCACAAGTCAGGAAGTATAATTTAGCCATGAAGAAATTTTGTTTAATTTATTAGAAGATTCATAACTGTTAGAACAAGCCATTCTGCTAGAGCCTTCTGGCAGAAGCACCTGGACAAAGCAACTCTAGTACGTTTATGATAGTTTGACAAGTTTGAAAAAAGGCTAGTATGTGATGCCGACGAAACACCAGGACTTACACTTTAAGTTAGCCGTTTGGGGTCTGAATTAGCAACATGCAGAGCATGGTTTTTGTGCTACTTCAAAGGGTTACGAGAATATTCAGAGTTTCTGTGCATGTAAAGGTCTGCAGCTTTCAATGGATAACATGCCTTAATATAATTCAATTTAGTGCCAAATGTTTAACTGTTTAATAGCAGCCTCAATTAGTATCCTTACTGATAGGAAATAAAGGAAATAAAGGCTGTGATGGACACAGTTCTCCCTGGCGTTGTTAGAGCTGGTCCCTCAAGGTCAG
>NW_010582821.1:0-53261 GCF_000705375.1 Tinamus guttatus
AGACCAGAATATCTCTCTTTAAGAGAGATTTTGTGTTGCCTTTTTGGTCTTTAAGGACATCAGAGAATAATACCAGCAAAACAAAGTTGACTGCTTCTCCTAACATGCAAAGACCCTGCAGTCAAAACGAATTGCAAA
The DNA here is from genome assembly GCF_000705375.1 of Tinamus guttatus. Next base: position 139 of record NW_010582821.1, read on the forward strand.
ATGTTTCATGTAGCTAAAACCACATCTTTTTCTTCAGAATCAGTTGTGTGACCTGAAAGTCTAGACATTTTTCATACACACACACACACAGAACATATGATGAAACTAGTCTAAAATAAAACCTCCTTCTAGGCATTCGTTTCCATTGTTGGCTTGTTTATATCAGTTGTACTGGTCAAACATTTTGATGTATAATTATTATATGGATGTTTATTTTAGGGATCAGGCCTACTATTAGAAAAGCCCTTTTCCTATCAGCTTTTCAATTATTGTATTTCTAGCTAATGATCACAATTTCAGGGATACAGATATTCTTCTCTTCTAAACGCAGCCATAGAAAGCAACCGTATAGATTCCTTTGGGATTAGTGATCCATCAGAATGGCCATCAGCACTGCTATCCTTTCTGGGAATACACAGAGATGAGTCTGCTGTGGTTTGAAGATGAAAGTATAATAATTTTTTGGTTTAATGAAATAAATTAAAGCTACAGTATGCCCAGACTGTTTCAGGAATCACAGTAAGCCTGATTAATTTACTATTCCTGGACTGAAACCATTGCCTGACAATCTCAGAAGGGATAAAACTCAGTAGTTGGCCAGTGCATGGACTGTTGAGGAAATGGAACCAAGTGGAGGCCCCAGTCAAGTACAAGACAAGAAAGGAACTGGGCAAAAGTCCTTCCTTTTAGGGAAAAATAAGAGAACAGCATGGTATGGCAGAAAGAGAAACGAAAACAAAGATCCCTTCCCACACATGGGAAAGATGTAACCAGAGAATTGGTCCCCTTTCAAACCATCTGGTAGCAGAAGAAGATCTCCTATCCCCTTATCAGGAAGTCTGAGGAAAGGGGAGAATCCTTGCTACCTCTCAACAGCAAGAGAGGAGGTGATGTGGAGCTGACATGTCACTTGATGGCAGGGAAAGCACTCAGGTGAAAACGGAGGGAAAGAAACCCACCTTTCCCCCAAAAAAGAGGACACTGACCAAAGCAGAAGCACAGGGAGGGTCTCCCACCCAGCATCTAGAGAGTGCAGGAAAAATGGTGCCAGCAAGTGGTATGAAATTTAGTTCCTCTACTTTACCCTCACAGCATTAGAAATCAAGGAAAACTGTGCATTACACTCACACCAGGAGCTTTATGAGAGGAAAAGCAAGCTCTGCATGGCCACTCTGTCCCTCAGCACTGAACTTGCTTCCCTGCCCACATAAGTGTGAGTAAAGCGGGTGCAACGGGCAGAGCCCTGACTTCACCACATGTACAGAGAGATGTGGAAAGGGAATTATAATCCTCATGGTTTACTCTTCACTGGAAGACTAGAAAACTCAGCTAAGCTTCAACACGCCAAGAGAATCTGTAGGTGTAAGCTATTAAATGGTAAAACACAGAAAGAGTAGGGAAAACAAAGCCACAATTAACTATTTGGACGTTTTAAACGTATTGCACTCCCGGATTAGGATGGGAGAGAATGATGGGATTCCTACTTGAGCAAAAGGTATTAGCTCTAGGAGTGAAGGCACAGCTACTGCGAGAAGGTTATTAAACAGCTACACACCAGTAACTCCACAGGAGGTGCTGCCACCGTTAAATCCTACCCTTAAATCCTACCTGCCAAGGGAAAAAGCAGTCAGAGCAGAGAAGGGAAGTAAGAGCTGCCGGCATACAGAGGCAGGCAGGCAGGGAGAGTATTACAGGAGGCTGTATAAAAGAGGCAGTGAAAGGAATGAGTCTTCTTAAGACTCTTGCCAAAGTAAATGTATCGAGTCTTTTGTTTACAGTAGTCTCCTGTGCAAGTCATTTACCTTTGCTAAATGATTTCCAAAATTAGACCTAACCAAACAAACCCGTAATGGCTGAAGCTGGAGAACTTTCTGTTTCACATTCATGCAGCTGTTTCACTAATGCAATGACTTAATCCACAACGTTTTCATTTTGTATGAGGCACTCTATTTTGAGCTATTTTTCCCCCTATAAAGCAGCAAGTTTACAAAAGGAAAAAGCTGTCTGAATCTCTTCCTCCTCTTTTATCCTTCTATGAAGACTGATGTTAGAATTCGCTACTATCAGGTTTTGTTTAAAGAATTTATGTGCTACCAAGGACCCTCTACCCTTCTAGGCAGTTACCAAAGCAACCAGCTATTTACCAGATGTGACACACAAGGCAGGCAATACATCTTCAGCTAACTTTAGTAATCTAAACACACCAGTCTTACTAATATTAATAAAACCAACTTTTTAGCATGGAGACCTTTTAAACAATAACAAAAGCAAAGTGCAGCAGGGGGCCCAGCTCACTCAACTATGACTTACTCGCTTGAGAGCCGCTTCTAATCCCTCATGCACAAATTGATTGCATTTCATATGTAATTATATTGGGCTGCATGAGCGCATCAAAACACTGAATTAACCAAACGGTGACATCCCCCTTCTTCATTAACTTCACACAAGCAAACTTAGAGAAATATCTCAATCTCTTGTTTAAATCACAGCAACTTCAGAGAGAAATCCAAGCAAAGAAAACCATTCTGCTACCTTTTTTCTTTTAAATCCTCTCTAAAATGCAAGGCTCTAAATGTGTTTTCTTTTAAAAGATAATACACAAAATAATTAACCCTGCATACAGTTTACAACATGCATTGAGAAAGTTATCTAGTTAAACAAAGTGGTGCTAAACAGGACCTTAGTAGGAAAAGGCACCATCTACCCCAGTGGAAGGCACAGTAAGGAACGCAGGGGGCTCTTCCTCTCCTCTCCGGCCCAAGATCACAGGCTCGCTGGGACATTTTTTTCCAAAGTTGTGCCAATACCTCACAGAGCAGATTTAGATGTTCATTACAAAGCTGGTAGGCAATCTCCAGTTGCTATTTCATGTTTTATAGTAATCCACAGAATGCGAGAAGTTGAGGATATGCAATGAACCTGAATAAAGACTATTAGAACTCCCCTGTTACAATGGCCCAACTCTATCAAATACCCCTCCCAGTTACACACAACACTCATATTTAACTGACACACCTATAGCTGATTATTCTGGAAATTTAAAGCACAGCTGATCACTATCCTACTGGATACTTCCTTCTGGAAGTAGGATAATGATATGGATTAGAAAATCATAATATTTGTTCTTTCTTAGGGCTGAAGGTAAGGTAATTAAAGGGTGTTAGAAGAGGTCAGGCTTTTTCTTGTTGGTGGTGTTCATTTGTTTTAATATGGAAATGCCCTCCTTAAAATTTCCTGGCTGGCAACCTCAAACTTGAGAATTTTCATTCAGGAAAACCAAAACTAATTGCAGCCTTAGAGGCCAGCTTACTTAAAATGGAGAAAAACAGTTGTCCAAATCAGATCACTTGGCTTTCAGCAGTTGAAAATTCAACTCTCTATATGTTCTACCATAGTAGTTTGAGGAAATATAATTTGGGTCCTCTCCATCCAATTTCCTATACAGCCTGTGCTTTACTTAAGGCAGACATATTAGGTTTCTAATACTGGAAAAAAACCAGCAACCTGTGTGCAGGCAGATCTCGATTCATTAGGTTGAAAAGCAGATGTAGTAAATGGGCCTGCGGACCATAGGTGCCTACAAAGACATTTCTTTCTTGCTCAGTTGAAAAAGTCCCATTTCTTCCTGGGTAAAGGCCAAAAGAAAAAGAAAGAAAAAAGGTTTTTTTTAAAAAAAAAAAAAAAGAAAGAAAAAAAAAAAGAAAAACGTTCTGCATCATTGGACCATTAGGTCTGTACATTGATGGACATGACTGAGTTTTGGTAACTACATTTCAGTGAAATAGTGCAGAATGAACATCTCTCATGGTTGACTACGCTCTGTGCTGACATGCATAAGGATACACAATGCATATATTTGGATGCCTTACTAAGTAATTAGATGTAACATATTTGCATCAGCTGTCTAGCCTTATATTTTTGCTTGCGAACAATAATTTCAACAGACTGATTATTTACGTTTCTGGCATTTTGCAGTACAATATTCCCAACAGTCACTCTAAATACTGCAGCTCAACAAGCATCAAGGTATATGACGTGACTGCTGCTATACTTGCCAAAGTTGCAAGTAATCAGATTTTGGCTTGGTATAGTAAGTCACTAATATGGCACATGCAATTTAGTTTGTATTAATTATGGATCATTACCCAACAGAATGTTTTTTATTACTGAATGTTTATTAATAATTCATGTGATAGCAACTCTTCTTTGAAAAAAATAATAACCCCTTTTTCGAAACCAAAAGAAATAACAGGCTAAAAATACCCTGATCAGTTATTGAAATAATGTTTCTGAATCTGTCAGCTAAGCTTCTGATGCCTGCAGGATCTTATTTCCCACCACATTCACATAACATCCAGCTCAAGCATCCATAATGAGTATATGTTGATGCATTATAAAGAGTTCAGAAATGAGTCAGGAAGGCAAGTGTAAGCACTGAGAAATGTGACAGTTCTTACAAGAATGTTGGTGAAAAATTCAAGAAGGTCAGTGTATTTCTTTAACACAGAAGATTTCAGTCAATGCAGGTCAGACATCTCACTACAGTCTGGCAGAGAGAAATATCCAGTTAAAACTGAGATGAAAATAAAGCATAATTAATTTAAGTAATGATAGCAACTAACTATCAAATCGACAAGGTTCTAAAGCTTTATGCATTAAGACAGTCCACAGTAGTTGTGCTTAACGCTTTTCCTATGACTACTAAAAATGAAAACTCAAAAAAACTGCTCTGAGCAGAGGGGCTTGGACTAGACATGCTCCAGAGGTTCCTTCCAACCTCAATCATTCTAATTAGGTTGTTCTAATTTATTGGGGATTGGAAAAGAGAGAAGAAAGACAGATAAAGGGACCCTGTACATAAGAGGAACTTCTTCGCATTTACTCCCTGTTCTCTACCATTGCCAAAGCATGGTGTTTAAAATGCCTTTTTATGATCTGGTTTTAAGAAGAACTGGCAGCTCTCAGCTGACCTCAAAAAAATCATAATCCTTTCTCCCAGTCTTCTAGAAAATCCTTCATGTACTCTGCAGCATCTGGCACCACAGGCCTTGGAGAAACTGAAAAACTGGCAGAACTGAGGGACTGCCCATTCCATCAGAGCTGCTGCTGAGTTAACGCTGCCTGGATTCTCCCAACCTAGACTGCATCTTCCGCTGTCAGTCTAAACCTGACCAAACAAGCAGATCTTCCAAGTGTTGAAATGAATTCCTTCTGGCAAAACACAAAACCTCATGCTATGTTTAACAGCAAACATTGAGGTCTACAATGCCATTATTTTTACATTTGAATATGGAAGTAGACATTGGGACACACAACAATAAACCATTCATACAATAACATATTCATAAACAGGGAGCCAGGATACCTGCTATTTTGTCACTTGTTTGAAAACCTAAAGCAGCACAGTTGAAAACTCAACATGCTGTAATCCTGTGCCATAGCAAGAATGACAGCAAATAATGATGAAAACAATCCTCTCTCTCCTGTCAAAGTCTCAAATCATATCTGTTTTTATTATCAATTTAACATGAAGTGCTGCAAATGAAAGAGCATTAGAACAGAACATCTACACAGCCCAACATTTCTACAGATCCTCCTTTCCATAAATGCACTCATAAACAGTTGGTACACACAAGTGCCCAGGTACCTGGAAACCTCAAGGTTTCGGTCCTGAAATTAAGTGAGAAATTACCATCAGTGACTGCAAGGCGCTAGGGCTGTACATTAAGGCATTGCCACAGAGTGCCAGAAACAGCTGACTCTAAAGTGTGGTCACAGATTACCAGAACTGGGAGGGTGACACTGCTCAACTGGCAGACGGGCGTAAACATCACTGACTATGAATGCACTGAAAGTCAAGTCGAGTTCTTTGGAATTGAAAACACAGTGCCAAGGCTAAAATTCAGAAGAAAGTCTACTGGAAATATACTGAAGCAATTTGTGGAAAATGGGAAGCACTTTTCTTGACAGAGCCCAATAAGGGGCCACGTGGGAAAAAAAACAAGAGTCAGATTTAAAGAGGCATAAGCACCAAAACATCATCTTTTTATACCATCAACACGTATGAAGTCTAAGAGCAAGCATGAAAGACTTCCTCCAGTCTTACTCTAAAACAAATGAAGCCAAGTTACGGTTTTACAGACACGAAACAGAGGTAGAGAAATGTTGGGTGTAGACAGGAATAAAACTCAGATTGCCAGGTCACCCAGTCATACAGAAAGAAAAAAATAATTCTAAGAAAGAGTATATCATTTTACAAACAAAATGCCGATAATGTTTTGGTACAAAAACCTATTTTCTGATATCACACATCTATGCATGCAGCAGTTACTTGCATTTGCAAAATTGAAGGTAGCACGAATAACTCCACCTTAGACGCTAATAAAAACCCCATAAGTATCAGCTGTGTATCTATTAACTTTTGAGAATGTGACTCTAAATTCCTGGAAAATCAGACTATGAAATCCTCATTATTTTAGAGAGCTGCATTTCAAAGTATGAAGCTTGCTTCAAAATAAAATAATACAAATAAAAAATAACAAAATCAGTGTACAGCTATATCACAGATGAAATAAGGTGACAAACTTCCATTTTAAAAATATCAGTATTTCAGCCTTTACACATGATCTACGGCAACAGTGAAAAATGATTCTGTAGTGCCTGCAATGCTCACTTAGACAAATGAGCCATCTTCAATCAAAAAAAAAAAAAAAACTTGGCATAAAATATTACCGTTCAATAAAAAATCATTATTTGGTCCCTTAAGTAGCCCCTGAAGTAGAAGGCTATGGTGAAAATTTAGCAGGCATTGTTTTCCTCCAAATGGACTATATGCTTCAATACCCTAAGAGGCCTATACCACATGAAATTTTAACGGAATTGTTAATGTCTTTCTAGGTTTTATAATACCACAAAGTGATACTCATCATGAGCTTTCACCACAGCAGATAAATGCTAATGCCTGCAGTACACAGCGCTTTCATAGTGGTTTTGAACACGAGCCATCCTCTACTCTCTTGGTGGGCAAATTAATGGGTTCAATAAATTTTCCAGCATCTCTAGATGTGAATCTTTACCTTCACAAATGTGATCAGTAAATTCACAGGGTACAGAAGGGACCACAAACAACTTGTGCTGTGGATTCCCTGAAACGTTAGGCTGCTGTGAGAAATGCAAAAGGTCAAAGGCCTGGACTTTCCACAGTCAAACCCACGCCCCAAGGTGGGAAAGGCTCATGGAAGATCCTAAAGGTCAGAAGAGAGGGTCTCCCTTAACAGCGAGGTCATCTGTTCAGCTAAACCGAAACCAAGAGAAGCGAATTACCTGAAACCACAAGCACCACTCTCCTTATCGTAAATATATTTTTAAAGGGCAAGACATTTTAAAAGTGATACGCGTTTTAACTGAACAAAGAAATATGTACTGAGTAAAGATGTACTAAAGAAGTTTTACTCAGGGCACTTCTGTAATTAATTTCAGTATCGTGAAAGTTAAAGGTACTACAAAAGAACTTCCAGTTGCACCTATTTGCTCATAGTTTCCTCTAAATGAAAATAACATTGTTTTCATCAGTGATTAAAAATATGTATTTTATCTGCCTGTCTAAACTCATAAAATGTGTACTTACTTTTGCACCAATAAGATTCAGCTGATTTTATCTTGTGAAGTTATGCTTTATTTACCAAGAAATATATTTCTGACCTTAGCTTTCCTAATGTTTTGTGAGAGAGATGTGACAAAAACATGCCACTACCTACCTTTTCAATGGGACCATGCAAGCATTAAAGTACATCCTCATAAGAATCTGAGGTAAACAAACCTTGAACAGAAAGGTACAGGTACCTTGAGGTACATGGACTTGATAAGCTGTGTAAGAGAACAGAAAAGTAGGATTTCTTCTGTTCTTTTTTGGCTTTATTTTTACATTAAGGAGAATATTTGACCAGGTACAATTTCTTTCTATCCTACCCCTACCTAGGTTGTCTGGCAATTTTGAGTTCCTTTATCTGCTCTTCAGGCTCAGCTCCATTTTGGCAGACATATCACATTATTAGATTCATCCTAAAAGTGTACGCTGCACCTTGATGTCAATGTGAATTAAATTACCTTCCTTTTGCACAATGAACCAAGTTAGCGGGGCCTGAGGTTATTTGCTTCATGGGACAGTGCCCTGAAGCTGCAGTGCAATACAGCCTGAGCTGAGTTCATGCCAAGCGTGATGCTGTTTTCGATGTGCTCAGAGTAGCACTGGTGGGTTCTTGGCAGAAGGTCCATGCAGTGGTACTGCCGTATCTCCAGTGCTGACACTTTCAAAGCTACGTGGGGTCTTGCACAACCCATGATGCACGTTCCAGCTACAGTTTGACCAGTCCTGCTGTAGCCACCAAATGGCACTTTGAGGGTCAGTGGGTCTACACGATCCTGATTAATTTAAAGGAAGTGAGGGAAAGCAGAGCTTATAAATGTGCTTTTCCCAAGTTAGACAACACTAAATACTCATATTAAAACAGGAAAAGCCTCAAACTTTCAGTGAAACACTGTTACCATTCCCATTTCCTTGGAATAATACACCACATGTTCAGAGATAGTGACAGGACTGCAGATGGCAGGAGACACTGCTGAGAAGACCAGCTTGGAGGAGGAACGGCTGCATGAGACAAGGCTAGAAAAATGGTCATGAAAGCAGCCGTATATTCTACCTGAGCCCGGGTTTTGCATTATTAAGCAAAATGCACAGTACCTTTGTAGGTACCTAAGGTAATTAGCTCAAGCACATGAAAATTACCATTTTTTTAAGGTAAACAAAAACATGTGCTCTTCAGAAGCTTCACATTCTAGCCTACAGTTCATTGTAACTCTCTAAGTCAGATGCTGCTTCTCTAATTCCAATTGAGGCACCGCCAGGCATCCTATGGTTAGTCCCTTAAAAATCAGTACAATCATCCATGGAAGTAGATGCTCTGTGGAGATTGAGGAGATCACTTTTTTCTTCCGACTAACTCCTGTCAACAGACGTCGATTTACTGATTTCTCTGATTAGTCTATTTTGTCATTATTCTGTTTAACAAAAATGTAAAACATGACACTGGAAACCCCTCCTAGATTTTCAGCCCTATATAGATCAGTTTTATGAAGCTTCTATCACAGCAAAAGGCTCTTTCTATTAACAGCTATTTTATCATTAGAAACATGTATGTTTAGTTGCTTAAAATGCTAAATTGCTTTCCAGTGTCCTTGAAGTACATTTTATAAATATTGTATTAAATCCTTAGCTTACATTTCATAAATAATTTATTTTAAAAATACTTTTCCATGATATGATCAGCTGCTGAGATGTTCGGTTTTCTGGTAAAAAACAGGCATTTATTGCAAGTCTTATTTTAACTTGCTGAAAATTTGCTAAAAGCCCTATCTGGTAGATGTTACAGGAACTGTATTCAGACTAAAATTCCAGAAAGCTAAAAGCTCAATATTTCTAGTAGGGTTTATATCTTTGCATAAGCAATTTCAATGAGGAGATGCTGAATTTTATTCTAGGAAGCTTTCAAGTACAATTACCTTATATAGCTGAAAATGACTTATAGCTATCTTATGATGATCGGAAAAAGTTTATAGATTTCATTATATTTCATTTCATAACAATTCTCCCTATGTCATTTCCATTTCATGTCACTGCATTTAAACTGCTGTACAAACTTGTTCAAAGTGCTAGACATAAAAAAAAATCAAAGGAAATTTCAGATAATTAGCTTTGATGAATTAATGTATTTTAATTCATGTCTGGTAATATTCTTGTTAATGACATGTCTGCTTAGGACATCCATTAAAAGTCCATTAACTTAATAGGGAAAGTCTAATAAAGTTGTCCTGGAAATTTTCTGGTATATTAACATTATGGACTTTTAATGAATATCTGCTGTAGGAACTGCTATTAGCAAGGCTAACATTCTAATTAAACCTAGGTGCTAAGAGACTGAGAGAGCAGTATGAAGATACTAACAAGCATAATTAGCACTTCTTTGGAAAATTTCTATACAGGAGGTACAGGTCACAAAATATGCTACCAGCAGCAGTTAAAGCTATTACAGTTTACTTTGTAGTCTGCCGTGAAATATGCCAGTATCAAGTGCTTCCTTCATGTACTCAGTTGCTGAGGCTCCTGTTTATCTCTCTGTTGTTGAACTGAGCAGTACTGAAACACCAGCTAGCAAGTTTAAGAAGGGTTGAAAATGCAAAATTAAACATAGATTTTCATAACAATGACAAGGAAAAAAACCTAATACCTATGAGTACCCAGCCTTGTAATCCAGCCATCTGTAGCTCTATCTAGACATACTATGTTTTTAATAACATTCATAATACAAAACAAGAGTTTAATATATACAGAAAAAAATACCTATTTTTTCATACTGATCTTTCACCAAATCTTCCAAGCCAATCATTTGCCAGAAACTGTCATCCCAACCTCCATCCGAAGTGTATGTCCACTTGCACACCAGTGTGCAGAGGGATCTAGAAAGGAGACAGCAAACACAGAATAAGGAAAAGGAACGTATTTGTTTTTAAACTTGTGACTAGATACAAAGTCGTGCAAAATGATCTCCTAATTAACCAGACAAAAATTCCAAGCGTAATGCTAAAATTAAAGAAAGAATGGCTACTGTTTGGAGCGAATATCGTGAGAAACTTTTAAAGGACCTGATGTTTAAGCTACTTCTCTGCTGAAACAGCTCCTTTCTGGCCGCTTTTCTGCATAAATCAGTGAAATAACAGACCACGCATACGCCTAGAAGACAGTGTAGCGTGAGCATAACAGGTACTCACAAAGCAGCTCAGGGAAAGATTCGTACTTCTCCAGGCTGTACCTAAATAGCAGTATTCAGTATACTGTATGCCCTCAGAAAAACTTCATATTTCTTACGTTTAAGCTGAATTGTAAGGATATGATGCATGCACTGGTAATTAGGTTAAATGATACTGTTTCAATACCTGCAATCTATCAGGTCATGGTGTAAAAGGAAAGGAAAAACCAGCTCTAATTTCTGTATAGCATATAGTCAAGTATCACTATCATTAGGTCTGTATTTTAACAGAAACTGATGCCGTTCAGCGATATGCCGAAATAACATCAGCTGTGCTGCAGCTGAATGCAATATTCAGTTGTTTCAAGCCTCATTTCTGATAAGTTGACGTTGAACTTCACCATGAAAGGATATCACAAGGACAGGCCACAGGAGCAGAACATAAAGGAAAGGCAACAGCAGTTGCAGAAATAGCTGTCGATCGTAGCAGGTAGATTGGTTTCCTCCCTAAATGATCCATACACCCAAGCCCCCACTCTTCCCAAAATGTGAACAATAAAAAATGTTCCTGAGTATTCGGTGCTGAACAGACTGTGTGTCTGAACAATAAGAACAATCTTAGAAGATCCATTTTTAATTGTGCTTGAAAAGCCAATGAGCTAAAAGGTATTAATCCCACCATACTTCCTAGGTGTGCAAAGTAGGGCTTCTTACTATATAGGAATAGCAAAAAGGCTTCAGTAAATTATTAAATACTAAACATTTCAGCTACCTGCAGACTCGGGTAACAGCACTTTGGCATCCCACCATACTTCCTACGTATGCAAAGTTGGGCTTCTTACTTTATAGGAATAGCAAAAAGGCTTCAGTAAATAGTAGAGGACATAGCCTGTCTTCTTCTGGAAAAAAGGCAGCTATGGGAATAAAGCCTGCAACTCTCCAGTCTTGCAGATAAACATCCTCATCATAGTTTCCTATTCATATTTCCTCTAATAGGAACATTCCAAAAGCAATGCAACAGCGAGCGTGTCTCCTCCATTGAAACATAACAACAACTAGCAAACAAAACACAATGGAAAGAGAGAGGGCTTTGCTATGCAAAAACCAAAGCTAAGGCTTCTAGATACTGATGCATCACATGCAATAAAGCCAAATGAGAACTTAGAGAGCCTTTACTTACTGCTGGAAAACAATCTGGAGCTCAGATTCCCTGTCTGGAGGACTTGCAATGAGAGCCAAGGATGCAGGAGTAAAGGCAGAATTTCCATGGGCTGTGATAGCTGAGGGCCCTGTTCTTAGACCGTGTCCTCAGAAGGGACATATGTGCACAGAAGTTCACACAATTACAGAGATTTCCTCAACTTCCATTTTCTCATCCAGGACAGAAATGTACATTTTAATTGCACCATATTTCGTATCATTCTGTTCTTTCAATGACTGTTTTTACAACTACATGAAACATGATGCTTACTGACAATCTCAATGTTTAAAAAGGTGCATTTGACAATAAAATTGATTAATATTACGTGTTTGGAGAAAAAATATAAAAACAAATGAAGAGGGTTACTTAAACCCTTATAAACGAGAAGGGAGATCATTCAACCTCACAGTTCAAACAGTGCTTTGATGATAAAAAGTTCTGAATCTGTTCTCTTTACAGTTGAGGAACAGATAACAAAATTATAGTTCAGCATCTGGTTAGAAAACAGAAAAGTACATGACTTGTAACTACAGCAATGAAAATGTTGATATAAAAATTTCCAATTTCCAATGATTTAAAAGCCAGACATAAGAATATAATTAGAACCTTTGACAAAATCTGGGTGAACAAATGTATTCTAGGCTGAAGAAAATACTGGAAAAAACAAACATTTTCCACAAATCAGCTCAAAACTCTCATTAAAAGCGGCGGGGGGGGGAGGAGAGAAAGAGCAAATCTGAAATAAAGATTCTTTCATTGCTCTAGGAAAAAATTTAGACAAAAAACCCTATAATGCATCAAGCTTTCCCAAATCTGGTAAATTCCAAATCGTAACAAATTATCAAAACTGAACAAGTATTTTTTAATTAGATCTCAATGTTCTGAAGTATTGCCTACCCTAAATAATGCTCACGGATGCCGTCTGAATGTCACGGCTTCTCACATTTAAAGACCACAGAGCAGCTCCCTCTGTGCCCCTTTGCTTATCAGGAGAGAAGCTGGAGCAAACGCGCTGCCCTGCAGAGCATCTCTCGAGGCCTCCACGGAGGCCGGCTGTGCCACGTGCTCGGAGCCGCATCCCCTTTCAAAAGTCACCCCTTGGAATTGTGTGAATGGGGAACAGAGCTGGCCCATGCCTTGAGTATCCACTGGCTTCAGCTGCATTTTGGTCCCTTTACTGGATATGGTTAGCAAATGGTTTAGTCATGAAATAGCGATGGGTCTGAGAGCGTTTTCATCCTACTTGTATGGATTTATAAATGCAGAGCTTACAGAAAGAGATAAGCGACTTCTGGTTATGTTTTTACAGAAAAAAGGAATTGGAAGAATATGTATTCCCAAATTAATTAACTGGCATATCTATAAATGAAAAGTTTTGATATGAAGGGCAACCTCAAATTTGAGCTAAAACACTAACCCATTATGTTGATAGATTTTTATTTTCATGGCCACAGGAAGCTTGTTGAAAAGCTCATTCTCAGCAGAGTACGAACATGTAGAAAACATTGAAAATATTTTTTTCCCCTAGGATTTAGGGTCCTTATTTCACACTGGCTATTACTTAACTGCTAAGTAAAATTTACATGTTTAATTGAACAATATAGCTTTTAAAAATCCTTAATATCTAAGAAAAAAAATTACATGCATGAAGGCATTTTCTTCTCCAAGATAATTGTTCAAGAAACTCAATTCATTAAGAAGATTTGAGATGTCCATGACAACAAATTAATTTCACCGCATGGTTCAAAAGAACCTACATTTGTTGAACTCGATTCCTTGCCACAAGTCTTACCTGACTAGGCATTCTCTAATGGAAAGAAAAAAATGAGTGAACAGAGGAATACAAAACAGACATAATTACAAACAACTTGTTCAATTTCTCTATCCTAGACAGCTGGATGTGCACGCAGAGGGAATACTTAGCTCATGCTTTTTTCCGTCTTTGAATAAAAGGGCACAGATTAGTTTTATCAGTAATTGCCCACAGAAATCCTCATCCAGTGCATCGCCCTGAGGAAGTGAGAGAAACTAAACACAGGACGTGATGGTAAGAATGAAGCTGAAGAACCTACATAAAAATCCTCCGGTATTAGAAAATCTCAACTGTCACCAATAAGTCTTAAATTTATGACATGAAGAATATTCATTAAATGGGAAAAAATATTTGTTGTATATTTGTTGTGGTATATTGCTAACTTTTTCTTTTTTTCCCAACTGGACATTTGACAGTATTATACCATTTATTTGGTCATAAACATCAGACTTGTACTAGCTACAGCTGGATGAACCAGATGGATAGAGGTAAATATTCCTCACATTTCACTATCTGAATCGACTTTGTTCAAAGACACCAAGTTAATAGATAATTCTAGGCAATAATCCGTTCCAGACTCCATCTAGTATATGACTTTAGAACCTATTAGTTGCACAGACTGTCTTTAGCTAGACTGAACTAAAGTGAAATCCCAGAATCCCAGAGAATCCCAGAATGGTTGAGGTTGGAAGGGACCTCTAGAGATCATCTAGCCCAATAAAGGAATCTGTTTTCCTCAAGAATATCCTAAATACAATGAAAAATTTCCTTTCTTGGTTCAGAACAAAATGTTTTGTTTAGAATATCCCTACTGAAAAAAAAAGCAATACTTTCACACGGAAAACATTTTTTTTAACTTATTTAAACCATATTTTCAACAGGAATGTGATTGTGTTGAGAAGTTCCTACCAATTCTAGCCTACAAAGAATTGTAAGATACTATTTACATCCAGCAGCCTCAAGAAAAAATCCCTGCTACATTCGTTATAAAGCAGATTTGGCTGGGCAGAGCGTATTACACAACCCCTTCTATTATTGTCTAGCTTCTTACGCATCTTCTGCTGCAAACTAACTGCGCCTGTGCCGAAGTCCTGTATGACCAGAACCCCTGCACTCTGAAATAAATAACATCGCCGGCAGTGCATCCTCAGAAGAGAACCAAGAGCTTTAGGGATTATTAAGTGACTGGACACACACTGATAACTACCAAAGTGCTGTCTGCAAGCAGCTGTTCTATCTCCACTAACTTACAAAAGAACCCAGGGCAACTCAACTCCCTTCCAAAGCAGGTCCTCAAGGTTTGCTGATAGGTGATTGCCCACAGAGTCCATTCTGAGCACTCACTCTCTGCTTTACTCCTTGGGGAGAAGGAAATCAGATAACCCTTTCTGCAGATAACCAAGACCACGCAGTGTTCCCCATTTTTGTGCCAGTGCATCTAAAAAATCAAGATCACAAACATCTTCTCCACATCTCTCTGGTCTTTCTTTGTTCACACCACCCGTCACTCTCCAGAAGTGGCAGGGACAGGGGTCTCAGCTCTGCAGAGACGCTGCCCTGCCTGGGGACATCCTTGCTATCTTTGACAAACAAATACAGTTTGGGGGATTTTCTGTAACTGAAGTGGTCCTCTGGAAGTCATCCTACTATTGTTAATAGGGCAATATAACACCACCAACTAGTAAAAGAAGGAGTTTTTCCTCTGAAAAGTGACCCCATATGGTACCTACACGCGACCTTCCATTCAAGAGGGCTAGTACAATACTAGCACTGCTGGAAAACCAGTCAGCAACCAGCGCTCAGAACAGAGGGCCCTATCTTGACCACACTGAGTGAAGGAGCCTTCGTGATTTCAAAACAAAAGAATCTGCTTCATTGTCCCTAGCAGGTCAGGTATGATTTTAAGTTCATAAGCATGATTAATTTTGCAGGCATCACTAACAGAGCAAGTTTAATGACAAAATAAATCATGCCCTGGCAACCTGGGTCCCACCCTGCGAGGAGGCTGGTGGGGATGAGCTCACACCACACACACCTGCTGAGGATGGTACCCAAAGCCAGGTCCTACAGACTCTGGGACAGAGGACAGGTCCCAAAAGAAGGAGCGTGCAGTAGCACAAAGTAACTTTCTGTGCTCTGCAGGCCAGATTTATTTAAAGCCACTGGCAATCACGAACAAAGCAAGCTGTATGAGGTTCCGAAAGCAAGAAGAAAACCTGAAACAATGCAGTGCGGCTCCCACAACATCAAACGTTATTCCTTTTGTTCTGCAGACTGTAAATTTAAAACAGATTTTTGAATTCAAGTTGAAACCCAAGGCCTAGGTTCTGCTCAAGTGAACTTCTCCACGTACTGACATCTGGGCAAAGCTGTCGACATCCTCCAAAACGATGTGTGCTGTAGCCTTGTGGCTTTCTCCAGAAACGAGCAATTCGCCACTAACACAGTCACAGATCTGACTGGTTTTTACAAAAATGTCCCAGAGAGAATATTAAGGCCCAGCACACAAACTCCCTCCACCCAAGGTTTATACGGAACAGAACTGGACACTGGTGCTTAAGGCAGCAATGCAGCAGAGGTTATCACAGAGCAAAAGGAAAACACATAATTATTCTCTGCTCTGTTAAATGGAATAAAAGTATTAGTTCTACATACTACTGTCATTTATACCTGTCACACCAGTGTCACTGCCCAGCTGATATATTTTGTTGCTTTTGGAGAAATGGGGAAAGGAGAAAATTTACCCTAAGGGAATACTTCTGAGGCAATAGGAGAAAAAAAAATGTAACACCCAGTCATTTAGCTGTGAAATATTTATATGCTAAATATAAATGTATGAGTATAAAAAAAAGAATATAAAATGCATGAGATGCGGCCCATATTAAACATTTGCTAACAAGGATCAGCGAGGGGGCTGCGCACACAGCGGTGCAGGACGAGCTGCACCTGCTGTCACCCGGTCACCACGGGAGAGCTCTCCAGCGGATCGGTTAGAAACCGCAGGGCCAAGAGGGTCTGGGTGCGCTCCGTTTCCCAGCGGCTGTCTGCATTCTGCTTATTTCACCTATTCAACAGCTCTTTAATTGCACGGACGCAAGCTGAAATATCTCGGAGACTGCTCCATCCACATAACCACACAAATCCCAAGTTCCCAATATTTACCACACACTACTTTTTATTGTTATTGACCCAAACCCTACGGAATTCCTGCTTGCCCAAACCCATTGTGTTAGCACAGCGGTGCAATGTGATTCTGGCCTGAAAAGGATTTTCTTCTGACAAAAAGCTAAATATACTGAACAAAATGGACAGGTGGGGAAGACTGTTCGGGACAACTAGCAGACACATTCCAGTTGCATTCAGAGGCCTCTATTTTCAGTCTCTGTATCTCTAGGGATTTAAACCTTGCCTGCAAAGGTAGCAAGGAAATTACTGTAATCAGTGTGAGCAGTTCTACTAGCTTCATGCTCCAGATAACATTTATCTTGTTTTAAGGAATAAAAGATTATCTGCCTGCCATTTAGATTTTTTCAAAGTTGTTAAATTTCACAGCAAAAGCTTGGAAAAAAAAATCATTAAAAACCTCCACAGAGGAAAAAAGAAATATCATTCTATGTTGACTTTCTTTCCTTCTGCATCAAGCAATGAAAACTCAGTATTTGCTAACAGTGAGGTCAATGGCAATTTTGTCATGTTGTCAAAGGTGAAATAGGACTGAACTCTAAATCTCAATCTTTAAGAGGCAATGTTCAAAAAAATATTCAGATCTTTTCTTTTAAAAGCCTTCAATAGCTCAACTTAAACTTTTCTTAGTATTGAATTCACCATAATGAAAACTGAATCTCAGTAAATAGCTCTTCAGTTTCAAAAACCAGAATTGTTGCACAGGTTCTAGGTCTCATTTCCGTTTATGACAAGTGCAGAGGTTCGCTGGAAGTTACCCATCTGCCAAAGTTACCATCCAGAAAGAGTGTGAACGACTCATGCCCTGTAAGCTAACTTGTTACATTAAGCTATTGAAAATGCTGATTTTTAAATTCACTATGTAAGAATTTCCTTACCTTCAAACCGATTTTGTTTTGTCTAGTGCTCTGTAATTCTCCTGCAAACATAGGTATAATGAAGTACTACATTTGGCCTAAAGCATTTGCAAGTTTTTCTTCCAAATCTGGGTTGAAGTTCAACTAGAATACATTATTCCTCCTGCCTTTTTTTTTTTCTGAATATTGCTGACTCAGTGAACCTGTACAGTCCTAAGAGATCAATTCACACTCAACAAGACTAAATATTGATTAAGAAGAATTATGAACTTATAGTGAGCAGCTCTACTGGCCTCACCTCTGGAAAAGTCAGAAGTTTCTCTGGATCGGATGCATGGCTTTTGTTTAGAAATGCAAAGCAGTTCTCCCTGCCCCTATATCCTTATCCTCCCTGCCAAAGCACAGCCTGTGGAGGAGTGTTTCATCATCCATGTAAGAGGAGGGCTCTCAGGAAATAGCTGCTACATCCCAGCCCTTGGGGGGTTACCCCCACATATCTTTGACCTACAGACACAAGCATTACATTTTAAAACTTATTTTATTTGAGAAGGAAAGCTACGGGGCTTTAATTATTATTGTTTAATTATTACTGTTTTTCTCCAGCTTTCACTGAGATAAATTGGAGAGTTTCTTTCTTGATTTTGTTTGGACAAAGATCAGACTTAGTATGTTATATTCTGGAGTACAAATTGGTCCCTATGCCAAGGGACAAAGGGTGGCAGTAAGGAGAAGCACAAACCAGCCAGATATGGCCTGGACACCTTCTCTCCTGTGATAAGCTGTAGCTCCAATTCTGGCAGCGGTTGCACGTTTTAAAGAAATGCGACTCCAAGCACATTTCATGGACATCCTTTCCGTGGCACCATTTTAATATTAAATAGTCCTCTGCAATATCCAGAAAGTACAGAACAGAATTGCTTGTACAAGACTGCAGTTTCCTTGCAGACGCTTCCAGGCCCCAGCCAGAGGAGGCCCTTTCAAGGCAAGGGAATGGCCACGGCCTTTCAGGGCTTCGGCCAGTAGAGCTGCAGCCTGCAGAATGAAGCGGGACTCCTGATTTCTCTGAGCACACACTCACTTGCACTTTGAGAACTCACTCACACTCCTGAATGACAAACAGAACATGAGTAGCCTGGAAAGAAAGTCTTCCAATTAGCAAATTAAAAAACTAGGGTTATTTCTGTAAAGAGGGGAAAAAAATTATCAACCTAAGCCTCTAGCATTCGGCACTCATGGTATAGCTCTTGGAAAAAAAAAAATGGGTAGTCTTTTTAACTTACAGAATTTTCTAAGGAAACATGCTTTGTACTTAGAGGGAAAGATTTTGTCTGAAAAACACAATCTGCAGCTGCAATTTTCTACTCTAGCATCTATAATTAATCTCTCCTGATTGCAGCCACTCTCTGGCAAGACTCCATGTTATATTTAAACCCTGGATGCCACTTTGCAGAAGAAAAGAAGAACAATAGGATCATTTTCCAAGACTGCCTAGCAGGATAAGGTTTAGAGTCAACACAATCCTTTAAATCTCTGGTCTCAACCCACTGATAACTCCTCTCCAGAGTTACCTTTTACCACCAAAGTGGGTACAAAAATGTGTTGAGGAATATAAAGAGTTGCAATTTCTTGTACTCTAGGAAAGGTACAAGTCTGATATTCTGTTGTACAGATAGACTGGGAACTTAATGACACATGGTTGGAAAAAGCACTTCTGTCACACTCAGAGACTCTAAGGATTGGCCCATATAAATCAAATTCTCTGTTGACTAAGGTATCTTAAAAAAGGAAATACCTTTGTACATCCCACCAAATATATGAAAATATGCACCTGACTTACAAGTATATTGTAAGAAAATGAGCATATATATGTGTGTGTGTGTGTGTATAAACACACACATATACACACATGCATTTACATAGATACAGACATTTGTATAAGATTGGGGGGATTATATGTGTTGCAATTGCTGATTGAAATCTGTTAAAAATCTGTCTTTTAAAAAAATAAATAAATGCATCAAATACTGCAAAACTTGCCAAACAAGTCACATAACAGCAGGTGAGAAGATGAGGAGATGAGAAGATGCTTATTTTAGTATTTGTAACAGTCCAATTAAAAACAAACAAACAAGGAAAAAAAAAAAGTGTTTCTCTTTAGGGATAAGCTGTCAAGAAATAAGAAGCCCCAGACTCTTACACTTGGTTTTCCTAGAAGAAGTTATGTCATTAGACCTGAAGGGAAACACCCATCTCGAGTACAACATATAGAGTCAGATTAATCCCTTGTGTACATCCAGTGATTTTAGTGGATTCCTACCAAGGATGCATTTTGCTAAACATGTTGAGTTGGACCAGAACGTACAAAATAGGAATATTTTATCCACCCACATAAGCCTCATAGTGTCATGAGGCAATGCGAAGCAAACAGTCAGACTGCTTGCTTTTTATTAATTTCATTCTGTATTATATTACAGCCACCCAATCAAGATTTGAGCCCATTGTCTTCAGAACAACAGAACAAGACACAGTCCTAGACACAAAAATGTATTGTCTAGACGACTCAGACACAGCATGTGGGACTGGAAATATTAATCCATTCACTTAAAAGATGGCAAACAGAGGCAAAAGAAACTGAGTGACTTGGCCGAGTGTCAAAGAGGAAACCTGAGTCGGACCCCTGGGGTAAATCTGAGCTCCTAAGGCTCATTCCAGTGACCTAGGCACAAAATCACCCACAAATGCATTTCTAAAAAGCTAGCTGAACACACTGAAAGTCTTCTTATGCAAAGATATGGTCTAATTCTTTGAATATGAAAATAAGAAGTATGTACATATATAAAAATCTAGAGAATAACAAGGAGTATGCACACATATAAAAATATAGCTTTTCTCACTTTAAAGTTTTAAAAGCTTTAAAAAAACAATAAAGTGAAAGGCTACAAAAATCATTTGGCAAAATAAAAGGAAAAACTGCAAGTAAACCCTATGCATATAAACACTCCAGGCCAACAGCCTGCCTTCTGGGCCTCCCTTGTGCAGTGGCAGCAGTGTTTCTTTCAAGCTCAGTATTTCAAGCAAACCAGACTCATGACAGTGAGTCAAATACCTCTTTCAATTAAGAGTTTGTATTTAAAAATATACTCTCTGCTGTTACCTTCTTCAGGCAGTTAAACTAATATACAATTAAAACTGCAAGTAGCAGTATAAAGCTTTCCTTTGGAAGCCTAAGCTTGAGTAAATTTACTCGAGTTCACATGTTCACTGAACAACCAGCGTAGTTATTCAAAGGATTAAGTAAAGCCTACCAGCCACTGAGGAACAGGCAGCCAGGTTTCACACAGGCCCTCTCTCCAGCTTTGGATGGGGTCCCTTACAGCAACATCAGGTTCTCCTACTCCAGTGACTGCTCCCATCCACACACACGACCTCTCATACCTCTGTTAGTGCCACCAAACAGCTGCACATATCCTCAAATCTCTTAGCTGTTACTATTAAGACTGTTTCTCAACAGAACTGTCAGCAGCAGGGGATAGGAAGGCCGTAGTTTAGTAAGTAGTTTAGTTTAGTAGTTCCACCTTCTCCTGCATGAGAAGCAGGCAGGGCATGGGCACCACCACCACCCATGGAAGGAGCACGGAGAGTAAGGAGGGGATCGGGTCGCGTCTAGCAGCAGCAGGGCTGACACAACTCTGTAGTGACAGCTACAGCAAAAGGAAGAACAGTCATCTCAGGATTCTCTCAACATGTTCGCTATAAGGGCACATTTAATGAAACATTTCTGTTGACTAATTCAGGACCAAACAACCTATCTGCTCCTGATGCCGGAACTGGGGAGACTACTGTAGCAAGGCAGCCAAGCTCGTGAGCGACTCCGAGGTCCTGAGGTGGAATCAGTGGAGATAAGGGGACTATTTGCCCGTGTAACACCTAGAACCTAGGCTCAGTGAATCCAGAATAGAAGCAGGGACATTGCCAAGAAAAAATAAATAAATAAATAACTACGTTTTCACATGGACTGATCTAAACAAACTCCAGTGCTGAGCCCTTCTTTACTCAGGCAAAACACCTTCAAGTCTTACTCAAGACGGAATGACAGGGTTTGGCTGCCGTGCGGATATGAATCACAGATGCACGTTACAGATTCCTACAGAGACAATGAGGTGTTCTGTTACCTCCTGTCATAAAAATTAGTTCAGTGAACACATTCTTAAAATCTTAAGTCAGTCCTAAGTACAACATATATTTGATTAAAGTTTACATTCATTAAAATCAATTTTTAAAAAATTTGGGGGAGTTATATTTTAATAAAAGGCATTTAAATCTGAAGCAAAATGGTGCATTTTACATCATATGCTATACCGCATGTTTGTATTTTAATCTTTTACTGGCATTCAATAACAGTGTGCCTATGTCTAGGGTATATTTTATAATAATAGTAGAGGCTCTCGTTTATAGATCTCTGGAATTCAATTCCTGTAAATAAAAGAGAGTACATTTTTGAGTAAATTACAAAAAGCAATGAGATTAACAATATCTCACCATCTGCTTAGGAGAGAATAATGCAAGGCAGAAACACACTATTTAGATTGGCATGATTAGTTTTCATAAACCAATCAAGAAAAACTCCACAAAGCAGAACTATGAAGGTTTCTGAAGCTGGCAAAAGAAGCAAATATACAAATTTCCATAAAATAAAAGCAAAACAATTGGCTTATTTTCATCAGCAGCAAGGAATTGAATACAAAATATAGGTGGTGAGGCAAGGAGGTGAATACATCAGCTGAATAGGAGGTGGATACAAAAAATAAGAAAGGATAGAGAGCAGAAAAAAAGAGGTGCAGAGGTTTATTGTTCCCTCACGATGTGGTAACAAGGACATTAGATCAAAACAGCCAGGAAAGCATCATACAACTGAAAAAGTGTACAGGTATTGCTGGGAACCCTGAAATACATTAAAAATTATACTATGTTGGGGGTTATCTAGACTGTTCCCAATCATCACAGTAGAGCTATATCATATACGGCAATATATTAGCATGACTAAAACCAATTACATCCCAGTAGAAAGCTAACATACTGTGGTCAGCTCTAGGATTCTCCCCTCCTTGTTTTCCTCTGAAGAGTAGCAGGGTAAAAGAGAAGTGACTGGACAAGATGAGCCTCCACTTTGACCTGTTACAAGGATCAAACAAATCAACCCAGGTTCTTTGAACACTGGATAGAAGAAAGAGATGTTATGGTACTAGCTGACGTTCAAAACCTGCTACACAAGGATAGTGGGCATCAGTGGTTTTGATTTTCATTTAGGTCGTAAAAACCGCTTTGCCTGGGAATGAACACCCACGGCTGTCTCGGGGAGAGCGCTACCCACGCGCTGGTGAGCTGGGCGATGCCTCTGCTTGTCCTGCTCTCAACCCTGCGAGAGGTGACGCTGAGCCAGAACGGAGGAGGTTAGCACTGCTCAAACCTCTAATGAACCTCCATGCAGTTTAACACCACTAAAATATTTGTTTTTTCCTTGATACTTGAAGTAAAATCAGCTGCTGCCAGCACAGAGAAGAACGGATTTAAAATTAAATAACTATTTAAAAATTTTAAGGAGAAAAATTTTAAATTAGAATTTTAAACTCCATTTCAGCTGAATGAGAAAAAGAACATGAGAAATGAGAAAAGAATGAGAAAAAGAAAAACTACCACCATATCTGTGTGTTTTACCAACATAAATGATGGAATTAAAAAGGTCATTCCTCATAAAAATGCCATGCATGTTTACATGTCATGCATTTCTATGTAGGAGAAATTAAGAGCACCTTTTTAAAATGTAATTTTACAAACTACCATCTATCTGTGTGCTTAGCCTTCAAGCACTTCAGCGCGAGTAACCCGATCTGAGCGAACAGTGTCTTTGACGTCAGCTGAAACATTTATGCGAGGCAACTCACTCGTTTGCATAAGCAACTGCAGGACAGTGCTTGACTTACCCTATACAAGTTGTCCTTACTCACTCCAGGAATCTAAGTCAGCAACAGCAGGCTGCACGTTCTGACGTTCTGCGTAATTAAGCCGTTTTCCTTAGTGCAAAGGTCACCTCAACTAAAGAAAAGCACCAAGTATATTAGGACACTGATGTTCTACAATGTTCTGGAGGTGCCAGTCCAACTCAGTGCTGCCAGATGCAGGCAGAAACCCCTAGCTCTGAGTTTTACTGCGTTCTCTTGCCCTGACATGCACAGATGGTGTGAGAATGAGCAGGATCTCACACAAGATCTGCAGACCTGCAGTAGAGATACACAACTCTGGGCTGCAATAACAATAATAATAATAGAATCATTATGGTTGGAAAAGACCTTCATCAAGTCCAACCATAACAACAACAACAAAATAAATAGCTAAAATAATCTACATCCAAATCAAAAAAATAACAGTAACTGCCACCTAGGCAGCATTTATTAAAGACAGCAGTTATTAAAGAGAATTTTCTGGAAGAAGGAAGAATGTGTCATACCATGGGCTGTTGCCAGAGTACCTTACATACTAAGTTGAAAGTGCTCATGTCATGTCACAGTCAGATTATTCAGTTGGAGCAAGAGATTAGACAGAAAGTTCTCTTTTTGTGGATTGATCTTGATCTTCACCAATACACAATTTCCACAAAAACCCTGCTAATTGGTATTGATCAAGAACCTGCAGTCTGTTTCCAAGCCCTTATCCATGTTATGTACGAGGTGAGAAGTATCTTCTCCTGCTCCCTAAATGGGCAAGAAGTTCAGAGGAGGATATCAAATGATGTACAAAGAACAGTTCTCCAAACATTCCTATAACCAACAGCCTGCTCATACCAACATGCTTGGATAGCAAATAAAGGACCCAGACCAGCAAAGCACTTAAGCATATGCTTTAACTTTAAGCACGTGCCTAAGTGCTTTGCTGGAAAAAGGCCCGAAGAGAAGAATGAACATGGTTAACTGAAAAGCCCTTCAGAACTGGATTGGCTGCTTTGTTTTTCCATTAACTCTAGTTGCTAGTAAACACTTTTGGTCTCACCATCCCGCCCAGTGCATTTAATCCACCTCAGAAGTAGCAATCTGGCACAACCAATTTTTTCACTCAGGGAAGAGTAGGAACCAGAGAGTAAGGGAACTGCAAGACACACTTGGAACAAGGCCACGACCCCAAGCTAAGGCAGCAGCCTAATGCCTCTCTGATAAGAAAATCCACAGGAAGGTCCCAACCTTCAAATATTCCTTACGTGGCTCTTTTCCACCTCTTGCCTGAAGTGCACGGAATTTATTTTGTGGATCTTACAAAGAAGACACAAAATGTTGCCGCAGGACCAAGGGTTTCCTTCCCCTCTGCTATGCGAAGGGAAGGGATCCAAGAGATTCTGACCACAGACCCAGGGAATGTGACAGTTGACAGTCTTTGGTTAGTTCTAGCCAGCCAATTAATAATATATTTTTATTTTCATCAAATTTACCCAAAAGGTGGTGGGGGGGGAGAATAATATCCCTAGGATATCTGCGGTAAAATATTTAAACTATAAAAGATTGAAGAGTCCAGAAAAGAAAAGATTAAGGAGGTAGGTGAAGTTGAACAAAATAATAATAAAAAGCCCTAAGAACACATCATATATTCATAGTTCCTGAATCATTAAGGCTCTGCATGACAGCTCTCACAAGCACTGGTATGGCAAACTTGCTCATTTTTAAGCAGGAGTGAAAGTGGTTAAGCCCTAGGACAAATAACTTGAAAATCTCAGCACAATCTGATCTCAGAGAGTTTAAAGGAATGCAGACTGCCCAAAAACACGGCAGCTGTTTGTTTTTTCTGCCACCTTTCCAAGGTTCATGTCTGGAGTGAGGATAAACAGTTCTGAAAAAAAGTTATGTGGAGCTCAGACTTTAAGAAAATAAAACATCAGACTAAAATTTCTTGTAGAAAGATTTAAACAAAAAGAGAGAGAGAGAAAAAAAAAAAAAGGAAAACTAAATTGCCCAGCCCTGGAAGTTTTCAGGTAGAGCTCTAAGAAGCAGACGTTGATGGCTTGGGGCTTCAATACATTAAAATGCTTTCTCTGAACCAGTCTGCACTTCCAAAAACTCAAGCTGACGTGGTTTTCTTGAGCAATACCACTCCAAGCAGACTTTTAAATTCGGCAAGGGAAAACTATATTCCCTATTGCATGCACACACGTGCACACACAGAACTGTAGGCCCTTGCAAATAAACCGTAAAAGACACAGTGGATGTAACCACAAAGCGTTGCTTAAAGTGGTTCCCATCACTGCAGTGGATACCGCGGTACAGGACAACTGTGCTGCGTCATTTTGGATGCCATTCCTTTTAGTTTCCCTCCTCCTTTCTCCCCCTACAGTTCTGTTTGTGCCAAAGCAAATGAGCATCTACCTGCAGTGATTAATATTTCTCTTGATAGGCCATTAAAATCCCCGGACTCTGAACATTTTTTTGGTAGGTAGAACTTTCCTTTGATCCACATTTAAAGGGACACAGTCCAAGAAAGAGAGTTAATTGGAATTTGACTTACCTGGATTATCCATGGAGCTGACAGCAGTAAACTTCAGGCACCACATTGCGTTTTAATATCCATTTATGAACTGTATTCATGCAAAAGGAAGAGGTGCTCCAGGACACAGTAAATAAAGCAAAACCTGGGAGGCTGGACCATACTAGAACTCCTCCAAAGAGCTCTCCGCTTATATTCATAGTTGGTGTTACTGGCGTAGCAACACAAGGAACAGTGAACATCAAAGGCCTCTGATTGTTTTTTGGGATACTCATATAAATTTTATGTATTGTGGTCTGATGTTACCCAACCTGGTACAGGAAAAATACTGTTCACTACGAGGACCATAGCAACTGTTCCTTTTCATATCTAGACTGCACATCTTGGGTCCACAGCACTTAGAGGATGGAAGCAGAGAGGGCAGAAACAGCCTGAGATGGGACAAATGAGGAAGAGGTGTGGACAGCGGATCACACCACTGAACAAAGCCGTATTCCCTTCCTTACGTAGAGGCAACCAGTACTGCAGCATTAACGTCTCATACAAATACTGTATTCAAGGAGTTGAGGACAACATCACACCTACTTTTTCCATTAAGACGGGAAGCACACTGTATTTGTTTCTTGAAAGTAAAATATTTTCATAACGTTGTGCTTTCTCAAAGGATCCTTTTTTTAGGTACATTAAATACAAGGATAGACCAGCATCAAAAGCTTGTGAGTACAGATTCATGGAAGGAATCTCAGAAGGTGGAAATCACAGGAAAACAGCTCACTCTATCTGTAGTACGCTCTGCTCTTCCCTTCTCATCGCTTTCCACTACCTATAAAAATACCTTATTGTGCCAACCCCAGCTTTTCCTGAAAAAGAAAGAGCTCACTTTGGATACCGATGCTGGAAGGGGAGGACACTATTCTAAAGATTTCAAACTTCAGTGAATGAAAGTTGAGGTTGTTATTTCCTTCATCCTAGTAACACAGGCCTCCTCATCCATAGCCCTGATTTTCTTTTTAAATCCCTGGCATCTCTCTCCTAGATAAAGTTTCCCTGATCAACTTACAGTACGAAGGTCCCCAAATGCCTCTATTTTCACTTGACAAAAATTCCTTTTGCACAGGTATCACAGAGGCAATTCTCAGGATGCCTCTGGTAGAATCCTTCTCTTCTAACACACACCCTGGCCTAGGGAGCCTGCAAGTCACGGGGGGAAAAACCATCGCTCCAGGATTCCGAGCCGACTGCAGCTCCTCGGGCAACCCGAGGCTGCTATCTCCAAGAAACGCTGGTCCTTTCCAAGCCCTCCACTCAGGACAGTGTCAGGTGAAACACAGAGGATGCACCTACACCACAGCACAGCAGCAGCTCATGTGCCTGAACTGAGATGAAGGGGCAAATACAAGACTAACTTATATAAAAGTAGCCCCACAGGAAATGAAACTGAATGGGATTGATCCGAGCCAAAAATCAAAGTTTTCATTCACATATAGACATACAGATGAACATATATATATTTTAAAAATCTGAATATTATCTGAAACCAGCAGGTGATTAAAGATACAATAAAGATCTTCACTTCACTCCACTTAAATTTCAACTATCCATGGGAAAATTAATTTTCTTGTCAATACAGGGTCTAGCACTGATGAGCATGACTTAAGTCACCATGAAAATATTTTACTTTCAAGAAACAAGATCAGTGATCTTGCTGTGTCCCTCTGCAACCATCATTGCTTCACCTGATTTTCTCAAGTCATACTGTCAGAATTTTACCACCGAAATTTTATTAAAGGTAGTAAAAAAATAAGTGAATAAACAACAAAAAAAAACAAACAACCCCTCTTTGAATATCTTTGATTCCATAAATTGCTTGTTATCCCAGAAGGCTAAATTACAACCTTTCACCTAATGAGCAGCTTAATGGAACAGCACTAGAATAAAGAACAGGAGGAAGGAAAAAATAAATCCTTAGTGATTTCATATAACGCATTATGTATTTATATAATACTGGTCTTGCTAATTGGGAACATCAGTTTGCAAGCTACAGTGTTCACTACCTTAATGTGAGTAGAAGGCGCACCCAGGCACTTATAATTAATCAATAACCAGATCTTACTTCAAGCAGCAGATGATCTACCATGACGAGGAACTGACAGACCATGCGTAGAAGATTCTGCTTTCTTTGAAGGAACTCTGCCATTGATCTAGGATGATTTTTACTAGCAGATGACAGGTCAAGCATAACAATACACTATTTTAAAGGTTTCATAGCTGGCAAAATTGGTATCGCTGATGAGGACAAAGAATGATTTTCCTTTGAAGTCTGAGTTGTCGGGTTATTTACACTAAGCAGCTAAAAGGCTCCTCTCTGGATAGTCCAAAAAAAAAAAAAAAAGAGAGAGAGAGAAAAAGTATGCGAGCTAATGCTACTTTAAAGAGATAAAGTAAATCAACCCTGACACTATCGGTGTCATCCAAAAGCATGAGCAGAATTTCCAGTGAAAGTTGCTAACATTAATCGGATTCAGATAGACAGCCAACTAAAACAAAGTAAAGATGTGCACGTAAACTGCACTACAGCCATGCACTCCAGAGAAAGGGCCGGGAGGAACACTCCAGGGGTGAAAAGCATTTGTCTGGGAAGCCTGTAGGAAAGATTGGTCCAGGACAAGTGATTTACAGCGTGGTCTGCAAAAAGGCCTAAAAAAATCTATTTTTTCCTTTAAGATGGACAGAAAGATGGACACCCAACTAAATGCTGAAGAAAATACTATCCTTCAAATCATAGGGTTATTTCACTATTTATAAAATAATAATGCCACCTTCCTACTTAAGAAGAACATTTTAAGGCTCAATTCCTTAAGATTCTTTCAGGCATAGGATACTGCAGAAGGGTAAAGCTTTGCGAGTTTGGAGGAGGGGGGGAGTTCATTTGTTTCTAAAGCCCTTTGTGGACTAATAAGTTGAAGTAAGCTTTAATACTTCAAGCACTGCATGTGCACATCCCTTGCGCAGACTCCGCGCTAGACAGCTTGCTTTTCCTTCACTGGATGAAAACTCCCCTGGAATGTTACTGTTTTCAGTTTTTTGGGCCTTTTGTTTTTTTAGAATTTATTGAGAGAATACATGCATGATGTATATGTACACAGATTAAATGACCCAGGAGTTCATAAACACATCTGTTTTCTTACTTGGTTCAAATTTATGCAACAACATTGTTCTAACTGAAGCAAGGGACCCAGTTGCACAAAGGTTTCATGGGCCTTTCCACAATACTTGACAGAAACTGCAGCTAAGGAAGAGGACAGGTTGCTCATACCACGAGGGTGTGATCCCCAATGGTGTTCTCAGAAGCTTGTGGTAAAGAAACATTTGCCCTGAACACTCAGGCTTTACCTGAGGAGAACCATAACAACCGTAAAAACTAGAAACAAAAAATATGGCAGATCCCTCTGCACTTTCTGCCTTGTCTTTCTTCAGAATTTAAGGCTATAACAGCATGAGATCCCTCCGATACCCTCTGTGCTGCACAGCTGCTGTTATCCAGTGCTGGACTTAATTGGCAAATTGGAAGACCAGATCCAAAAGCCTCATCTCTTTACAAACTTTACTAAGGGGAGATTATTATCTGACCTTAGAGAACCTAGTAATTATGGTGTTCAGATATATATTGCATCTGCACAGAATCAACAACAAACAGTTGTTTAACTGCAGCTCCTTTGCCTGCGTGTGTATCAGCCATCAACTCAGGTCAATGTTAGTGGCTATTATGGAGAAATAAAAGATAGAACCATTTTCTCATGTGTAATATTGCATTTCTTTAAAAGGCTTCTTATGATGTAGGATGCTGCCTTTTGAGGATGAAGAAAAAGGACCTTTTAATGACAGTGAATATATGAAACCTGATTCTATTTTCTGTTTTTAAGTGCTGGAGATTGTCTTACCCATCACAGAGACGCACACACACAGACACACACATATATACACTCTCTCAAACTACCACACTAGGCAAGATCAGAGCTTAGCAGCCAACAAAACACACATTCAATCCCTGAGATCATTTTCCTGAAATAGAAGACTACATATGTTTCTCAAATTTCACATCAAGCCAGTGCACAGTCCAAACTGCAGGGGAGGACAGAGCCAAGCCTGCCTTGGGGCTTGGGGTGCAAGGACCTGAGAACGAGATGATTCCTTTCATATCACCACATTTCTCGTTCACTATCTAAACTTACAAACACCCCCCTTAAACAGCATTTCTAGTGCGGGTTGCTTATCAAGCAGGCTTTGCTTTGTCAAATTAAGACACATTGCCTTGGATTAGTGAGACTCCCTGAGTTCAAAATGACTTCATGGTTGGCGCAGAGTTCACTGTCTCCGTGGCAAGTTGCCAGTAATACATCCAGTGCTGCGCCTGCCCCCACTCCTTCTCTGCACTGACCTAGCTGACTTCTTTTCCAAGCAGCAAACGAGCACAATACAAAACTCAGGGCTAGATGCTGTCATGGCTAATTAAGAGCCCAAACACCTTTTTTAAAAAATCCGAGTAGTAAATATTTGACGATGTGAATGCAAGTCCCTGCAAGGCAACAGCTCGCTGTGTGGCAGGGCGGCTGCAAAGGGACAATGCAGTTTTTCTTCGCTGGGCAGATACAGTTAGACACTATGAAGAGCTCCGGTTCTCATGGAAAACACATTAAGTTTCTTTTGCTAATATTTTGTAAAGGGCATTTGTACAACAACAATAGCTAAAGCTTCCTGTTTGCCTGCGTGCTTCCTGGCTAACGAGACCTGCTAACAATTTTCTTATTTAGCACACAGAGCTCCTTCAGACTACTCAGTAACTCACGACCCAAGGACATGTCAATTTTAAATTAATCATAAAAAAAAAAATCTAACAGTAATGGCACATACCGCACCTGCCCTTCATATTCCTGATGGTTTTTGCAGCTACACATTTCCTATTTCCTTACATCAGATCAGTCTGTGTGTCACCGGTCTCCAAAGAACATGTTTTGAATTTATTAAAAGCCTGATACAAGTGGAATTCTTTCTTGTCTGGCAAAGAGACAGTCACCGGGACACTTGCTGTTGGCTTCACGACAGGAAATTCATGGTACTTTGTTTGTCCAGTCCACAAAAACACCATCCCTCCCCTCCCATTAGCCCTTTAAGATAATTCTTTCTCCTCCAGAGACTTCTCCAAACAAGTCTGCAAGTCTGCAGTCTTTGGTTTCATTTCATAAACAGGACACAAAACCCAAGTGCAATGCAGGACACTGTCACTGCCACATAGGCTGCAGAGTTAATCTGGAAAGCTTTGCAAAAAACTCCTTAGCCCCCCCCCCCCCTCCGCCTTTTTTTTTTTTTCCAGAGAAGCCTAATTTTTCCATCAGGCATCTTTTGCAATAGGCATAAAGCATAAATAAAAAGAAGTCAAACACCAGCCAGGGGATATACATTAGTCATGGCAAGGCTAGGAAGGAAGGGAAGGGCAGCTGGCCCCAAAAATCTGGTATCTGTTTTGATCCCACCCCACATCTCACTAACCAGGATTGCCCAATCCCTTAAAAAGCCACAGGCACCCTTAGGATAATCACTGCACTTTTGCTAGTGTGTTTTTTCAACAGCACCTCTAAACATAAGCCCTTCTTCCAAACTCTCTTGTCTAAGTTTTCAGCCTATCTGGATTCTCTGTTTCGTAAGGACTCCGCTAACCACAGTGATCAAGTACCTCCCAACCTTAAAAGCAGCCTCCTAACAGCATGTAATGTGGTAAGGCTGCAATCTCCAATTTACAAATGCAGAACAGAAACACTAGAATGAATAAGAGTCAAATCCTCAAAATTATTCAACTGCCTAAACGCTTTTGAAGATGTAGATTTAATTCACTTCTCCAACCACGCAGAGCACATGACTTAGCAGAGATGTATCCAAATCCTTGGATTTGGAAGTATCCGCCTTGCTTTAAGGCTTTATTAAGAACCTCCATCATTGCAGTTCAGCAACGGACTGGATTCTGCTTCTATTTATCCCAGCACATATCTGCACCAAGTGATAGCAAGGAGCTGATTTAAACCAGTACAACAGAGCCATCTCCAGCCCTAATGATGTGAAACTGGGAAAAGATGCAAATAAACCATCAGGACTAAATTATTGCTTAATATAAATAGTCAGCTATTTCTGTGTGCCTAAACCAAGGAACTAGAGTCTTTGTTGTAAATGAAAGAAAATATTTTTTCAGGGCATTTTCTGCATGTATAAAGATGCTGCTCTCTGTCCTTCTCTCCTGCCTCTCCCCCTCCCTTCCTCATACTCATGTGCACACACACAGTCCAATACTAGTTATGCAGTTCCCAGAAATGCTTCTTAATAAGTACAATCATTTGTTTTGTGGTCTGTGCAATCATGATAGATGTATGAACCTCTTTCTTATAAAACTAATTTTCTCTGGACAAACTCACAATTCCAAGATCCATGCTGGCAAGAGACAATTTCTGAGGTCCACAGCAGGTAACATTAAAACATCTCTGTGATTCCATCTTCCCTCCTCTGCAGCTAGGAGCTGAAGAGTGACTGTACAAATATTTTCACAAGAAAAATCCTTTGGGTCAACGTCCATATATAAGATGAAGCTTCCTTTTTTAAAAAAAAATATATATTTTTTTCTTTTTCTTTATTTTTCCTCATTTATTCTGGTTCTTCTTTAATTCCTACTTAAAAATTAATTCCCAAATTCTTCTTTAAAAGGTATCGAACAATTATTTCTTTTCCAGTGACTTATAGTCTGATGGTGGATATTTGCTACCTCAGTTATAGGCAGCCTGATATTGTTGCCTATGTTTCCAAATCCTCCACAGGTTTAATCTCTCTTTGGTTATCGTTCATCTTACAACAAATAAATCCAATAGAGACTAACTGTTTTCCCAGCAAGTGAGCTGCTTGTAATTGGAAATGGCCCTGAAGCAGAATCCTGATCAAGACATATGAGCTTCGGAGAGATCTGGGTGTGAATTTTATCTGATTTAGCAGCTTAGTCCTATTCTTGTCTGCAATGTAATCCTTCACAAGACTTCACACATACAAAATTGCAAGGAAGAGCTGCACCTCTTATAAAAATCCTCTGTCCCTAATATAGTCACCTGTAACTAAAGCAGGTATGTACTTAGATTATATTAAGATAGCTTCATAAAAATACCATATAAAGGAAAAGTTACCAGAGGTTATAGATGGTGGGTGGAAGAGAGCAGTGAGTCACACTCACCAGGAGTAGAAGTGCTGAGCCTCTGACCAGCGTTACTAACATCTCTGTGGAAACAGCTTTTCTGAAACAAGTCGACTGAGTACCCAAATGGCAAGACCAATACTCATTACTGCAGTCTTAAAAAAAAATAATAAAAAAGTTCCAAAGTTTTAAAGTATTTAACTGAAGAGCTGTCAGTAGAAATCTGTAAGGTCTTTAATCAGCCCAAGGAAGAAATGAGAATAAAAAAAAAGGTATTTTTAATATGGAATATCACAAGCAGCAATCTTCCAAGGACAATGAGAATCAACGATTTGGAAATCATTCTATGCAATTAATGGGTGGATGTTGTCCATTAAGATAAAAAGATTTCAAAGAATACTGGAAAAAAAACCTCAGAATATGTCAGTCTCTTCCTCCTAGGTAAGAAACATATTATTTATTATGTATCCACTGGAAAAATCTTCACTTAGCAGCAAGGCAGTTCAGACCAACAGAAATCATTCAAAGGGGAAAGACAAATTATTTCATTCTCAAAGACACATCAAGAACTGCTTTTTAATACTTTAAATCCTGATCACACACTGCTCAACTTTGAGCACTGAGTAATCTCACTGAAGCCAAAAAGACTATACAGTTTTTTATGTCAAATACATACAAAAGATTTAAAAGAGACTCTTTAAGAAATGTAAAAAAGCAAGACTAATAGCTATAATGCAGGTAGAACTATTTTTTACAAAAGTGCCTTTGAGTTGCATTCAATTTAGTGAAATCTCCATCACCAAAACAAATCCAAGAAAATAAATCTTTCTTATATCAGGGCCAACTTACGTATCTGATTCATGATGACTAACATGGTGTCTTGCCCTGTGAATAGGCTCCTTTCTGCTCATAGGGAGAAAAGGTGGTGAGAATCTTGCCCTTGATAAATTCATACTTTCATAGCATTATGAACAGATGCAGGACAAATTAGTTGGTTCTGAGAGAATTGGTCACAAAACTAAAGGGAAATTCCAATAAAAACCCAGATGTGTGACAGGGAGCGGAGAAGACAAGAAAAAGAATTAGGTTTGGCTTCAACAAAAGCTTTCTTGCCACTTTCCTTTCTCCTTTATTCCCTCCTTTCACACATTATTATCTATTCCACTGGCACCAAAGTAATCATGTGAATTTGGGGAAACGCATTAAGAAAGCAAGGAAAGACATACAGGGTAAAGACTTGACTTAGTCTAACATTCTTCTCATCCTTACAATGTTCACCTGTAAACTCAAAAGTTTCAAAATAATCTAAATGTCATTTCTAAGCCAATAATCTTGTGATTCAGTGGGCTGTAATTTGGAATATATGCTCTTCTACAGCATATTTCAAAACAAAAAGACTCTGTGTCTCACCTCCAAAGTGCAAGATCCCAGAGTAAAGCCAGGTAGGACCGAAGATATCACCACCTTGACATCTCTTTGCAGATTTACTTCCAAAGCAACACCTGGGTTTGACCAAATTTAGGCAGTCCCAGAGCCCTACACGCGCCATGGCAGCCTGGTGACAGCTGACACTTCCACCTCTGTTCCCTCCTGCACAGCCACAGCTAACACTGCTTCTGAACTGAATCATCCAGAGAGACTGTGGATGAAAACTCTGTTTCA
The DNA here is from genome assembly GCF_000705375.1 of Tinamus guttatus. The sequence goes on from NW_010582821.1 coordinate 35,402, forward strand.
CGTTCTGAGTTTTGACATACACTTTCCTTGCTTGCCTTTAAACCTCCTACTACACATTTTGCTTGCATACAAAGGATGTGGAGAATGCTGAAAATCTCACCTCAAACACTGAATAGCTGCATATCTAGTAGAATTCCTATACATCAATACAATCATTTATTTCCCAGACAGCTAAAGGATTAGTCACAATAACAGCACATTTTTAAGGCTGAGGGAAGGCATTGTTGCTCTTTTCCATCTGCTCTCACAGCTACACATGGCTTTAAGTAGAAAGAAACACAGTTGGAGAGACCATGCGAGACAGCACGAGAGCGCGCGCAAGAGAGAAGCACTAAAGTTCTTTTATACAGCACTGCCACGACCATTAGAAGCAAAAGGAGCAAAACATGGCCAAAGATCAAGGAGGACTGTGAGGAGAGCAGGAACTCTGCCCATCGATGCTGTGGATTCCTTTGCTCAAATAAGAAAAGAATTTTCTTCCAAAGCACCTCCACTCTATCCAAAACCTCTCCCTTCCTTCACCAAATGAATTGCAAATAATACAAATAACATTCAGCTCCAATCCCCTGCGGATTGTAGAATTATATCCTATTTTAGCTTCTTCAGCCATTAGCACATGGCGAACATTTCATGGTTTGTCCACAAATGTCATCTTGTTTATGAATCATCATCTGGCCACAAAGCCAAGTTAAGGCTGTGTTTGGAACTGAATTCCAACCAGGGCATCTAAGCAAGTAAGAAGGGTAAAACAAAGACACTCCTTTCACATGTAAGAGCAGGTGAAAATGTTTCTCCATCCTACTAAGCAGAACCATGAGCACACAAGTTGCTAGGCTGAATCTGTATTCAAATAAAAATGACATTTAAGCATACCTATTTTCTGCGCTAGCAGATCCCTAACTTACCTCAGAAGGCTTCCTTTAAGAGAAAAGGCCATTTTTGTCACATACGACTATGCTTAACCCCCTAAATCGCTAGCCAAGGAGTGCTCCATCTGCACCAACCTTAAGCAGAATATGGAAGAAAAGCAGTTGCCTTTCTCCTTCTAGTGACCTGATCAAAGTGGGCTAGTTTCAAATCAAAGTTTGGGTCCTTTCAAAGATGCATGACCTACATGGCACATCCTCAGGGAGTGTGGGATTTATCCTCTTGAAATTAGAGCTGGGTCTGGTGAGAAGACCACTTAAGATTGAAAGATCTTAAGTGTTACAGCTGCTACATAATTTTGTTACATAATTGTACAGCACACAGCAAAATGGACTTTCAGGAGAGTATTTGAGATACTGCTTGTTAAGCGAAAAGTAGTAAGTTCTTATACAAATATACCCTTTGCTCTCCCTTTTTTTTCTTATACAAATAGACTCTTTGCTCTCCCTTTCTTTTGGTCAAATACAGCACCCTCCCATTCTTTAGAGCAAAACACTTAACAATAGCTGTCAATTCTGGAGACTATAGGAAGACAGAAAACACTGAAAAATAACTGTGCTTGGTGACAAGTACCATCCATTTCCAGAGAGACTAAAACTAGCTTGGAACCAATACTCATTTTAGACTAATTTTGCACGTATGTAACTGCAGTGGCAGTATCTGTGAATTGCACTGAGTTAGAGGTGGAATTGGGCCATAAGACCTTTTTTTAAATGACTAATACTGTTCTTCAGCAACCTGTTCAGGGACTTGTTACTCTGCAAATACACTTCAGTCATGCTAATCAAGATTCAAAAGGGGTTGTCTCAAAGGTACTACTGAACTACTCAGCAAGTGTTCCAAGACACTCTTTGGTAGCAGTACAGCTGCTGCTTTACACTGAAGTATCCATTTTTAAAAAGAATTTACCAGATCCCTCAAAAACTGTTTTGTTTGATTTTCAAAGAGTCAATAAATTTGTCAACCAAAGATTTCAAAGACCCGTTGGTAGAATATTTCAAGTAAGCACAGCATTCATACGCTCCAAAACGGAGTGCATGACCAATTAGCTGACAGTTGTAGCAACATACTGTATCTGTGAATTACATTGCTCACAGGAACAACTGTGCTCAGGAATGTACAATGGAAGTAGGAGATAGGTTCAAGATGTTTGGGAACAGGCTGAATTACATACAGATGTACACAACAGCACGTCCAGGGAAAATGAATTAAAAGCAGGGACATGCATAAGAAAATAGATGAAAAAAATCATATAGTTACCATACCTTGCAGTGACACCTGTTGCTTTCCAAGATAAGAAATCCGGAAGATCAAAGAAGTAGCCTGCCTTCTCCCAGCATGATTCTTGCAAATTCTAACAACAAAAAATTATAAACACAGATATTAGAGGCCAGATATTATGTCTGTTTTTAAAGAAATCAAGAAACCTTCTAGTTATATTAAATAGGCTTTTCTTTTCCAAACCCAATATTCTGATCACTTACTCTGCTCCACTCACTTTGCAGTTATTTACTACTTCAAGAACTCAGTATTTTCCCTACCAGAGACTAACAGTAAAAAGCAAGTTTCCCAGAAATAATTCATGGAAGCAAAAGTTTCATATTAGTAATACGGGCTCAATTCCCAGTCAGCTGCTGAATATCACAGCAGTCTCAGAGTCAACAGACAACTTATTCAAAAAATATTTGCTTGAAAAACACACTACTTTCTCAAATTATCAATTTTATATTTGATACTTTTGAATTTTAAGTAGAGGTAGAAAACAAAGTTTTGTGAGCACTAGAACAAGCAAAGCACCCAAATTTCTATTTTAAGGTCAATTGGCCTAAGTATCTAAGAACGTCTAAGGTTTCAGTGAAGCTTTCCCTATGTTTGGGACCTCCAAGATCTCTCGACTGGATGTATTTACCAGTAAAAACAGGTGTTAAACCTATACTACAACCATATAGGCTTCTGTCAAAGCATGCAGAGGAGATCCTACCAGCAACCAATACAAGCTTAACTCTCTGAACTCTATCTTTCTACAAAATCTGTTTGAAATATGTATGAAAGCAGTATGAATGACAATGATAAAGGGAAGGTAATTTATCTATTCCAGTGTGGCAAAAAGAGTGAGAAACACTATGCTGCAATACAATAATCCCAATGGCCACCTCTGGTCACAGTATATTAAAATAACTAAGGAATACTAAAACCAAATGAAAGTTCTTGCTGCCAGCCACGGGGTTCACAAAACAGGCCTCTACAGAAAGAGAAGATCACTTTAAAAAACTCCACTAATGTTTTAATTACCTGAAACAGTGACGTGTCTGAGCAAAATCTGTTTGAAATATGTATAAAAGCAGTATGAATGACATTGATAAAGGGAAGGTAATTTATCTATTTCAGTGTGGCAAAAAGAGTGAGAATCACTATGCTGCAATACAATAATCCCAATGGCCACCTCTGGTCACAGTATATTAAAATAACTAAGGAATACTAAAACCAAATGAAAGTTCTTGCTGCCAGCCACAGGGTTCACAAAACAGGCCTCTACAGAAAGAGAAGATCACTTTAAAAAACTCCACTAATGTTTTAATTACCTGAAACAGTGACGTGTCTGACTGTGTAAGAGCAGCTGTACTCGAAACCCATGTTCTAGCTGGGGTCTTTGGGGCACAGAGCCCAGTGAGGTGGAAACCAGCAACATCAGAGCTGCATCCAGCAGCTGAGTCAGAGAGCTGGAGAAGGAGTGTATGAGAGGGGAAGCTATAGGGGTCTTCAGCTCAACACAAGAAATTAAGAGGATAATTTATGTCCTTTTTTGTCTTTGAGCTTTCACACTTCACCTTTTTCATCTACCCTCCACAAGTTTAGGCCAAAACTCTTGTACAAGATTCCAAGAGCAGAGGGTTAATTTAGAGAAGTGAAAATCTCAGTAATATAATCAGCATTCTTAACAAGGGGGGAAAAAAAAAAAAAAAAAAAAGAGAGAGACTTTAGCAGGAGGCCAAAATTACAGCAGGAAGACATGAATAGTTCAGCAAAGGTTCTAATACTTTTGTAATTATAGCTTTCTTTGCAAGACTCTGTTTCAAAATAGTCAATAGAAGCATCAATGTCTATCATGGCGATTTCATTAGTTGCATTATGGAAGTTCCTATTTGTTTTCTGGAGTTAAAATTAACTACATTACCAAGAATGTATATGTTGAATTAACTCAAAAGATAATTAAATTTAAGAAACACTATTTGGTCCTACAGCTTATTTCAAATATGATGTGATTTCAACCCAAAATCTTTTAAGTCCCAGAAAAATGCTGAAACATGTGAATTCCAGACACTAAAATGAAAATAGGTAAATATAGAAAGGGTTTTGTTTAATTTTGGACCATCCAAATAATTGATCTTCTTCACATTTAGCTCTTTGAAAGAACTTACTCTGCTCCCATTGATTTGGGCTTGCCTCCCTGGTATATGTGAGCTGCTACTCACATCACCTTTACATGTGAATGCAATGGTGGCTCCGTAGTTTAGTACAAAGAGCACTCAGTCTGATAATTTGACAATATAAAGCATGTTGTATGGATAACATACTTGATAGTCTTCAAGAAGCAACAGAAATAGATTGGCTGTTAATTTAATGTTCATCGGAAAAGACACTGGATTAAGAATAACTGTCTTCTGTCAATAAAGATGTTTATCAAAAAAAACCCTCTCCTTAGGTCCTGTTTCTATTACTTCAGGAATTCCCAAATGCCACATGCTAGCGATACTAAAATATGTTTTTTCATAAACATCCAATGATTCATTCTTTGTCATCTTGATGCTTTGTCATCATTAATTAGTACAGACAAAAAAAAAAAAAAAAAAAAAAAAAAAAAGAAGAAGTATGCCCGGATGCTTTTTCCAAACAAATTTTAAAATCACCATGTTTTCTACACTCACTGAAATTCATTCTAATTTATTTTCACTGACACTCAGAAATCTGCAACCACATTAAAAGCATTGCGGAAGAGGTCCAGGAATGTCCCCAATGCTGTATTCATATCCTGCGACTCACCCTTCAAATGTACTTCCAAACAAGTATATTCAATCCTTCTATTTTCCAGGGGTACTTATGGACTGCACTTCCTTTTTTATTCTTATTTTTTTTGAACTATTACACCTCCAAACTTCTGAGATCCTCACAGATAAACCTATCAACATCCATCCTGAATATGCTGGGAGCAACATGTTTAAGCAATATGAAGTGCAATATCCTTTAATCTTCTGAGACGAGAAGGATAAAGAGAAGGTAGGAGAGGGGATGAACTGGTAACAAATTTCAGCGAAGACTGAAGTCCTCTGTTTATACACTGAAAAAATGCCACAGCAGATGTTCTCACTGTCTGACTTACAAACTTTGACATGAAATTGGAGGACTTGTGTATAAAGATAAATGTGTATTTAAGCTCCCTTGCCTGTTTATTTCTTGGCAAGTCGAAAGATTATCATGAATTCATACTGCACGGTTCTATAGTGTTATGTATATTTGCTCACTTTTAGATTGGACTGAAATACACACAAACACACCCATAAATGCACAGAATTGCATGAGAGAATTTTCATGTGAGTATCCAGGAGGGTTTTTTGGAGACACCTAGAGGAACATTCCTCTTGGAAATGCTGAAAGGCACTTTCACACTAATACTTTACTGTTTTTTTAAGCTAATCTGAGTTAATTTGTTTTTATGAAAACTTTTATTTGTACTCTTACTGCATATATGATCTCATTTAAAGTTTGTGCAAATGCTTTTTTTTTTTCCCCTCACTGGTAGTAAAATATGTACACACAACACAGAACTCCTCACTTGGTTATTGATAATTCAGAGTAAATATGAATCAAATTATCTTAAATCTTATAAAAAGCCTTTGCATCAGTGCCCTCTTGGCTATGTTATTAACTAAAGATGGGCTAGAAGCAAAACATCTGATTTAGCCCATGGTATCAGTCTGAATTTCAGGGCTACTTACCAGCCCAAACCCATAAACTCAAAAATTACCCCTAAATGAGTGTTTCAGTTCCACGTCAGGGCAAAACCCAAGTCATCTGAAAACCAGAGATAGAGCCTCACCCACAGAACAGTTTGCTTAGTCTAATTCAAGCAAATTTTTAATCTCAATCTCCCAGGCAATCCCTAATAGCAGGTTATACGGTGCATCAGTCTCTCTAAATTGCAGAAAGCAATTAAATATGCACTCTGTCAAAGCAAGACAAAACAACTGCAGGCTAGCAAGTCACATCCTCACGGGGATGTAAGAAACTGATGTCCTGGATTACAACAAAACAAGAACCTGAACTTGGATCTCACCCTTCAGATGAGAGGACAAACCATGTGCTGTGGTTACACGGATGGTCCCTCAGGCAGGCTCTGAATCCTACCCTTGCCAGAGCCAAAGCTACAGACTGATAATTTTTGCATCTACAAGTTGCATACACAATAGTTGGTTAAAAAATAACTAACTAAATTATCAGATTCATCCTGAGGCTGCAACTGTGCCTTTTGGAAGGGTGGGGAGTGGAAACAGCCTGGGAAGTGTTGTGTGAGGATACTGCTGGCGGTGAAAAAACCTGTCTTGCTGCAACACACTCTCTCTAGCTCCAAGGCACCATCTCAAACGTCTGCAGGTACTTTGAAATCCCAGGCTCCAGAAGTGCCTTTCGGGTAGCACCACGAGTCAGGTAAGAGTTGGAGTCCAAGTCAGGCAGAGGGACAGACAGACAGAAAGGTTGGACCAGCAGGAGCTCTGACAAGGCAAGACCTGTGTATGTGCTTGTAAACCCACCACACTAATTGAGCGGAGAGAGATGGCTGGAAGGTAGAGCAAGTAGGACATATGTGGAGAAATGGAGGTGTTTCAGTCCTTCCAGCTGCTAATCCTATTTTTGAAAGGCTATTTCAACTTGATTAGCAACTGCAATTGAAAGCTGAAGTCAGCAGCTTAAAGTACAACCTACAAACACATGTCAACAAAAAGGTATTAGAGAATTCATAGCCATACCTAATCCAGAGTGCAATTCTGAACCCAGTAGCTCTGAACTTAGCCCATTTTTGCCCAGCAGGACTTGATTTTTTTTTTCTTTTTAAGGGCAAAATCCAACCAGCCATGTTCAACAAAACAGTTGTGAAGACAGCAAGTGAGAAGACATGCACGAACAAAGAAGTGACTGCCAAGCTAACGCCAGCACAGCAACTATTCTTGCCCCTCCCTAGCCAGGGAAAGAGCTTTTTAATAATTTCTGAAAATGATCCCGTTGGATGGTAGCTGCAAGCCAAAGGTTGACGGAAGGAAGGAAGAACAAGGATGTATAAAAAAGGGCAGCTGTAACTGCAGGTGTAAACAGTAACATATAGAGACATCACTGGGCAATGTGCCAGAAAAAGTATAAAGAAAATTATTCAAGAATGATCAATCTTTAGTGATTAATTGCAAAGGGATTATGTGCTTGGCATTCCTTCTAGGAAGTGATTTTCTGCTGAAGGGAGGCTCCTTGTTGCCCTTATTCTCCTTCTTAAAAAATGAAGTGCCAAAGCACAGTTTAGAAAGACTGCATCTCATTAGGAGGCAGTTACCAAAGAAATACCTATCCGAGTCCAGCAATCCCCACCCACTTAGAAAATGCTACAGTGCCTCTGATTTAATGACAATGGTATATTTTACAAATAGCTGATTTGGAATGTCATTACTATGAGGAAAACATAACAAATATCCTTTTGTTTTGGCACAGGCCATAATAAAACTTCCAGCCAGAAACTAGTAAACATGGTCCTGATACCTCTGGGTGGAAAAAAAGCATAGCAAACTAATCCTAGAGCTGGACGAACGTTCACCCCGCATCCACATCACTCTAAGGTATGCTCTTCCTTTCACAATGTTCATTTTCTGTACCACAGACATTCATACAATCAAGCTGCATTGACAAATATTTGCAGCAAAATAATTTCTAAGTTCACGAGTAGGTACAGACATTTTCATAGTCCATATGCACACATCTACACGATTCTACATGTCAACACCCTGATCCAGTCAGTGAGCACTCCGCTTCTCTAGCCAAAGTCAGCATCACACAACCTGGAGAGCAGAGCCTTAAGAACGAAAAGCACTTGCAAGCACAAAAGTGAAGAACTCTTGCAATAATATTTTGCCTGATAATTCTAAACGATGAAAAAATCTGAGGAAATACCAGGCAGAGGAATTAATCTCATTCATTATTTTGAAAGTTTGGAGATACAACTCAGGACTACTTTCTTTTTTACTGAAGTATACGTTTAAAATTATCTTACAAGAAGACCTTGTTAGATTTACCTATCCGCTAATTTTTAAATATTTGTGAAAGACTAATGAATATTTCTTCCCATTTCATCTTCAGTTCATGTTCTTAATGGTCATATTTCCAAGTCAAATGTGATGGTGTTTATGGAAAAAAAATCATATGCAGGTTTTGCTTCAGATTATGCAATTAACCCCAGGGACTGCTTATCACTACACAGGGTCAACACAGCCACGGGAATACAAGGTTCTTCATAAGTGGATTGCAAATGTTTGCATTTTAATAGACCACCCCACGCACTATACAATTCAATCGATCACTTACTGCAAACGGCTGCCCCCTAAAAGCAACTTCCACTTGCAATGATGTCTGTGTCTTACCAACATCTATCTCTAACCTCAAACATCTAGACTACCCAAGTGATCTTATGCAGACTAACCAGTTGTCAGGATAGGGTAAATTAAGTCAGTTCCCACCAACCTAAACTGAACCTAAGTCAATACAATTCAACTAAAAGATCTCAGAAGACCTATCAGAACCTCCATAGTTCAGATTCTTAATTTAAAACTAAACAGGAGAGAGAGAGAGAGAGAGAGAGAGAGAGGGGGAGAGAGAGAGAGAGAGAGAGAGAGAGAGAGGGGCAAGAACAAGTTCTGAAGTCTCTGGTTTCTAGTATGGAAATTAATAAGATGAGTTCTATGCAAAATAAAACACTGTGTGGGAAAGATATTCAAAAGGCAGCATATGACAGTAACTTGTGATTTGGAGGAAAGATTCCAACATCCCTCTGCAAACAAATCCAAGTCTTGAGTATTAACGGGAAAGCAGCAAGAGGTAAGGACCAGCATCTACCTCTTGCACAGTGAGATCAGCTCATTTCTCATGGTGAGTGAGGTCATCTTCAATTCTAATAATGAAAAGGTGATGGAAATGGAAAAGTACAGTTAGGTCATCGTAGCCCTCCCCCCAGTCCTCCTCCTTCCATCACCTCCAACCAACTCGGAATAGATTTACTAAGCTGTGTTCTTTACTCTTACCTTTTAATTGTTCAGATTGAAAAAGAAAAATCAAGTAGCAGAACTTCAATTCCTTTCCTTGAAGGGATGCGATACCATTTGAAAGTTAATGAAACTGCTGAAGTAACCTCTGTCAGATCCTTCCTCAGAGATGCCAAGTTTTTAAACACGACAGTTAGGAAGGTCCAGGGCAAATAGTGAGAAGACATTTTACCAAGATTCCTCTTTAGTGCAAAGGCAACGTCTCCTAATGTGGCCTTCCACAGACAGGTTAACATAGTGGAAAGTGAGAGAAAGGCTTTGATGATCATACACACACTATTAACCTAGCGATATAATAAGAACAGGTGATACAGCATCAATACTTGAACTGACTTCCAAAAGTGTACCTAGTTTGTTTACTATATGTCCAGTATCCTAACTCACTCCTTCAACAAACTAATTAGTCACATTAATTTACCTTATGTCAGGAAAGATGCAATTTCATATAAATCCCCACATGGAACACTGAAAAGTCAGGACCATCCTGAATCTATGAAGTAGGCAAATCTGTTCCAGTACTTCCTTTTTATGATCAGATGATTATTAATTACTTTTCTTATTCAGGTTAACTCAGCTTTCTGATTGTAGTTGGTTATTTTACCATAAATTTAGGTATAAAGTAGTCATTTTCCCCACTGCACTGTAGCTGCAAAACCTATATAAATACAAGCAGACACAGAACCAAAGGGCAAGGATGTATGGGGCAAAAGTAGGAGAAGAATATATTTATTTCCTAGTGAATACAAAAAAGTTCCAGGGAGCTCAAGGCAAAAGTCAACAGTGAATCTTTATAAGCTATAATGTACATGCTGAGCTGTAGCATGACTATGCAAAACGTATATTTGCTTTTCAATGGTACATGTTGTAGTTTTGCTTTTCAATGGTACAGGTTGTAGCCATGTCATGCTTTCTGACCAGTTTTCCAGAAATGTGAGGCCTACCCAGAGATACAAAAGTCCCAAGTACCTCTGAATTTAGATTTTGTAAACACTCCTTTCACTAGACTGACTAAAAATCTTTTTTTTATTGAAGATAAGATGATTGCCTTGGGAAATTCCCAAGTTCAGTTTTGATTAAGGTTAGTCATAGAAGAATGTGCCCAACCCATTCTTTGCATTAAATTCTTAGGATGCTGTCAGGAAATCATTAAACCTTTCCACATAGAAATAAGCTCCCTTCTAAAGCTGAAGTGTAAGCACACGTTTGCATCAACACACTTCTTGATAACAGAGCATGAAAGCAGAGGAGTCTAGCATATGCTCACAGTGACCTCATGAGAAGCTGGATTTAGAAAATACGAAAGAAATAAAACTCCACATGTATTTATTTAGGCTCTTCTTCCTGTTAGATGTGCAATGATGTGTTAGTGATGCAAAGTCAAGGCGTATGAGCAATCCCCATGTCATCACATACGGAGTTGCTCCAGCACATGTATCACCTGGGCAAAGCACTCAGTGACTGCTGCTGGGACAAGTGGTGCAACTTCATGTCTTTTCTAACAGCCTGGTTGCAGCCAAAGGGCTGGAAACAGTTCTGGAAAGACCAAGGCCTGTTGTTAGAGTATTTGCAGAAGCTGACAGAAAATTTTGGGAGCGTGCTACACAATACAGCAACAGAGTTTGGAGAAGATTTTAACGGGATCTTATATTAAAGCAGCTCCTGAGAAGGTACTGCCCACTGGGCAAGCTATAGTTTGATAGGAAAAGTTATTTCACATACAATAGAGGAAACATAAGCAGAGGTGAGAAATAAGTCAAAAAAGCTGCTCAGATCTGCAAGACACGTTGGGATAATAATCTTAGTGGTATAATATTTGGTGACATTTAGGAGTCAGAAAGCTTGGAAAGTAAGGGCCATGATGAGAGCCAGGCCCATGGCGTGGGCAGACACTCTGTAAACTTCCCCGGGCAGCTCTGCCAACCAGCTCGCTCCTAGCGCACAACGCCCATAACGATCCCATTTTGGCCATCTTTTCAGCAGCACTGAGGGCCACGCTTTTTGAAAAGGGTCTAATTTTGTGCCCATGAGTTTCCCACCTAGCCAGCTGACTCAGTGTGTGGCCTCTGCAAATCACGTATAATCCCGCTACTTTTTGAGTAGCAGGGATCAAAATTAAATAGAGGCACAATGGTAGTTCCAATTTCAACGGTGAAAGGCTTTCAAATATTCTCAGTTAAATAATACAAAATAAAATGTTTCCTTCTACCTCCTAATCTTGTGAATTTCCCCAGGGATGTGGAAACCAAGCTTTCTTTTTGCCAGTTCGTGGATTAGCACTAGTTTATGAAATAGTGCTGCAATCTGAACAGAATATTTTCTCTCCCTGTGTTTTGAGCTAGATCGAAATCTAACTCAGCCTCCAGGAATTGTGCAGCATTAGCAGGAGGAAAGCATAGCAGAAACAGAAAAGAAAGATGATACAACTCAAAGACACAAGGGAAACATTACGTACCGTTTTGTAAGTATTTTTCTGACTGTGCCATTAATACCTCTGTGTCATAGCTTATTCATCTATAAAAAATTAATACTACAGAATCTGAAGAGACTTAATTAATTTACTATTTGCAAAGCTCTTGAAGGCATTCCACTGAGTAGCAACGTATGTGCAAGCTGGTGGTGTAACTCTTACTCAGAGAACGAGACTTTGAAAGTGTCCCCTTGGCAAAAAGCCAAAACAAGGGCAAACGATCACCAGAAGAGTTTTTCTCTTTAATTACATAAAGGTAAATTTCAGCTGTGGGAGACTGAAATGAACCTTTGCTCCTAGCCCTAAAACTCAGGTAATTCAGAGGTGTGTTACTGTGACTGGCACGTAGAAGAATCCCTCACTGTTCATACAGTTCTTTTCACTCTTCTGTTTTCCAGAGGAGGACTATTTGCTAGCCCGCTCATTTTGATTCAGTCAGGGAATACTGCCTGGCGTGTTGGGTAAGGGGAATTCTATTTCCTACCCACCTGCTCCTGAAGGGAACAAGAGCTCTATGGCACTTGCTCTCCCTGTCATATCACAGCAGTAATGTGAGAGGGCTTGGGGCTGTCACAAAGACAGCATCTGTGGGTGGCCACATCAGAAGGCTCAACAACCTGGTCTTCATAAATAAGGCACTTGCCTGATCAGTCAGGCATATTCTGATATGAAATACTGATATTTCAGATTTTTCAATCTACAAATATTATAAACACAACAGCTTTTTTAGAGCTTCAGTTTTTATTATTTATAAGATAATACTCATAGGAAAGTACTCATAAAATGATACTTATAATTCAGTGCAGCATCTACAAGCAGCTTAATCTGTCAGTACCTGCTCCTACCAGTTAAATTCCTTTCACTTTCTTTAATCCACACCTTGTCAACTTTATGATATTTCATGTTTGTATGGACAAAAGATTTTGGCTGCTTGAAACTGGCAAAACATCATTTACATTTCAGCTTTGTCAAAATGGCAAGACCAAATGCAAAAGCCAGATTGGAGGAATTTATGAAAAACTCATGTTGTTATTAATAGTCATATGTCAGCCCAAAAGGCAAAAGAACTAAACACGAGACAGAGGTAGAGTTCAACATTATGAACAGAGCAGCTTCCTCCTACAGGAACAATTCAGGTTAATGCTGAAGACTTATTTCAGAAATCTCATTCACAGAAATTAACAAATAGACAATGAACCTTTAGTAAAAATATATCATAATGTTAGCTGTACTCACTTCCTTGATCCACAGCAATTTAGGTGGCTGCATTTCCACAGACATTGTTCCCCCAACATAGCTCAAAACCTTGTGCTGTGTTTGATTGATCCGCTCCACCTGACTGACTGCACGATGGTCCATCCACATAATAACATTCCTATGGTTTTGTCCTTGACACAAAAAAAAAAGTTATTTTAGTTCTGCTTTAACTCTCTCTTAGTACTGCAAGTTGCTAGGCTCTAAGCAGCTTCACACTTCCATTAAAAACTCAAATAGAATTTTCTTCAATAAAGCACAGTAGACAGATAGACAAAGATAACATCCTGGCCAGTTTTAAGAGATGCTGGGCATGGAGCACCCCATGAGTGCGTGGGCACTCATGAGTGCCCAAGAACTTGATAAACCATACTCTTGTACAGCATGTTTCATTCAAAGCCAAGACTTTTGTTCAAGTAAATATATCTATTTTAAAATATATAAGAATCCTGTAAACACTTTGGTAATTATGAGAATTAAAAGCATAACAAAATCCAAGCATTTAATTATAAATTGAAACAAGCTCAATCAATCATTTTTATGGGAAGAACCATTCTAAATGCTTTCAGAAATACAATTTCATAGGGTAGTTTCTTGAAATGCTTTCATTTCGGAGGTGAAAGACAACAGCTTTGGCAAGTGTGCATAATACATCAGAAGAAGAAGAAAAGACTGTTTTATCTAGGTTTACCCCCAAAAGTCTTTCCAGGCAGGTGGAACAGTAATTCAGGAAACACTCCAGAGTCCTGTCTTGCTGAGTGCACAGCAAACTCAACCCCACAGCACAGTCACACTCATTATGAAGACAAGCCACAACCATGAGGAACACAAATATAACCAACATGGATTCAAATATAACCTCAAACTGTATGACTGCCTGAAACCAGACAAATACATGCCCATATCAGTGATACAGTATTCAACGTGTTCCTGGCTTTTTATTTATCATTTAACAACAATGTTGTATATTCTTCTTTTTTCTTTTCGCACATTTCCATTCTTTGCGATATCAGAGAATAGGAAATGAAAACTGAATTTGACTCAATCAACCAAAATAACCCCAGATATTGTAAGACATCGAACAGATAATCAGAGTATCTGATACTGAAAAATAGATATATTTATCTTGTCTAAATTTAGCAAAGAACATTCTGGGGGCAAAGTTTTGGGGGTTTGTTTGTTTTTTTTAAGTCTGATAGGAGATGACAAATGTATCCGAGTACAGAAAGGGAATATCAACACAACAGAATTATGATTATGGCTATATAAGTACTGATCGAGTACAAAGTTCTTCCTAGGTGGAATTCTCTGAAAAAAGATATATAACTCAAATTTTTCTTGAGTCTTCTGAATTATTTACATAAAAATAATTAAAACTTGAATATTGCAAAAACAGCCTGGTCTTTCAGCCTGGTCTTCTTCTAAAGTTTAGCTCTCCTAGACAAAGACAGGACACCAGTGTAATAAGATACATAAGCTGAACTTCTTGCCTGCAACTCCACAAAAACGTAAGCAGTTAAACTACACTAACACTAAATTTTTAACATTCCTTTAGCCAGTATGGATGGGCATTTACACACACAATAAAAGCAGTGATTAGTAAAGTCTGAGGGAGGAGAAAACACATAGAAAAGAAAAATGAGCATAGATTTTCTTTTAACTACCAGTCTGTCATGGGACGATAAATGACTTTGATCTTAGGATGTCAAATATTTAGCCAAGCAGTAAATGATTCCCATCTTAAAATTTCTTTTGCAGCAAAATTAAAAAATGAAAAAAAAAAAATCTGTTCTTAACAAAAAATAGTTTCTGTCACCTTTATCTTCAAGATGCAACGCCATAACTTGGCATTGGTGGTGAAATTTTAAGTTCACTCATGTCAGTGGCAAAACATGCTCAGTAACATTAATTATTGTGTTGGAGTCCTACCTTCGCAGTTGACTGCCAAGGGTTGGAAGTGCTTATCCACAACAACGAGGGAGCACGTAGCATCGAAACCAAGCCCTCGAATGCGCCTGGCATCTACTCCACAGACAACTTTCTGTGAACACATTCAAAACACACTTGGATATAAATATATCCATAGATATGCAGGTCATGTGAACTAATGAGAAAAGAGAATGGGTCTAAGTTAGAATTGCAAACACAAACTCCAAACTTCCTGAGATCCAGTATACTCAAAAAAACTCAGTCTGCATGTTAATCAAAAATCAAACCAAATTACCCTAATTCTTTGGTTTTCAAAACTGTATTCAAAGCTCCATGAAAAGTTCTTTAATAGCTTTTTTTGTCTGATTAGCCACAGCTCTGGATAAAAAGCATGAAGTACAAGTACTGTACAATAAACATTGCTAATTTTCTGCTACCTTTATTTTCTTCATTTTCTAAAAGCTCTGAGCTGAGATGGATGTGAAACACGGACACGGGTTTAAGGCCAAGTGTTTCCTTGGGTTATTTCATGCAATCCGTGCACAGTATTAAAGCACTTATCTTGTGGAATTGCTTTGGCAAAATCATTCCACTGGTTTATTTTGTCTTGCGACAGTGAAAGGTTGCAGAAAATAAATTTCTATAAAATTTATACCTGCTACAGGTTCTGTAGCAGCAGCATTATCTCTGCAATACACACATTTCTAAAAACTCTGCTATCAAGAGTTCGGAGAAGATGCTTTTAGAAAATATTAAAAGGAAAATCGCCTGTCCAAAAGCTCTGGACTTTGTGTCTTCCAGAAGCACTGAAAGAAAAAAGCACTGCACTCACATAAATTTAGGGCCAACTCGGGTTGTGAAACACCTAAGGAGAAATGCAGTGATAAATTGCTACTTCTCAGCAACAATAAGATTATCATTATTTTAATTAGACTTGCCACGATGCCAGCCTCTTACAGGCTCTTTAAAGCTTTAGTTCCAGAGACCGTAGCTTACTGCTTAAATGAAAAAGGCTACATTTAAAGAGACCCAGAACAAGAACAATTCTCAAAGAGAAAAATTAAATAAACAGAATAAAAGACTGGCTCTGCTTTAATACCTAGCTTCCTTATCATCCCTTTCACTCCCCTCTTTTCCTTCCCTCCCCCTCACCTCTTGTCTCCTTCATCTCAGGGCACTTTTTGCAGAGCCAAGCTCATTAATGTTTGAAAAGGCTGATCAATAACGAGAGAATGGGTGAACTGTCCATCTGTAAATTACCAGGCATCTCATGAATATTTAAAGAACCAACCTGGGAACATGGAGCGGACTGTGGCTTTATTACGAAGGATGAAACGGCCTCCATGTACACTGCCAACCAAGATCACTAATTTACTTTTACCACCAGGATCTGCAGGTAGATCTTTGTACCAAGGGGTACAAAAAGACAGATTTTCCCTCATAGTAAGGTTTATTTCAACCTATTTTTATGCTTGATACTACCCACAGATATATGCAATTGATTTTGATCTTATAACACTGGGCAGGCAACTTAAGGAGGACCACAAGTGGCCTTATATGAGACACCATCCTCAAAACAGACTACGATCTGTCTAAAATAGATCCTACTTTTTGACTCCACAGCAATAGCTTCTTTCACAGCTTGGGGCATCCTGCAACCCCTCTGGTCTTCATCTCCTTACCAAAAAAACAGACATTGATAGCCTGTATCAACCATTTTCCAAAAGTGTCGTTAAGGCACAAGGATATACCATGAACAGAAGCAAATGGAAGTCATCGTCCAGTGACTGGAAGATTTAAACCTTTCAAAACTTAAAGTGCTGCCTGTGACACCCTTCCTTGGTGCTCTGTGTTTTCACATACCTTTGTGACTGAGCAACAAGCAGCCCATATGTCAGAAGAAGATTGTTCATAGTGATCTGTTTGGGGTTCCCAAATTTGGATTGGCTGATCTGCATGTGCCACTACTGTCCCAAATTCATCTACCAAAGCCGCACGAACACTTGCCGATCCAACATCAATTCCAACATAGTAATTTACTGGAACCTGCTTCTCTCTGTGCATTTTTACTAAAATCTGTAGGGAAAAAAGAGAGGGAGGAAATAGCTGCTTTAAAAACACACAGATAAAATGATTGATGATGATGAAAAGTGCTGAAGAGGACAATGCAGATACTGTTTAGGCACTTTGCTTGATAACTTTTGCTGAAAGTCTTCACACAACATTTGAAATTCATCTGCCTTTCCAAGTCTTGCACTAGTTGTGCTGTTTTTTTGTCAAACTTTTGCATTTAAGTGGCACAGAAGTTCCTGAAAAGCAAACTGTGAATTTGCATATAATACACATGCTATAAAACTCATGCAATCAGTGAAGGCACTCAGCAGTGGTCACACAGTTTCATGTCTGAACAAAGCGAAAAAGAGGGAGGGAGAAATGAAAGCATATAGTTCCAAAAGCAACAGGAACTGGGAGCTGGCATCTTGCAGGGAAGAGAAAGCCCAATCCAGAGACTCCTGGGTTTTCCTGACTTTTGGCAGGTGCAGGAGCTGCTGATCCCTGGCAAGCTGGATTCACCTCTGGACAAAACAGCAGCAGCTCCTGCTCAGGAAGCAAGTAGCTTCAGCACCAGAGATGCCATTGCCACAGCACAAAGAAATTCAACTCTTGAAGTAGCGAGGAGTGAGACATGCCTGGCTTGCTGAACCCCAAACTCAATACGAATGAAGAGCCAAGAGCTGATGCCTCTCACAGAGCCAACAGCTAATAAGTGGCATCTTACTTGCATATGATGCAGTCAGTCAGGCTGGATTTCTGCAGAAGTTTGCAGATATCCTCTCCCCCTAAGGAGTTGCATGATACTGATAATTAAAATAACTAAGTGACCATTCAGCATAGACCACTTATTACCCAATTTTGAGCCTTGCAAATTAAA